>JAVSCE010002503.1:0-329060 GCA_032199065.1 Smutsia gigantea | reverse complement strand
GGTGGTGGGTTCTTCAGAAGGGGTGGGCTCTGTGGAAGTGGTAACAGTTGGTGTCTTGGTGGTGGGTTCTTCAGAAGTGGTGGGCTCTGTGGAAGTGGTAACAGTTGGTGTTGTGGTGGTGGGTTCTTCAGAAGTGGTGGGCTCTGTGGAAGTGGTAATGGTTGGTGTCACGGTGGTGGGTTCTTCAGAAGTTGTGGGCTCTGTGGAAGTGGTAATGGTTGGTGTGGTGGTGGGTTCTTCAGAAGGGGTGGGCTCTGTGGAAGTGGTAACAGTTGGTGTCTTGGTGGTGGGTTCTTCAGAAGTGGTGGGCTCTGTGGAAGTGGTAACAGTTGGTGTTGTGGTGGTGGGTTCTTCAGAAGTGGTGGGCTCTGTGGAACTTGTAATGGTTGGTGTCATGGTGATGGGTTCTTCAGAAGTGGTGTGCTCTGTGGAAGTGGTAACGGTTGGTGTTGTCGTGGTGGGTTCTTCAGAAGTGGTGGGCTCTGTGGAAGTGGTAACAGTTGGTGTTGTGGTGGTGGGTTGTATGAGGCTTCAGCGCGGCAATGGCATGCCATGTGGTGGTTCTTCAGAAGCGGTGGGCCCAGAAAGTGGTAACTTGCTGATGCTGTGGTGGGTTCTTCAGAAGTGGTGGCTCTGTGGAAGTGGTGGTAAATGATGTTGGGTGTGTAGTGGGTTCTTCAGAAGTGGTGGGCTCTGTGGGAAGTGGTGTCGGTTGATGCTGCGGTGGTGGGTTCTTCAGAAGTGGTCGGTACTGTGGAAGCGTATGGTTGGTGTCATGGTGGTGGGTCTCAGAAGTGGTGGGCTCTGTGGAAGTGGTAACAGTTGGTGTTGTGGTGGTGGGTTCTTCAGAAGTGGTGGGCTCTGTGGAAGTGGTAACAGTTGGTGTTGTGGTGGTGGGTTCTTCAGAAGTGGTGGGCTCTGTGGAAGTGGTAACAGTTGGTGTTGTGGTGGTGGGTTCTTCAGAAGTGGTGGGCTCTGTGGAAGTGGTAACGGTTGGTGTTGTGGTGGTGGGTTCTTCAGAAGTTGTGGGCTCTGTGGAAGTGGTAACGGTTGATGCTGCGGTGGTGGGTTCTTCAGAAGTGGTGGGCTCTGTGGAAGTGGTAACGGTTGGTGTTGTGGTGGTGGGTTCTTCAGAAGTGGTGGGCTCTGTGGAAGTGGTAATGGTTGATGTTGCGGTGGTGGGTTGTTCAGAAGTGGTGGGCTCTGTGGAAGTGGTAATGGTTGGTGTTGTGGTGGTAGGTTTTTCAGAAGTGGTGGGCTCTGTGGAAGTGGTAATGGTTGGTGTGGTGGTAGGTTCTGTAGAAATGGTGGTGGTTCCTGTTGTGGTGGTGGGTTCTGTGGAAATGATAATGATTGGTGTTGTGGTGGTGGGTTCTTCAGAAGGGGTGGGCTCTGTGGAAGTGGTAACAGTTGGTGTCTTGGTGGTGGGTTCTTCAGAAGTGGTGGGCTCTGTGGAAGTGGTAACGGTTGATGTTGCGGTGGTGGGTTCTTCAGAAGTGGTGGGCTCTGTGGAAGTGGTAACAGTTGGTGTTGTGGTGGTGGGTTCTTCAGAAGTGGTGGGCTCTGTGGAGGTGGTAATGGTTGGTGTGGTGGTGGGTTCTTCAGAAGTTGTGGGCTCTGTGGAAATGGTAACGGTTGATGTTGAGGTGGTGGGTTCTTCAGAAGTGGTGGGCTCTGTGGAAGTGGTAACAGTTGATGTTGCGGTGGTGAGTTCTTCAGAAGTGGTGGGCTCTGTGGAAGTGGTAACGGTTGGTGTTGTGGTGGTGGGTTCTTCAGAAGTGGTGGGCTCTGTGGAAGTGGTAATGGTTGGTGTTGTGTTGGTAGGTTCTGTGGAAATGGTGGTGCTTCCTGTTGTGGTGGTGGGCCCTGTGGATGTGGTAATGGTTGGTATTGTGGTGGTGGGTTCTGTGGAAATGGTGGTGGTGTGTTCTGTGGAAGCGGTGGTTTTTCTTGTGGTGGTGGTGGCTTCTGTAGTGGTAGTAGTTGTGGTTTTAGCTGTGGTGGTTGTTTTAATTGTGGGATTAGGTTTAGGTAAGAAAGGATATTTAGGAATAAAGGGAAATAGGGGTATTGGCACCCTAATAGGTCCTGGAGGGAAAGGTTTTGGTTTTAAAGGTAGAATTGGATAACCTGAAAAGGGTTGAGGTTTTCTAATATGTCCCAATGGAAGGGGTCGGGATGGGAGGTGCACTGGGTCAACGGGGAGAGGAGGAGGGATGCGCCTTGGTGGACCACGAGGACGAGACGGTTGAACATGCCTTGGCAGACCATGAGGAGGAGGTGGTGGAATAAGTCCTGGGCCATAGACAGGGGAAAAGCGTAGTAGAACTTGTTTTGGTTCATAAGGCAGAAGACGTGGGGATAGCTGGCCAAATAGATGTGGTCGCCTGGGAACTCTTTGATCATCACTGTGCTGTAGAGATAAAAACCAAACAAAAACAAAACTGAGGTTTCTAAATTTAATTATTTAAAGTTCAAACATTAGTGTATGTATTTTTTAGTCATACAGTCATATATTTCAAGGAGAAAATAAGTTAGAAAAAAGAAGAAATAGAGAATGTCTCTTCCCTTCTAGAAGTCTGGGCACTCCGTGAAAACCAGGCTAGTATAAAAAGCAAAAAAAAAAAGGAGACAACTTTACTCTCTGATCTGCAGGTTTAGAGGAATTAAAATCATCTTGATTGCCTAATAACAGGGACTGCTTCTGGAAGTAATTTCACATGGATGCAAATGCTCCAGTGGAACTACTTGGGAAAATTCTTTGCTATTTCCCATTAGGTCAGTAGTTTTTCAGGTTCTGAAATATTAATTAAGTAACTACTGAGAAACTGTTATATGCAGCACACCTTTTTAGGGGCTCAGGGGAACAGATTTAAGACATGAACTCTTCCTTACATGAGTCTGAAATCTAGTAGGAACTATAACCCCCTAAAGTATACTACAAGGCTATACAATAAAAAATCTGTGGGAAGTAGTACAGTGTGTTGGTTAGAGCAAGACATGGGAGATGGATTGTTAGAGCCAAATCTTCCACAGTGGTATGCTTCACTGAGATGCTTGCTTATACTCTCTCTGCCTCTGTTTCCCCATTCCTAAAATAGTTCTAGAAATAGCTCCTACTTTATGTAGTGGTTGATAGGATTATATATAATCTATATAAAGTACTTAGGCATAGTAAAGTATGGTAAGGACTCTATATTTGAGCTATCTTGTACTCTGTGATTATAAGGCATGATGGCTTATAGATCTGGTAGCAGTTTTGTTATTAATAAATAGTGCAAAAAATTCTGCATGCAATAGCAGTTTGGAGGGAAAGATTTTGGCAAAAGAGCGAGGATTAAGGATTGCCTTGTAGAAAAGTTAGCATTTGAAATGAGGCTTAAATAATAGAATAGAAATGGGACGGAGGACTTCAAATTTAAAGAATGTTGTAAGCAAAGGAACAGGGTCAGGAAAATTTAAGTCCTATTTTAGGCCATTTTGTCTGGAGCAAAAGTTTCAGGACTGCGCATGACTGATCACTCTCTTGGCTCCTTCAGCTCCTTGCCTCTGTGTCTTCCTGCCATATTGTCTGAGGAAACATCAAACTTTTGGATCAACTCTGTACAAAATACCTTCTCTATTTCTCGTTGCAGGCTAGTGAACATTCCCCTTTCCCAGGGCATTTCCTCTCTTATTTATTGCCTTTCACTTTTCATTTCAAACTCTTTTAAATCCCTGGTTCTAGTCTCTCAGTCTATAATACTGACTTGCAGCTCAGATGTTAAAGAACCCCATTCTCAACCTGCTGGGCCTCTGTAGGTATCAACACTAGCTCATCCTTTTCCATTCCTAGTCAGATTTGGGGAAGGATTGGCTAGATTTTGTTTCTACTTTCTAATTTCCTATTTGCTATTTATCCTGTTCCTATCCCTAATATACATCTGCATCTCTTTTAAAAATCTCAGTGATGACTCAAAAAATCTAGGTCATTTCAGAAGAAGCTATAGCTATGTTTTTGTCACATGACCAGTTTTTCTTTATCTACATTTATTCAAATTTCTTGTGGATTATTGACCCAAGAGCTTCCAAACCACTTTCTGTCCAGGATCCTTTGATGTATGGCAAAATGAAGATAGATAAACCAGGTTGATAAAATTCTCTCTTTCCTTGTAACTTGAACTAGGAGATGCTTGAGTCACGATCACTGTCATTTAATGTAAATAAAGTTGTCAAAAGGAAAAGGAGTTAATTAGGTTTTAATCATTTTGAGATTGAAGAGTTAATTAGGTTTTAATTAAAAATTGATGAGTTTATTAGGTTTTAGTTAATTAGTTAATGAAAAGTTAATTAGTTAGGTTCTAGTAATTTTGAGGTTGAAATCTCACAGCTGGAGAGTACTGAGTACAGATTCGGAAAGTACCGAATTTACTGGGTCATGTCTATAAAGGAAAAGATAGTGACAGAAGAAGAAATGACTGAGGACAAAAACTTGAGGATAAACAAGAGGAAGCTGTGCAGCTAGTGAATGAAAGCAGTAGCAAGGCCACAGGTCCGGTTGAATGGAAATCAGGCTCACGGGAGCCTCACTGAGTTGGTCTGGACCCTAAGCAGAGGTGGGAAGAGATCATGTGAAACATTACACACTTTGCAGCAAACTGCTGAGTTCCATCTTCATCATTTCTACCTTTTCCTATTCTCTTACACTGCCTCTTGCCAACTAGCTTCCCCTCTCCACTGACTAAAAGGTGGTAAACTTTATAACCCTAGAAAAATGATGAAATGTCTTCTTGGCTCTACACCTAGGGCTAACCACCTTTAAAAAGAAAGGCTTATTGGAAATATGAAAAACTGGCTCTTTTGAGTTATATTTTCCTTATTCATTAAAAGAGGATAATAACAATCAGAAGGGATTGTTAGGGAGATTAAATCCTACACTTTTGTAACATACTTCCCAGCATAGATTAAGTACTCCATAAGTGGTAGCTTTTAATATTATTGTTATACAGCCTTCCCATATTCAAATTTAATTATACTTCTCTGCGGTTTCATCATCTGATGATCTAAATCATTAAGAATGATTGAATGGAGTGGCAGTTCCATGAGGGCAGAGATTTTTGCCTGATATGCTTAATGTTACAGTCCCAGCAGGTAGAATTGTTCTTGATATGTAGTAGGAGTTAAAAATTATGTAGTGAATGAGTGAATACATTTATTAAAAGTTAACTAGTTGAATAAATAATTCTAAAGAATTAGGAATGCTAAATTGTTTAGTGATAGAAATTCCTCTTTTCCAACTGCGATGTTTTAATTTCTGTTCAGGTATTAATTAGTCAAAGCTAGAGTTTGATACTTAGAATCTTTAAAATATCAGTGGTGCTCAAATCTGAGGAATCACAATGTCAAAACCAGTCTCTAGGTCAGATAAATAAACTTTTGGGAAACTTATTGTTATTCAAATTCCTGAGAGAAGATGGGAGATCAAAGTTCTATTCATTAAGATGCCTTATTTGTAGCAGTCTTTTATTGTGGTATTTGTGTTCCACTTTCTCCTTTCACGCCCATGTAATTTCAGTTCTTAAGTACAAATTATATCTTGAAATGTATTTGGAATTATCCTCTTGCTTGGATCTAGTGTACTGAGAAGAGTACTAGTCTGAATATTTCAGCAACAAGTCAGTGGGTAAAATTCAAATTTTTCTGAAGTATGTTAAGGAATTTTATTTTTAACTGGCTGAAAAAAACAAATCTTCAGTGCTGGAAAATATTTTACCTGGTTTGTGTTGTTCACACAAAGAATTATTTGGATGTGCCTAAGAATATGTGAGACCAATTAAAAGTTATATCCAGTGAAGGGTCTTTATCTCAAACATTTATTCTTTTCAGAAATCTCCACAAAAATTTTACAGATATGTTTTAAATTAAATATGAATAATTAGAATTTTGATATGTTTAGTAAGTTAATTATAAACCCTTGAGCAAAATTTGCTTGATGAAGACAAAATAGAAGTGTTTTTTAATGTAATAATGCAAACTGAGTGATTTCTCACTTTTTTCCTGCTGATACATTGTTTGATGATCTTATATGATTTTTTACATAATGTTACTTTCATTATTTATTTATTTATTTTTTGATGTATGAACAATAATTTAGGTTTCAATTTTCAATTGCTCTATTCTATATTGGTTATAATGATGGAGTGGTGAGTCAACACACGCTATACCTAGGATTTGGTAATAACAATCCAAAACAGAGCTACCCCTGTTTTATAAACATTTTCTTTGTTCTCAAGAGATCAGTAGCCAAAAGCCACACATTATGAGGAGAGAGTATTTCACAGTGGTTATGACCTAAGTGCAGGAATTTGAGAAACCTAGACTCTGTCTCCCCCACATCTCTCCTCTCCTTCACAGAAACGTTTGTTGAATGGCGATTATGAACATTGCACCTATATCTATCAACTAGACAGGTCCTTACCTTCATGGAGATTTTATTCTAATGAAGGAAAAGATAGGAAACAATGTAACTGATGTATAGAATATAGAAATTGATGTATAAGATCAAGCAGTGATAAATGCCATGAAAAAAAATTAAGTGGTATAGGGTTAGGGACAAAGTGGTCGAGACAAAGTCTTTCTGAGGTGAGAATGTTTCAGAAGAGTAATGGAAGTTTAAAACAAATCATGTGGATATTGCAGAGGGAAGAATTACAAGGACAGGAAACAACAAGGACTCTAAGAGTGTGGCTGGAAAGTTCAAGGGACAGAGGCATCCACTGAGGGCAAAACTTGGGTAGTGGGGCCGAGAGGGGTAGGAGATGAAGACAGATGGTTAAAAGTCGGGGAGAAGACCATGAGGGTCTTGTACTTAGGGATAAGAACTTTGTACTTTATTCTATCACAGAAAACCATTGGAAAGTTTTGAAAAGGGGAGTGACATGGTCATATTTACTTTACAGAAAGATCTTTCTAGTTGTATGGAGAACAGAGTGCCAGGGGCCAGAATGAAGACAGGAAGATTGGTTATTGTTGCAGAAGAGGCAAGAAATGATGGTGGCTTGACCTTGAATGGTAGCAGGAGGATGGTGAGAGATGCTCAGATTCATGGTTTGGATGGTGAGAAATGGTCAGGTTATGATTTGAGGGAGAGCTGGCAAATTTGTTAAAGCAGTGGGTCTGGGAAGTGATAGAGTCAAGAAGGACTAGAAGTTTTTTTGCTGAAACAACTGGGTCTGTGGCTGTAGAGCAGGGTGGAAAGGGTATGAGGAAACTGTCCCGTGATGTTAGGGGTCCAGAAGAAGAAACATGTCTAGAAAACAACAAGGAGTTGTCCGTGAAGTAGGAGAAAAATCAGGAGAAGAAAATGGGGTTGAAGAAAAATAGTAACTCATTTTAAGTAGGGTACAGTGATCATGTTAAATGGCAAGGACTGAAAATTGACTATTGTGCACATCCATTAGGAGTATAGTTTGACCAGAGTGGTTAATTGAAGTGATGTGGGCAAAGTCTGCTTGGAGTAGGTTTAAGAGAGAAAAGAAGAAATGAAGATGTGTAATAGGAGGAAAGGCAGACTATATGGGCACAGATCAAGGCAGGTTAAAATCTGGCTTCCCCATGAATATACTCTGAGCCCACTCCCTCTCCTCCAGTCCCCACTCCAGCACCACCATATATAGGGTAACTGTTGTTTCTCTGAGGTTCACTTTATTTTATTGATGTTTAAGGCTATGGAGCTTATTACTTGCTATACTGTATTATGTTTTTTGATCTTCTACAGAACATAGCCAAATTCATTCCAAAAGTTCGAATTAACATAAGTGTTTCTTGAGCGAATGACCTTCCTTTTTCTGTTTTTATTTTTCCTTAAGTGAAAAATCTAAAAGCAAATCTATGTTTTCTTAAGTGAAAAAATAAAGAGTAAGGTAAACTTTTACTCTCCAGCCAATTTAAGGACATTTTAGCTGTAACAAATGTGTTTTCAGACCTCAGAAAGGCTTTCTAATTTTAAGGTCTTTACAAATATTTTCAATAAAAGCTATTGTACAGTTAGTGATTGTGCATTGATGCCTTATGTTGTCCTTTTAGGAAATTTATCTTGCAGCTCCAACTTTATAATTTTCCATTTCCTGTAAGCTTAAATTACATTTTTCTGACAGCTTGATTGTAGTTCTTTGGGAAAGAAAAAAAAAGGATGAGATATTCCTAGGTAAGAGATAGGTCTCCCAGATTCTGTCCCTTCATGCCCACAACTACTGACCAGATAGTTAGTCATATGGAAAAGAGAAGGAAAAAGGAAAATAGGAAGTCTATAATGATTGACATCTTGACACTATACTGTTCTATAAAGTAGAATGACATCATTGGTACCAAAACTCTGCTGAAGTTATAATTAATAAGAAATACAAGAATATTTAGGACTGGGGGAACTTACCACGAAATGTGCAAAAAGAGCCAACAGGCTGAAGATGAAAGTTAATTTTTTCATTCTTTAATGTTGCCCTAAAAGCAGGTCAATGATTATTCATGGTTAGTCAAATTAATCAATATAATTTTTCTTAATTTAAAATAAAAATTTAGAAAGGATTCTAGCACAAGTTTCATAATATGACAAAAAACAGCACTATAGCCTTTAAAAAAAATGCTTGGCATTGTAGAGAAGGAAGCAGCATATGTGCACAGCAATATTGTTATATTTATGATATTTTATAACAAAATGGTGGGACTTGTATTTTATGGAAGGCAATTCCCAGATATTGGTTCAAACACATTTTGAAAATAAAAACATTTTGCTACCAGTGGTGACTACTTCAGAAAGACATAACTTATTTGGGGGCACTTCTGATGCATTTGTTACAATTAGTCAAAACAAACAGACTTGTGTAGATTCGTTACCTGGATAATGTCAGTGTGACTGGACTATTGTAGAAAATAACTTCTTAATACAATTATTAAAAAAAATGTGATTCCTCTAATAGGTTTATCTGAAGAGAAAATAATTGGATAGTGTGTATCTTTCCTTTAACATCATTTTACTAAGGTATTATTACCTTGATATGTTTTTCCCCAAGTGTTACCCAAAAGCCAATTATTGTCCATCAGTGTCTAAGTAGGAAAATGAGGTTTTGTCCTTTTGATTATAGTTTTTAGCAATATCACAAGTACATGGCGATGTGTGTTCTGGGAAGGCAGAGTTCAAGCATCATCATGATAACAGATTGCCTTGGGGTCAGTGTGGTGTCTACAATCTGTACAAGCCTTAAAAACGACATAGGAAGAGAGGTCCATGGATCCTACAGCTGTGTATATATGAGGCTAGCCCCTTAAAATTGCTTTTCCTAAAATGCTCTTTTAAAAGTCACTTTAAAAATACATAAAAACCCAACTTAAAAATAACAGAAATGTAAATCTATATGTGTCTTTAAGACTCTTCTACTTATGACTGACTTTAGAGACCATTAAAACATATTAGCAGGAAGAATCAAGAATGTGCAATTGGATATAGGTTGTGCAACCCATCAACATGAAGTTCTTGATACACTCAGAAAGTTTAAAGTTTTGGTGAGCTTTAGCACTTACAATATATTAAAAAAAATACATCTGAGTGTTTTAGGTAGCATGACTACTTCCATTTTTTTCAGCTTTATTGAGGTTTAATTGACAAAGTTGTAAGATATTTAAAGTGTACAGCATGATTTGATATATGTGTACATTGTGAAAGGAGTCTCCTTACTGAGTTAGCAGCACCATCACTTTGCCCCTTCACTTTTCATCTGGTGAGAACATTTCAGTTCTATTTTCTTAGCAAATTACAATTATATGATACTGTGGTATCAACTATAGTCACTGGGTTGTGCATTAGGTCCTCAGTCCTTATTCATCTAATAACTGAAAATATATACCCATATACCAACCTCTCCCTATTTCCCCAGCTCCTTAGCTCCTAGTAACCGCTTTTCTACTCTCTGTTTCTCTGAATTTGACACTTTTTACTATTTTTCTAGATTCCAGATATGTGATACTGTGTAGTATTTGTCTTTTTCTCTCTGGCTTATTTCACTTAGCATAAGCACTGCAGGCTCATCCATGTTGTTGCAAATGACAATTTACATATATAATACATATATCACATATCTGTTTCACACCATGAGAATCATGTGGTTGAGAATATGAACAAAACTTAGAATTTTAAAGTCAAAATCCTTACGTCTATATTCCTAAGTACCTACCTGAGCAGGAGATTCTTCTTTGGAACAACCAAACTCTTGCTTAATCTTACTTTTGCCAGATACTCAGTTTAGCCACAATTTGAAAGCTCAGGAAGGAGGAGAACTTCCACAGAAAAATCTCCCTTAAATACCTCTGTCTGGATTTCTATTGGAGTTAAAACAAAGGGTGAAGGAAGGTAATCTGTGTTGGTTTTTTTACCAAACAAAGAAGTGACAGTTGCAGTCACCGGTTTGGCAGCTTCATCCCTAGAGCTATGATCCAATCACCATCTAGCAGAGGCCTTGGGGAAGCATGCAAAATACTCTAACACAGTGGATTTCAACTTGATTGCACACTAAAACAACCTGGGGAGCTTTTAAAAAATTCCCAATTCTCAGGCCTTATCCCAGATCAATTTTTCAGAATCTGTGGGGCAGGAAGTCAGGCAATAGTATTCTTAAAACTCCCCTGCAATGATTATGAAGTGAAATTTTGTTTGAGAGCCACTGCCATAAAGTAGTGCGGATTCTGCTGTTTGCATTAGACATATGGATCAGAACTGACATATATGTAGTAAGGGTAGGCTTATTTGGGAAGAAGGTTTTTGAAGAATGGGAAAAGGAAGCAGTTGAAATATATGCCTGGTCTCAGTTTTGGAAGTAAGAGGAAAGATCTCATGGTGGGTGAGGGAGAATTAAGAAGTGGTCTTTAAGTTTCTTAACCTTAATTTCATATTTATTTCCTAGACTGGTAGTTTGATTTAAAGGTACTGTAAACAGGAATCAGCTGCTTAAAATATCAAACATGCAGAAAGTGCTTAATATATTTTTCTGTAGGAATAGCTGGACTACCTAAAGGGCAAAAAAATACTTGAAGATGTATCAGGTTTTGTAAGCACATGGTGTTATTACCATTATCTGAACAATATAAATGGGTACAATATACACTAGCCTAGCAAAGATGGTAGGTTTGAGAAAACTCTTAATTTATGGTCAATGAATATAGTAAATCAGACAATTTTTTGTTGTTTAAGATGAATCCAGGTACTGAAAGATTTACCTTGGATTTATCTAATAATAAATATGATACATTTATTCACTTGAGAAAAAATTGCATATGCTAGATGTTATACTTTATTCTCTAATAGCTATAATTTGTTGAATCCCTACCATATCCTAGATTGTGCTAATAACTTCATGTGGATTAGGTCATTTAATCCTCACAATAACCCCTTGCAATTTATGTTAATGCCAGATTACTGGTTAGAAATTGAATCATAGGGAAGGCAAGTAACTTGCTCAAGTGTGCACAAATATTTAAGAAATATTTAGAAATCGACCTTAAATTTGACACATTTTAGAATTTGAATTTTTTCCCACTCTGCTCTTTTGTTACCCAAATCCAGTTGATTTCCAGCTGCTTGACTAATTAACATACTTTAAAAAATGACAGCATTTATTGAAATATGGATGTAATCCATTAGTAATCTGTGATATCAGTTTAGAGACTAGTAAACTTAAAGAATTGATAGAGCAGAATAGAAAAGAAAATATCAGATTACATTACATGTAAATTTTTTTTCAAGAAATGTTTTATGGTTATACATGTGTATATATATTGGGTTATTATGTGTATTACATATCTTTGAGTTGTAGTCAGAAAAATGTAAACTACCCTTTTGTTACAGGGTAGTTTAGTGATGTGTGTGTAATGAAGTTAGGTAGCCTGAATTGAAATCCCAGCTCCCTTCTTTTGTTCAGCTGTGTGTTGTATGGCCAGCTACTCAATCCATGTGACTCAACATCAGCATCTTCAAAATAAGATAGTACTAATTTTAAGAAGACTAAATGAAATTTTAATTATAAAAGTCTGACCAATGTGATTAGTGAATGTTAGTCTTTCAATAGGAATTTCTAACTTACCTCATTTAAAAAATATTCTGGTATGATAAGTCTCTAGTAATTGAGGGTTAATGTATATTTACTTTTTAAAGTGATTTAAAGGCTTTTGGTAGTGATGGGGCATTAAGCTGAAATTGATCTGAAACTACACAAACCAAGTTTTCTTTGCCTTGTCATATCTTTGCTAAAGATGTCATGTAGTTGACAATGAGAACTCATGCATAATTTATTATTTTGTTAATTGTTTTGACACTATTCCATTGCTGTACATTTATATGGCTCAGCAAGTCTAAGTTATCGCTGAATACTTCGTGAATCATTGCCTTCTCTAGTAACAATCTTTTTTGGGAGAAAGATAACTTTTCTATATCCTTGGTGCTGTAAATTGTTTTGATGCCAAGATATATTTTCAGTTGTGTGTCAAAATACAAGATATGATTTCTAGTTGTAATGGAATGTTGGCTCTGAAGGATTTAGGATGAATATTGCCAAAACTGAAACAATTTCTGCATGTAAGTATCACTACTCCTGCTTTTTCCTCCCTTTTATTTGTGTGGAATACTTTTTCCATCCCTTCACTTTCAGTCTATGTGGTCTTTAGGTCAGATGTGAGTCTCTTGCAGGTAGAACATAGATGGGTCTTGTTTTTTTATCCATTAAGCCACCCTATGTCTTTTGATTTGTATATTTAGTCTATATACATTTAAGGTAATTTTTGGTAGGTATGTACTTGTTGCTTTTTATTAATTATTTTATTTATTTATTTTTAGTTCCTCTCTGTTCTTTTTTTCTTCTTCCCTTGTGCTTTGATGATTTTCTTTGGTGTTATGCTTGGATTCATTTCTTTTTATTTTTTATGTATCTATTATAGGCTTTAGGTTTGTATACAGTTTATATATAACTTCCTAAATATATGATAGTCTATATTAAGTTGAAGATAGCTTGATTTTTAACACATCCTAAAAGTACTACTTTTATTATTATTATTCTTCCTCCATGTTTTATGTATATAGTATCATAATCTACATCTTTTTACTTTGTATATCCTTTGATTGATTTTGTGTATAGTTGATTTTACTGTTTTTGATTTTTTAACTTCACATTTGCTTAGTATTTCCATCTAAAGAAGTCTCTTTCACATACCCTGAAAGCTGGTTTAATGGTGGTGAGTTCTTTTAACCTTCATTCATCTGTAGAACTTTTAATCTTTCCTTTGATTATGAATGATAATCCTGCTGGGTAGAGAATTCCTGGTTGTAGATTTTTCCATTTCAGTACTTTGAATATTTCATGTCTTTTCCATCTGGCCTATAAAGTTTCACCTGAGAAATCTGATAGCCTTATGGAATTTCCTGTATAGGTAACTGTTTGCCTTTCTTCTGCTGATTTTAAGATTCTCTCTTAATCTTTAATCTTTACCTCTTTAACTGCTAAATGTCTTGGTGGTGTCCTCCTTGGGTTCACCTTGTTAGGGACTCTCTGTGCTTCCAGGACCTGGATATCATTTCCTTCCCCAGATTTGGAAAGTTTTCAGTTATCTTCCATTTCACTGATCCTTTCCTCTGCCTACTGCAGCCTATTGTTCATTCTCTCTATTATATTTTTCATTTTGATTATTGTATTCTTCATCCCTGAGTGACTCTTTTTATATTTTCTCTTTGTTGAAATTCTTGTTGAGATTCTCAGTTCTTTTTCCCAGTTCAGTGAGCATTTTTATGACTATCACTTTGAATTCCTTATCAGGAAGATTGCTTATCTCCATTTCATTTAGCACTTTTTCTGGTGTTTTGTCTTTTTTTTTTTTGGAACATATTTCTTTGCCTCCTCTGGGTCTTCCTTTGTATTAGATAGATCAACTATGCCTCCTGCACTTGAAAGTAGTGGCTTTATGTATTAGGCATCCTGTGATGCCCAAAAGTTCCAAAACCTTTGGTTATCAGAGCCTGGTTCTCTGTTGTGGCTGAGCCATGCAACTGTTGGTGGGCTGTCTCTCTCTCTTTCTCTCTGCCATTTTTCCTCTCTGGCAGATCCCCACAGTGAGGCTCTTAGTGCCCTTTGTGTGATATGAGACATTTCTACTGGGATTTGTTGTGGGTGGGGCTGCCCTCTGCCCGTCTGTCAGTAGTGGTGGACTGCTGTGGGCTGAGTTTTCTAGGTGGAGCAGGTATGCAGGAGAATGCTGAGTCTGAGCCAGCAGGGCAAATAGTGTCAGAGCTGGTACCCACAGGCATTTGGCCAGCTGGGCTGAGGGAGGCCTGGGAAAGTGTCTTCTGCCTTCCTTTGCTCCTACAGAGAGAGCTCCCTCAACCCCACATCCCACTGGCACACTCTCCAAAGCTAGAGATCTTTAAAACTGCTGCCTCTGTGTTGGGTCTCAGTGGGACTGACAAAGCATGTTGGTACACCTTAAGCAGCAGAAGTCTCGGCTACTGAACTCCAAATCACCCTTGGGTCCATCCCTGTTCATCAGCAAAGCCAAGTGCAATGTGGATTTGTCTTGTCAGAGCAAATCCTGAGGGCCAGGTATACCAGAATCCTGGGTGTTTATCACCTCCCCATTCCATTTCTCTCCATCCTGCTTGTGGGCTGAGATGGGGGTTGAGCTTGGGTCTCTTAATGCCCTTTACTCTTCTCAATGTGGTCTGCTCTCCTTCACAAGGTGTAGATAGTTTGTTCTGCAGTCTTTAGGTCATTTTCAGGGTTAGTTGTATTCTATGCAGTTTCTTTCTCAGTCTCTACATGGGAGGAGTTTATCAGAGTGACTTCCTATTCTGCCATTTTCCTCCAAGTCCCCCATTTTTTGCTTAATTTTTGAAAGATATCTTTCCTGGGTATAAAATTCTAGGTTTCTAATTACTTTCTTTTGGCACTTTAAAAGTGTCATTCTGTGTTTTCTGCCACAATATTTATTGGTGTTTGTTGGATTTTGGAGACAACATATATGTATTTCAGTGAGCTACTTATGATATCAAAACACATCAAGTTGCCGGTTTGCATAGAGACCAAAGTAACAGGAGGCTCTACAGCATATCCAGGGTACAGTCACAGCTACTTTTCAGCCTAGGCCTTTCATGGCTTAGCAGACCTCATGGTAAAGTGTATGTAACAAATGGGGGTACTCTATGGACCTCTGGCAAGTAAAAAAGAAGAATTACAGTCAGACCTAGAATTTGAAGACAATCCATTCCTTCTGTAAATAACCAATGTCTTTTTGAGAAACAACTCCTGGACATCTGATATCAGATTGATTAAACTGTACCTCATCTACCATAAAAGGCAGACAGATTATCTGCACTGGAATAGACATGTCTCTGGGATATGGATTTGCCATTCTATCCATGAAACTTCTTGTAAAATCATAATCTATGGATTTACAGAATGCTGTATTCACAGGTATTCTACCACAAAATCTTTCTAATCAAAAAACTCATTTTACAACAAAGGAGTGTAGAATGAGCCCACGCTCATGGAATTCACTCTTTTTATCACAAATGTTTTCACATAGAAGCAGTAGATAGCCTAATAAAACAGTGAAATAGCCTACTGAAGACTCTGTGATGCCAGATGAGAGTACATACCCTCTAAGGAGAGGGCTTTATTTTATAGTATACATATACACTTTGAATCAGTGACCAATGTGTGTGTACATCTCTCCCATGGTTAGAGTTGATGAGGTCCGTCATCAAGGTAAAATGGGTAGTGGTTATTCTCATTATTATACCTAATAGTCCACTCACAGAATGTTTGCTTCCCATCCCTAAAACTTTGAGCTATGCTGGTTTGAAGAGTTTGGTTTCCAAGGGAAGAATGTTTTTCTCAGGCCGTTTTGGTCTCCATATACTCTTGAACATAGATAAATAAGAGGGTGACCCTAATGTCTAAGTTGATTGATCCTGATTACTAAGTGGGAAATTGGGTTGCTGCTATAAAAGAACAGGACTATGGAATCCAGAGGATTCTCTCAAGAACTGTTTATTACATCCATATTCAATAGTTAAATCTAAGGGGAGATTACTATGACCAAGAACATGTAGGACCACTGAGGATTTAGACACTGCAGGAATAAGAGTTTGAGTCAACCCATTAAGAAAGAACCTTGGTCAGCTGTTGAACTCAGTTTGCAATTTTTCCAATACTGGCAGAAACAGAATAATTAAATCATGTCAGTGATGTCAGGACCATCCCTCCAGAGTGAACAGGGTCTTAGACCAAAAAGACCCTTCTTCTAAACTCAGAGAGACCAGCTCCAACCAAAAAGTTCTGCTTTTTCATAGGTTTGTATCTTAAACCACAGGTCCCCTTCTTTAAACTTCTAAATTTTTATAATTCCAGATGTTACCCTTCTTCCCTTAGCCTTAGGGAATCATGACTGATTAAATGGCTGCAGTACCCACTCTCTGTACTAGTAGCAGTGGTCCTGGGTTCAAAATGATGCTCAAAATAACAAGACACCATAATCTTCACCAAGTACAAGTTTATTTAGCATTCACTTAGGAAGTACACAAAACAGGTAATAACACAGCACACTTGGCAATAGCTTGGTGGAGATTTGGTGAATTTTAGGCTTCCTACGTCCCAGCCACTCTAAACCTCAGATATGCATGGTCATGAGAAACAGTAATGAATGTTAGTGGAAAACCTAAGTTCAGAGAGGGTTTAATTCTTATTGTTTGCAGGGAATTGGATGTAGTTAAAGGGCCATGGCTGGGTATTCTGGAGGCTCAGGCTAGAGGGATATTTTTATGGGAATACTATGGCCAGCCTAAATTATGGCAACATCTTATTTGTAAATGTGGTCTTATTTGTTCTCCCTCATAGCCAGAATGCTGAGAATCACAGCTAAAAAAATAAAATTTGTCAAATATTGCTCTTTCAACCCCTTATGTAACACATATTCCTTTGAAGTGAATTCCATTCAATTCTACAAACAGACTTTCTGCTTATTATAGTTACCTTTTCCTATTTCTTTTGACAATGATATTGTTACTCGGTTAAAATCATCCTGAATTACTTAAGTGTTCAACTGGGTGTTCCATCCATCCAATGTCCTCTTATCTCTGACTTTCTCATTTCTAATGACCTTTCTCTTCACTTCAGCTGTTCACTGCCACAGTCAATCTTTAGGTTGCTACTACCCTAATTTATTCTTTTAAGTCATTCATTCAAAACATTTCATTCAGGGACAACAGCTGCCTCTTTTGCAAGCCTGTATGTTCAGCTATTACCACTTGCATCTCACCTGGAATACCAGCCCACTGACCCTTTGACTTTCTTGCAATCTATCAGCTCTCTGTCCTTTTCCTCTTTACTCAGCATAGATTTAATGGTAGAACATTAAAGCAACATTCTTTCTAATATCCTAAATCAGTATTTAAAATTCTTTTGATTGTGAATAGCTATAAGAAAAACATTGAACAATATGGCTCAGATACATGCCCATGTTTAACAGAACAGGGGGTTGTGCAGTGTAATGCACTCTGTTGCATTCCATTCCATCCTAGACTATCTCATCAAAACTCATTCCTATCCTGCCTGGACAACATATTCCCTCACATGCATAAGGTGTAAGAGCCCTTCATAATCTGCATAGTGTGTAGAAAGTAAAACAATCAATCATTAATTATTTCTTTAGTTGTGACCGTGTACTAAAAACCAAGGATGATTTAGAAAATAACTTTTATGTATGTGTCTTAGAACCAATCAATCTATTTATCTATCAATCATATATCTAGGAACTTACAATGTATTTAGAAAAGATTTTATAAAAACAAAATATAAGAAAAACATATTTGAAGAATAAATTATTTGACACTAGTATAAATGTTGCATAGGAATTTGAGAAAGAAAACTATGGATTTTTTCCAGTCATTTCCTTAGCGTTACAGATCCAGTATACAAAAAGATGATGATCTGTCTTCCATGTTATTGCAGGTCACAATTTTACTTAACTTTTGTCTCTGCATTATATGCCCTCATTCTTTTCATCCTATTATTTCCACATCCTCACCACCTACTATTTGATTGCTAAACCATTTCTTAGTCTCTCTCTTCTGTTAATGTAGCACCATACTTCAAAATTTCCTTGTTACTATTTCCTTGTTAAAGAAGGCTACAGGAACAAATATACCCAAAACAATAACTCAGAACAACAGAACCTAATTTCTTGCTCATAAAACTTCCTATTGACATTATAGGTCATTAGAGTTTAGACTGGGGAGACTTGTTTGCACACATTCAGAGTACAGGATGATGGCGGCTCTGATCTCTTCAACATGTGTTTTTAAAGGTTTTCCTGGATTTCATTGTTCCAAAGGCAGGAAGGGGGAAAGATCATGAAGGAACACATAGAAAGGAACACAGGATGGCTTGAGAAGTGACCCATCAGTTTTTGTTCTCATTCCATTGGCTGAAATTCAGGCACATAGCCACACCTAATTGTAAGGAAAGTTGGGTAATACAGTCCAGCTCCATGTGCAGAAAAAAGAGGGAAATGGATTTTCCTCTGATGCTCTAGGGTTCCTGCTTTAATCTGAATTCTTTTGACATTTAAACACCTCTCCTCACTTTGGGAGTTCTCCAAGATATTTGATATTCCTTCAAAATGACTCTTTAGAAAAAGTATTTCTATAAAATTGCCTTTGATATGTATTCATGCAGGATTTTCTGTATATTGGCTGGATATTTCTGGATATTTTTTAAGCCACTGTTTAATGCCATGTTTCTTCAGTGGCAACTTGGGCTGGTTGGACACATGGTTGCTATTCTGCAGGCCCACCCATCTTATTGTTGCCTCTCATCCATATTGTTTGCAACTGGCAGTGATGGATGATGTCACAGTAGAACCCTTGTGGACAGACACCCTCAGAAGGCTGTCATCATTAGGTAAACATTACCCAGCAGTGTGTCAGTAGGTGAAACGAGGAGTACCTAACTGGAACCATGGTGAGATTATTTTTCATCCATGTGAGTAGATTCAGCAAGGTCCTGTGTACTCAGCTAGGATAGGAGGAATGGGTATATACATCGTATCTCCTTCATATTGTTATTTCATCCTGCTTCAAGGCCTAACTTTATTTTTATGTACAAAATAGCTTAGATTTTAATCTGCATACTCATAAAGATGAGTGATCTATACTTCTGTTCTTAGACTGCTCACATACAGAGGAGAGGGAGTAGGTAAAATGGACTTCTTGCAGTAAGTGGCAGAAATGTGAAGTCTGTCCAGACAGCATAGATTTGTGATCTCCCTCAGATTTGTTCATTGACCTGGGATTGGGAGCAGAGAAAATATACAATGGGAGTTGCTCATAACATAAAAATCAGAATGAGAATGTTAAAAATTGTACAAATTGTGTGAAGAGTATAGGTGTCAGATATGGATCTGCTTGAGTTGGAATCCTGGCTCTGCCATTAATGAAATGCTTGTTCTTAGCCAAGTTATTTTGGCTCTCTGAACATCATCTGAAGAATGAAAATACTAATACATGTATTGTAGAATGATATACATATATATATAATATTTCTATCTCTATCATCTATCCATCTTTTGGTCTCTATATTTTGCATAGTCAGTTGCAAGCATATAATAAGTTTACAACACTTAGAAGTTATTATTATTAAGTATTGTAGTCAATTTATTATTTACTCAATAATGTTTACTGAGTACCATGTGTAACTGTATAATTTTTTTCAACATTAGGATTCAGGCAGAAAATGGAACTAAGTGAACTCCAAATGGAAATCAGGAGGATTCAAAGAATTTATTTAGTAAGATTGAAGAGTGTATTTTAATAGAGGGAGTGGGACAGAAATTTAGAAAGAAAATTAAGCAAGAGAAGAGGCTTCTAGGGTCTTTTATTTTAGATGAAGGAGTTTTATAGGATATCTGGGGTGGGGACAAGGGGCTCACAAGGTGCAAGGCGTGCCTGGGCAGCACAGGAAGAAAAGAAATGGAACAGGACCTAAAACTCACCAACAAAGATGGGAGCATGTCCTAGAGGCCGATTTGTGGCTTAGGTGAGGAAATGGAGGTGATACACGACTGTTAAAAGAGAAGAATTGTTAAATAAGGACAGTAGTCAAAAAGCCTGGATATGGCTCAGGGCAGCAAGTGAAACTTCCCAAATGTATATTTTTTATAGTGAATGGGATAAAGAGTATTCTTGTTTTTAATAGGAAAGGTTGTATGTGTTGTCATGAGAAAGAAGCCAGGGTTAGCTAATTTAAGAGTCAAGCGAAAACCCCAAGACACAAGGACACTTGCTCATAATAAGGACTCTATTGACGTGACAGAAGGGGCTGATGCAATATTAGATGATAATGGCCTCCTGTCTTTTGACTCTATTACCTATTCTTTGTTTCCTATCTTTCTTTTGTACTGGTCAGGGCTCTAGTCGTGAAAAGAAACCATTCTTTTGAGTAGAAAGAGAGTCCATACAAATAACCATGTGTTTACAAAGCACTGGAAAGCATGAAGGAAGGAATGGAAGTTAGGGGACTTCCCTGCCTATTGACCTTAAGGTTGTATTGTTAGAGTTGTGATTCAGAGAGTACAAAGCTGCTTTTGCTGTTACCACTGCAGCCGACCTTCCTCACACCCGTGAAGCCCCAGTCAGTGCCTCAAACATCTCTATCTGATCTTACCAGTAGTCAAAGCAACAAGAAGTGATTTCTGCCCTGCTTCTGTTTTGAAATTTCACGTAAATGTATCTCACTGGATTGAATCCAGTCACATTCAGAATACTAGCTGTGTCTTGGAAATGTAATTTTTAGTTTTTCCTCTTCTGACATTTAAGAAGTTATATATAAATTATCAGGAATTGAAGACAAATGGCAATAAAGCATATTAAACACACTCCTCAGGTCCTTATGTCTTTTTTGTTGCTGTTACCCATTTTAGCTTATATAGTCCACCTCTATAATCTTTTCATTTTATGCTCTCATAGATTATATCCATGTTCAGTGCTCAGAAACCTTGATTTGACTTGATGGCACACTAAGAAATAAAATATGAAAAACAGGCTTAATAACTGCTCAGCAAGAAATTATTTAAAAGGCATGACAGTTGACCTGTTAATGCTGATGGACCGCTCCCCATGCTTGAAACAGTTTAAAGGTCAGTTCTGGGTTCTCTATTTTATAGATTCTTCAGTCTACATTGATTGTTTAGACCTCCAAATTTGGGTGTGCCTGAATGAGGAAGAAGGGAAGTACCAAGAAGCCATACCATTCACTCACTTACACGGCATTTTGTGAATCTCTGCCTATTGTTTTCCCTGCTTATTCACGTGTTTGATAATGATAAAAAGTGAAAGTAGACTTAGCCATGTCGGAATTGTTGTATCCAATTTGTAAACTTGCATTGGCCTTTGTGGTATGACTTGGTTTGTATATACCCACAATTCCTTGAGTAGCTCCTCTTACCCATCTGTCTTTCTATCATTCTTTCCTGGAGAAAGTGGGATCCCAGTTAAGCTCAGTCCTCCCATTTATTCATGCTCCTGCATGTATCCTGCTTGTTCAGTGTCTCTACTTGGAAGTTGTTGTGGGCAGATTTCTAAGAATGGGCCCTTCAATATTTTCATTCCCTGATTATTTAATCAAACACTAATCTAGGCACTGCTGAAAAGGGACTTTCTAGCTGTTAGGACATAGATTTTTAAATGATCATTTTGGTTGACCCAGTCTAATCACTTGAGCTCTGGAAAGTAGATAATTATTTCTTAATGGAGTCAGAGAGATGTAGCAGAAGAGTCAGGAAGAAGAGATGTGTAGGAGAGGTGAAAAAGCCTTGAAATATTCTCTCTTAGAACATCCAAAAGGAAGTACAGCCCTGCCGACACCTTGATTTCAGCCTTATGAGACTCTAAGCAGAGGAACTAGCTGTACCATGCTATTGTGTGGACTATTGACCCATAAAATTGTGACATAATGCATTTGTGGTAAGATGCTCTTTGTGGAAATATGTTACAGCAGTAATAAAAAATAGCAAGTTAAATAGAGATCTCAAAATTAGCATATCCAATGTAGAACTTAAATCCTTACACCCTGATTCTTCTCCAGTCTTTTCTCTCTCACTGACACCTTAGCCACACACTAGTGTGGTCCCAAAATATTAGAGTTATTTCTAAATTTTTTTTCCTTTAAAACCCACAAACATTACCTCCTCTAATTCTTCTGAGTATTTTTCTGTATCAGACCATGTCTCCCCTTCTCCACTGATCCCATCCTTTTTAAGCTACCACCTCTCTCACCAGGATTCTTGAAATATTCTCAACTCTTGTTCTAAGAGTGTGGTATTTATAGAGCAGCCAGGAAGATGAAGTTTTGAAAATGTTAATCAGATAATGTTATTCCCCTATTTAAAGCTCCGATGATCTCATATACATTTAGAATAAAATTCAAATCCTAAATCCTTAATGATGTGGTCTGTCTTTGCCTTCTTGATGTTATCTCCTTCCACTCTTCTCCTCTCAGTGTGAGCCACATTAACCTTCTTCTGATCCTCCTGCAAAAGTCATTGCTTCAGGCTTTTACATGTTTCATTCCTTCACCTTCAATACCCTTTCTCCAGATCTTTTAATACTTGTTAACATTCTTCAAGTTTTTGCTTAAACATGACTTCATCAAAGTGGTTCACCCTGATTATCTCAAATAAAAAATTTAGTCAAAACCACTTTGTACCTCTTTACTTGTCCTTATTATTTTTCAAAGCATCCTCATTTCTCAATTAGATTTACATGTATTTACTTTTTTTGTCATGCTAGAATGTAAGCTCCCATGAAAGGTAGTGACTTTGGCTTTATTATCGCTGATTGCTCAATTACTAGAAGAGTCTTTGTTTCATGGTAGAGTCTCAGCAGTGTCTGTGGAATTAAAGATAACATTAAGCACATAGAAGCAAATTTATGCTTACTTAGGTATCTTTGATTCACAAGTGTTTGGTGGTAATGTGGGTAGTTGTGTCCTGAAAGAATAATGCAGTTCTGTTCTTCAATAGTAAAAAGTGTATGAAAGGTAGAGCTCTCATGATTTAATGAGGTCATTTCTGAAATAGTTATAATACTTACAACCTTAATAGCTGGAAGCAAAGGAAACTTGGAAGTCTTAGCGATCAGCCTTCTATTTATTTCTGAAACCATCAACTACCTCTTCCTTAGCTTGGAAAATGATCCTTCATATCAAATTCCAAGAGTTGTGCCTCATATTTATTTAGATATTTAGACTTGCTAGAAAGGCATTTCTGCTCTGGAATAGAACAGATCATACGAAAGGTTATTTATAAATAATGATAAGGCAGTACTCAGAAATTTTTCAGGGAGCATGCTGTGGGAGAGCTAAAATTATTTAATTTTAATATCTATTAACATGTATTTGTGTTTTGTAACTTCAGGATGGGTTGTGGTACCCAGGAAAGCATTCTGTTTCCTACTCTTTATGATGCTTCACCTTAAGTGAAGTACAGGCATCTTACTGTATTTTTGCCTAGTTACCTCTTTGGCTTCATGCTGCAAGGCCAGGCTTCCGGCAGGCATAACTGGGGACAAACTGGTGGTTCTCATGACAACACAGAATTAAATAAATAAACTAAAGAATTGCTTAATTCTTTATTTTCACTCTGTTGTCACAATGCTGTGTGGGTTGTTTCGGAGTTTCTTTCTAAGATAATTCTCTCCAAAGCTCAGAGTTTTTGGAATATCTCATCCTCATCCAAAAATGGAAATGATTTTATTTAAAAGACTTTTAGTTGTACTTTTGGTAATAGAAAGAGTAGCTGTATTTTGGGTAGTATAAGTAGGAGCTGTAGTGGTGGTGGGGTTCATGGAGGTGATGGTGGGGCTCATGGTGGAGGTGGTGCTGAGGTTTGCAGTGGTCATGGTGGGGTTCACTATGGAGGTGGTGGTCGGGTTTGCAGTGGTGGTCGTGGAGTTCCTTGTGGAGCTGGTGTGGGGTTTAGGGTGGTGGTGGTGGGGTTCACCGTGGAGGTGGTGGTGGAGTTTGCCGTGGTGGTGGTGGTGGGGTTCACTGTGGTGGGATTCACTGTGGTGGTGGTGGGGTTCGCTGTGGAGCTGGTGTTGGGGTTCATGGTGGTGGTGGTGGGGTTCTCTGTGGAGCTGGTGGTGGGGTTCGTGGTGGACATGGTGGTGGGGTTTGTAGAGGTGATAGTAGTTGTTTTTGCTGTTGTAGTAGATTTCCTTTGTGGTGGAGGGTTAAAGTAGAGAGGAAAAACAGGAGGGTGTCCAGGGAACAATGGAGATCCAGGTAAATGAGGTCTTGGTTGGAAAGCTGGATATAGATAACCTCGGCCATAAGGGGGTGGAGGAGGGGGTGGGGGAATTTTCCCTGGGCCATTGGGTGGAGGAGGAGGTGGAAAAAGTCCTGGGCCAAAAGGAAAATATGGAGGAAGAAGACGAGAAGGAGGCTGTGGTCTGGGTGGATATGGTCTCCTGGGGCCTCTGTGACTCTCACCAGGCTGTGGGAAAAAAGAAGTAAGCAATTAAATTAGTATTTCAAAGTTAAGCCTAAGTGTATGCTCTGTGTGGTAGGCAGAATTCTAAGATGGATCCCAAGACTCCTGCTTCCTGCTGGCACATGCTGGCCTGCCCTTGTAGGGTGAGTCCTTTGAAAAAAAAAACCACAGGTCAGAGACGGAAGAAGTAGAGAGATTTGACGCTGCAGCAAATACTGTTCTACTGGCTTGGAAGCACAGAGCCCTGTTGGGGACAGGACCGCATGGAAGTAAACTATAGATGAGCAGTAGGAGCTGGGAGTGGTCCCGGGCTCGTGACCCAAGAGAAAGTAAGGGCTTCAGTACCATGAACAAGGGACTGAATCCTGCCAACAACAGTGTAGACATGAGAAGAGGACCCTGAGCTTTAGAAAGAAATACTCTTGGCAACACCTTTTCAACCTTGTGAGACCTTGAGCAGAGAATCCAAACAAGTCAAGGCGAGAATTTTGACCAAAGGAACTGTGAGATAATAAATAGATTTTTTAAAGTTACTACTTTGTGGTAATTTTTTATGCAGCTGTAGAATATTATTACATATTTTTGAGTTGCACAGTCTGAAAACCTGTATCAGAGAAAAGGAAGAGTTTCTCTTTTGCCCTATAAAGCCTAGGCTCTCAGATGAAAGCTGGGATAGTACTGAAGGGAAACAGAAGATTGTGGCTAAAATCATGTCCTTTGCTTATAGTAGAGCCTGCCATTGAAATCAATTCCAAATAGGGAAAATGTCTCATTCCAGAGTTCAGGGTTGTTCCAGGCTCTGAACACTAATGAATTGTGAAGCACATTATTGAGCACTTTGTGCATTACACTAAAGTAGAAGTTGAGGGGATACACACATTGCTTTTGTGATTCTACAGACCAAGTAGCTGCAATACAAGACAGCACAAAAATGGCAGAGGCATTTTTAAGAGTCTCTGGAGTTTAATGCCAGGTTTTGAATTCTCCCTCTGCTACATAGAACTTGGGTGAATGTGGAATCCTTTTTGAGATTCTATTTCTTCATCAGGTAAGTGATGTTCATTGAAGTACCTACCTCCTGGGGTCATTGTCAGATTTGTTATGAAATATTACCGTAAAGTGGATAGGGCAAGTACTTGGCTCAGGTGTGCTCAGTAAATGCTATGTGTCACTATTTGTTATGTTAATGCTTAGCTCAGTGGTTGCAATTTTTGGAAATACAACTTTTACAAACTTAAATAGCTGAAAAGTAGTGCAAAAAACAGATAAATTAGAGATTTAGAGTGATGAGTTATGGATAGAGGAAAGATTAAAGATTGTCCCACTAAGCAGTGGTACAGCATGGAGAATATAACCAATGATTCTGTAACGTCTTCCTGTGTTGACAGATAGTAACTGCACTACCGGGTAAGGATTTAATAATATGGGTAACTGTTGAGCCACTGTGTTGTATACTTGAAACCAATATAAGATTGTATATCAATGATACTTTAATAAAAAAGAAAAAGATTGTGCCCCTGAAAAGGCAGGTTTTGAAAGGAGGTTTAAATAATATAAAATGGGGAGAGGGCAAGCCAAATGGAGGGAAAAATATGCTAATGCTATGGAGTAAGAAAGCACAGGTCCTACTCTATTAGGGTTTATAGAGAACACACAACCTCATTCCCTTCCTACTCTCCTCATGCCCTGCAGCTATTTGTTGGTTTGGCACATTGCCCTTGCTAATTCCAAACTTTAGAATTACCCTAAATCATCTGTCTCCTTAATTTCTAATCCAGGTTCTCAAACAGTGGTGACAGATGTCAAAAGCACTGTACCATCCCAAATTTGTGGTCCTGCAGCCACTGCCCTGGGTTGCTTTCAAGTGTCTTAGATTGCTCAAGTCCATTTCCCAGAGGCATGTAATTTTCTAAATTGATACCGGTTTTATTAAAGTCTTCTACTCTTCCTAAGCCCTCATCCACCCCATCAAGATGACTTTCCTCCTAGTTGTCCAAAACCATGTAGGCGATTAGAAATGAACTTCACCAATTTATTAGTCACAGAACCATAAAGTCGCTAATTTCTAGACATTTCCTTTTCCTTTTGGAGTATTTTCTCAGGGGTCTGTCAGTTTTTCCTTTTCCTTCCTACACTTCGAGATGTGCCTTTTAATTGGCTTGTTTTCCTCAGAAAACAATTGTCACTTAATTTACCTTTTTTAAGAATTGTCCACTTTCAACCATGCAATCCCTTTTTGCTATCAGTCTCTATCTCTTTCTTCAGTATCAAATCTCTCTGAAAGGGTAACCTAGGTTTGCTAACCCCATTTCTCTTTTCCTACTCACTCTTCAACTTGGCTTATGCTCACAACATGCCAGTAAAATTTTTTAATTGGTTTCATTGATGAGACAAAAAAATGCCAAGACAGTTCTGTGGAATCAGTGCTCACGTTTGCCTTCTCTAGCTAGTGAGAGTTTATTGGATTATTTGACCCAAGGGCTGGCAATCCAAAGGTTAGTCAGGGTGTTTGAAAGGTTTAGGACTTGATTTTTAATTGGTAAGAAAATAAATCCTTTGTGGGGAACATGTTTTACATCACTTCATTGTTGAGACAATGAGTTAGCTGAAAGCACCCTTGTCTCCTAAGCATATCCTGATATCGATCTAAAAGTTATGTCTGATGAAAAATCTTCATAGTAAATATCTATTCTTTTCCTAGCCTCTTGATCCAACCACAGTGATTAACTTCCATTCCACAACAGGTCAAAAATACTAACCTGTGTAAAAAGGATGAAAATACTGTGTTAGAAAGGAAAACTACCCTCCCAACAGACTATAATTGGAGCTAACCTCCTGCATTACTTGTTTAGGAACAATCCAGCAAAGGCATGGATACTTTGATTCTAAATTTATTTATATTTTAATGGTTTTAATAGTAGTGCCTTTTCAGGCTTGCTCTGAGGTTTAACTGTGATACTGTCTGTAAAGCATTTGGAAAATTACCTATACATATAATAGAATGAACATTCAAAAGATAACAGGCTGAATATTACTAACTTCTCCTGTCCACATGCAAAGGATGTTCTATCATTTGCATTTTTAACATTCCTTAATTATTAATCATCATGAATCTCATATATATAAGTTGGGGAAAGGCTTATTTCTATTTAAATCACTTTTTTAAACTGCTTATATTATTGGAACTCTCTCAAATTAATTTTGCAAAAATTTATTGTTATAATCAAAGCCTGATCCTTTAAAATAAGAAAGTGTTTTTCTCTTATATTCTAAGGACATGAAAATATTGAAAATCAGGTTTAAGATTGTCAGAAAGACATAATACGACTTTTTGAATATGTCAGTGTGTTTTACTGGCTTATCAAAAATTATGTTAAAAATTATATTCTGGGACTTCTGGGAAGATGGCGGTGTGAGCAGGGCAGTGGAAATCTCCTCCCAAAACCATATATATTTATGAAAATACAACAAATACAACTATTCCTAAAAGAGAGACCAGAAGATACAGGACAACAGCCAGGCTACAGCCACACCTGTGAGAACTCAGCACCTCATGAAGTGGGTAAGATACAAAGCCGTGACCCAGCAGAACCCAAGCACTCCCGCACCCCAGCGCACTGGTGGGAGGAAAAGAATCAGAGTGGGAAGGGAGTGGAAGCACAGGACTGTTAAATAACCAGCCCTGGTGATCTGTGGGAGCACAGACACACATTGCGTGGTGTATCGGAGATTAGAGAAATAGAAGTGCAGGATCTGAGACACAGAACGCAAGTGGGCCCTCTCAGCCAGCTCCCCGGGACAAAAGAAAAGCGGGTGTTTTTTAAAAGTCTTAAAGAGACAAGAGCCCAACAGAGGAACAAAATTGTCCCAGTGCACTCAGCCCAGCAGGCTGGGAGTCTTGGGGAATTTTGGACCCCTTGGCCATCGGCTGGGCAAAGCAGCCGTACTGAGGCTTCCCACAGAGATCAGCAGCCTGCCATTCATTCCCCCCACCTGGCCAGAGCCGCAAAGGGTCCGGCAGAGCCGCCGCTGCTGCGGAACAGTGGATGAGCGGCACCACCCACAGTATCCTCACAGAATCTACTCATGGCAGGCACTTTTTAAAAAAAGTCTTAAAGAGACAAAGGCCCAGCAGCGGAACAAAATCATCCCAGTGCACTCAGCCCAGCAGGCTGGGAGTCTTAGGGAATTTCAGACCCCTTGGCCAGCGGCTGGGCAAGGCAGCCATGCCGAGGCTTCCCACAGAGATCAGCAGCCTGCCATTCGTTGCCTCCCTGGCTGGTGCTGCAGACTCCTGGCAGGCACGCAGCTAAGCAGGAAGAGCCTCAGAACCAGGTCTAGGCTGAGGGTGACCCTGCACACAGGCAGTTCAGGGGATTATCCGAGAGACTGCCTCCGAGTGTGCAGGAAAATAGCTCAGGCCCAGAGAAGGGCAAGGAGAACAACAAGCAAGAAGGGATTTTCTTCTTCCAGCTGATACACATGGCGCCTCCTGGTGACCACTTCTATTGCCATGAAAAGACAGAGGAATATGGTCCAGTCTAAGATCAGCCAGACAACCCCAGAGAGGGAGCCTGATGGGATGGACATGCACAATCTTCCTGAAAAAGAATTCAGAATAAAATTCATAACCATACTGATGGATCTGCAGAGAAATATGCAAGAGCTAAGGGAGGAAGTGAGGGAAGTGAGGAAAGACAATGAAGAAATGAGACAAACCATTGACGGGCTTAGCAGCAGACTGGATGGATGAGATGCAAGAGACTGTTAATGGAATAGAAATCAGAGAATAGGAATACAGAGAAGCTGAGGCAGAGAGAGATAAAAGGTTCTCTAGGAATGAAAGAATATTAAGAGAACTGTGTGACCAATCCAAATGGAACAATATTTGCATTACAGGAGTACCAGAAGAAGAAGAGAGACAAAAAGGGATAGAAAATGTCTTTGAAGAAATAATTGCTGAAAACTTCCCCAAGCTGGGGAAGGAAATAGTCACTCAGACCACGGAAGCTCACAGATCTCCCAAAACAAGGGGCCCAAGGAAGACAGCACCAAGACACATAATAACTAAAATGGCAAAGATCAATGATAAGGACAGAGTATTAAAGGCAGCTAGAGAGAGAAAAAAGATCACCTACAAAGGAAAACCCATCAGATTAACATCAGACTTCTCAACAGAAACCTTACAGGCCAGAAGAGAATGGCATGATATATTTAACATAATGAAACAGAAGGACGTTGAACCAATAACATTGTATCCAGCACGATTATCATTTAAATATAATGGAGGGATTAAACAATTCCCAGGAAAGCGAAAGCTGAGGGAGTTTGCCTCCCATAAACGACCTCTACAGGATATCTTAAAGGGACTGCTCTAGATGGAAGCACTCCTAAGGCTAAAAAGATGTCACCAGAGAAAATAAAATAAGCAAAGAAAGCAGACCATCCAAATACTAACTAAAGGCAAAGAATAAAACACCTAGTATATAAAGAATGGAGGAGGAAGAATAAGAAGGGAGAGAAATAAAGAAACATCAGACTGTGTTTACAATAACTTAACAAGAAAGTTAAGTTAGACTGCTAGATGGTAAAGAAGTTACCCTTGAAACTTTGCTAACCACAAATCTAAAGCCAGCAATGGCAATAAGTACATATCTATCGATAATTGCCCTAAATGTAAATGGACTGAATGCGCCAATCAAAAGACACAGAGTAACAGAATGGATAAAAAAGCAAGACACATCTATATGCTGCTTACAAGAGACTCACCTCAAACCCAAAGATATACACAGACTAAAAGTGAAGGGATGGAAAAAGATATTTCATGCAAACAACAAAGAGAAAAAAGCAGGTGTTGCAGTACTTGTATCAGACAAAATAGACTTCAAAACGAAGAAAGTAGCAAGAGATAAATAAGAACATTACATAATGATAAAGGGGTCAGTCCAACAAGAAGATATAACCATTATAAATATATATCACCCAACACAGGAGCGCCAGCATATGTGAAACAAAAACTAACAGAATTAAAGGAGGAAATAGACAGCAATGCATTCATTTTAGGAGACTTCAACACACCACTCACTCCAAAGGACAGATCAACCAGACAGAAAATAAGTAAAGACACAGAGGCACTGAACAACACACTAGAACAGATGAACCTAACAGACATCTACAGAACTCTACACTGAAAAGCAGCAGGATACACATTCTTCTCAAGTGCACATGGAACATTTTCCAGAATAGACCACATACTAGGCCACAAAAAGAACCTCAGGAAACTCAAAAAGATTGAAATTCTACCAACCAACTTCTCAGATCACAAAGGTGTAAAACTTGAAATAAATAGTACAAAGAAAACAAAAAGGCTCACAAATACATGGAGGCTTAAAAACATGCTCCTAAATAATCAATGGATAAATGACCAAATAAAAACAGAGATCAAACAATATATGGAGACTAATGACAACAATATCACAAAGCTGCAACTTCTGTGGCACGCAGCAAAGGCAGTTCTAAGAGGAAAGTATATTGCAATCCAGGCCTATTTAAAGAAGGAAGAACATTCCCAAATGAATAGTCTAAAGACACAATTACTGAAATTGGAAAAAGAAGAACAAATGAGGCCCAAAGTCACCAGAAGGAGGGGCATAATAAAGATCAGAGAAGAAATAAATAAAATTGAGAAGAAAAAACAATAGAAAAAAATCAATGAAACCAAGAGCTGGTTCTTTGAAAAAATAAACAAAATAGATAAACCCCTAGCCAGACTCATTAAGAGAAAAAGAGAATCTACACACATAAACAGAATCAGAAATGAGAAAGGAAAAATCATGACGGACCCCACAGAAATATAAAGAATTATAAGAGAATATTATGAGAATCTATATGCTAACAAGCTGGAAAACCTAGAAGAAATGGACAACTTCTTAGAAAAGTACAACCTTCGAAGACTAACCAAGCAAGAAAGAGAAAAACTAAACAGACACAGACCAGCAGCGAAATTGAATCGGTAATCAAAAAACTACCCAAGAACAAAACCCCCAGACCAGATGGATTCACCTCTGAATTCTACCAGACATATAGAGAAGAAATAATATCCATTCTCCTTAAAGTTTTTCAAAAAATAGAAGAGGAGGGAACACTTCCAAACTCATTATATGAAGCCAGCATCACTCTTATACTAAAACCGGGCAAAGACCTCACCAAAAAAAAAAATTACAGACCAATATCCCTGATGAACATAGATGCAAAAATACTCAACAAAGTATTAACAAATCGAATTTAAAAATACATTATGAGGATCATACACCAGGGTCAAGTGGGATTCATCCCAGGGATGCAAGGATGGTACAACATTCGAAAATCCATCAACATCATCCACCACATCAACAAAAAGAACAAAAACCACATGATCATCTCCATAGATGCTGAAAAAGCATTTGACAAAATTCAACATCAATTCATGATAAAAACTCTCAACAAAATGGGTATAGAGGGCAAGTATCTCAACATCATAAAGGCCATATACACAGCTAACATCATACTTAACAGTGAGAAGCTGAAATCTTTTCATCTAAGATCGGGAACAAGACAGGGATGCCCACTCTCTCCTCTGTTATTTAAGATAATACTGGATGTCCTAGCCACGGCAATCAGACCAAACAAAGAAATAGAAGGCATCCAGATTGGTAAAGAAGAAGTCAAATTTTCACTATTTGCAGATGACATGATATTGTACATAAAAAAACCCTTAAGACTCCACTCCAAAAGTACTAGAACTAATATCTGAATTCAGCAAAGTTGCAGGATACAAAATTAACACACAGAAATCTGTTGCTTTCCTATACACTAATGGTGAGCTAACAGAAAGAGAAATCAGGAAAACCAATCCATTCACAATTGCATCAAAAAGAATAAAATATCTAGGAATAAACCTAACAAAGGAAGTGAAGGACCTATACCCTGAAAACTACAAGACACTCCTAAGAGAAATTAAAGAGGACACTAACAAATGGAAACTCATCCCATGCTCTTGGCTAGGAAGAATAAATATTGTCAAAATGGCTATACTGCCTAAAGCAATCTACAGATTCAGTGCAATCTCTATCAAAATACCAACAGCTTTCTTCAATGAACTGGAACAAATAATTATAAAATTCATATGAACCACAAAAGACCCCGAATAGCCAAAGCAAATCCTGAGAAGGAGGAATGAAACAGTGGGAATTATGCTCCCTGACTTCAAGCTCTACTACAAAGCCACAGTAATGAAGTCAATTTGGTATTGGCACCAAAACAGACCCACAGACCAGTGGAACAGAATAGAAAATCCAAACATTAACCCAAACATATACAGTCAATTAATATATGATAAAGGAGCCTTGGATATACAATGGGGAGATGACAGCCTCTTCAGCAGCTGGTGTTGGAAAAACTGGACAGCTACATGTAAGAGAATGAAACTGGACTACTGTCTAGCCCCATACACAAAGGTAAACTCAAGGTGGATCAAAGACCTGAATGTAAGTCATGAAACCATAAAACTCTTAGAAAAAAACATAGGCAAAAATCTCTTGGACATAAACATGAGCAACTTCTTCATGAACATATCTCCCCGGGCAAGGGAAACAAAAGCAAAAATGAACAAGTGGGACTATATCAAGCTGAAAAGCTTCTGTACAGCAAAGGACACCATCAGTAGAACCAAAAGACATCCTACAGTATGGGAGAATATATTCATAAATGACGTATCCGATAAGGGGTTGACATCCAAAATATATAGAACTCACGCACCTCAACAAATAAAAAGCAAATAATCCAGTTAAGGATTGGGCAGAGGACATGAGTAGACACTTCTCTGAAGAAGAAATTTAGATGGCCAAAAGGCACATGAAAAGATGCTCTACATTGCTAATCATCAGAGAAATGCAAATTAAAACCACAATGAGATATCACCTCATACCAGTAAGGATGGCCAACATCCAAAACACAAACAACAACAAATGTTGGCAAGGATGTGGAGAAAAGGGAACCCTCCTACACTGCTCGTGGGAATGCAAATTAGTTCAACCATTGTGGAAAGCAGTATGGAGGTTCCTCAAAAAACTCAAAATAGAAATACCATTTGACCCAGGAATTCCACTCCTAGGAATTTACCCTAAGAATGCAGCAGCCCAGTTTGAAAAAGACAGATGCACCCCTATGTTTATCGCAGCACTATTTACAATAGCCAAGAAAGGAAGCAACCTAAGTGTCCATCAGTAGATGAATGGATAAAGAAGATGTGGTACATATACACAATGGAATATTATTCAGCCATAAGAAGAAAACAAATCCTACCATTTGCAACAACATGGATGGAGCTAGAGGGTATTATGCTCAGTGAAATAAATCAGGCAGAGAAAGACAAGTATCAAATGAATTCACTCATATGTGGAGTATAAGAACAAAGAAAAAAAACTGAAGGAACAAAACAGCAGCAGACTCACAGAACCCAAGAACGGACTAATAGTTACCAAAGGTAAAGGGACTGGGGAGCATGGGTGGGAAGGGAGGGCCAAGGGGGAAAAAGGGGCATTATGATTAGCAGATGTAATGTTGGGGGGGAGCACGTGGAGGGCTGTACAACTCAGAGAGGACAAGTAGTGATTCTATAGCATCTCACTACACTGATGGACAGTGACTGTAATGGGGTAAGTGGTGGAGACCTGATGAAGTGGGGAGTTTAGTAACCATAATGTTGCACATGTAACTGTAGATTAATGATACCAAAATTAAAAAAAAACAGAAAAAAATTATATTTTAACTCTCATTTTATAGATGAGGAAACAAAGTCCTAATGAAATTAAATAACATGTTAAAGGTCATTTAAGTAGTGTTTTTAAGTATACTGACTTGTAAATTTGCAATAAATTTAAATTCTGAAATTGCTCATGTATAGGGACCCACATTCACACATCTTTGTGTAATGGAGTCTGACATAGATCTAAATTGGCCAATATGGCCTGCCATGAGCTATGCATATGTGGCTAAGTTAAATTAGAGTTTAAATTTAAATTAACTTAAATTTAAATTTGTGTTTCATCAAAAATTAATAGCTACTAATATAAAGGGTAGCTTCATCAATGTGAAAAGACATCTGAAGTAATAGCTGTGAGAAAAATATATAGACAAGATTAATGAGACTTACCAGGAAACATGCTGTAAGAGCCAAAAGGCCCAAAATGGAGCACAGTGACTTCATATCTTATGGTTGGCTCTGAAAGGAAGCACAATGGCTGATTAACCTTCCATTTTTTTTTTTTTACTTTAAATATTTGGAAAGTGTCCCAACCCTTGGTCTGTGGTCTTTAGTGCATGAATAGTACTGTAGCTTTTTAAGAAACTTGCCTAATACTATTTTGGATACAGTATTAATGCAGAGCAATATTGCTAGGCTTATAATATTTAACTATAAAGTGATAGAACTAGTTTTCACTGTTGACTTATGAACTGACATTGGAGATAATGGCAAAGAGTTGTTTACAAGGAGTTTTATGCAATAGAAGCTTTTGTGAGTAATATTTTTGCTTTCAAAAGTAACTACTTTGAAGTGAACACTTATTTAGATTTGAACATCTTGGTCTTTTTAAATAGTGGTTATTTTATAGATTTCTGCGTACTTATATTTGAGATATTAATGTTTTACCTAGAGCATATGCTTTAAATTTCATTACTTGGCACCTCTCAAAAATAAGGAAAAGAAAAAAAGCACCCTGCTAGATAGAGTTTATGGAAAAAATTGTCATGTAATATATGTCCTGGTTTTAACAACATTCTACTAAGTTATTTTATTTCCTGATGAGCAGTCTCAAACTACTTCCAAAAATTCATATATGGTACATCAAAGACCAAGGCAGAAGAAAAAGAGGTGTCCAGGATGTACTTCCAATTGGTTCAAAAGTTATAATGTATTTCAAATACATGATAGCCCAAGTTTTGGAAAAGAAACTCCATGCACCTTTGTGCAGACTGGTTTTCTGACAGTTAACTCTGCCCGTTGGTTGAATGTATTGGCTGAACAAGTCTTGAAAGAATCCTAGGAACAAAATTTCACTGAATATTCACTTTTTTTTGTGCATATGGTTACTTCTTTAAGCATCACTTTTCCTATGACACATTCTTATAAAAAGCTTTAAAAAGCAAAGGCAAAACTAATAATAAAAACACTCTGTAAAACAATTCTCTCAGAGTATATCTGCTAGTATTCTGGTCCTTATGAAGCTTGAAAAACGTTAAGGTACATAGAGGGCAAAGTTGACTGTCTAACTGGATGGATCAATTGTCTGAAGAGCCCAGTGTGAATGTTTTACTTTGACACATAGAATTTCTCAAAATTTAATGTGTTTTATAGCCTAGCAAATTTCATGTAAGGCACATATATTCTTTCGGTGAAAATGAATGTTCTATTAGTAGCCCCCAAAAATGTTATCTTCAAAAGTCTGAGAAAAATTTACTATTCAAAGTAAAAATTATTCAGTCATATATTTTTCATGTACCTACCGTTGTGTGGAGATCCTTCTCACGGCTGGTAAGATAATTCTGCTGGTCACAGTGACTCCTGCCGGTTATTTTTTGAAGGATGACAAATGAAGATGTGAAAGTATAAGAAATCTCAGCTTTTATATATGTAGCAATGGATTTCCAGTGGTAATAAGGGAAACACTAGTTGGAAGATAAAGTAACTTCTGGGTTGAGTTCTTTAAACAAAGATAGGAAAGTTGTTGCCAATTTGGCAATCACTTTTCTGCGTATTATTTTTTTTCATTTTGAGGAGCTTTGACCCATTCAATGTTTAATGTTTCCTGTGGTAACATATACAGTGAATCATAATGTCCTTTTGTCTCAATAAAATAATCTGGAGCTTGTGGTACACCATTGCCTCTTTATTTTAAAGGAAAAGCTCAAATTGTTCTATTTCAAGTAATTTTAATGGATCATCTTTTGTTATATTGTTCTAGCCTCATATTTCCTATTTTATCTAAAAGTTAAGTACATTATGAGGGAAATTGAAAATATCAAATTATTTTTGAATTGAACTCTAACACAATCTAGAGAGAATTTGCAGTAGGGGGGGACCTAAAATTAAAATTAGAAGTCATTATTAAAAGATGTTGCTAAATACCACGTACATGGTACCACAGCCAGTTATGTACAGGGTATGTCAAATGTGTTGTTTGTCTGTTTGAACCACTGTGCTATATGTTGTGGATTTCATGTTTCTATTATTTTATTATTTTTCAGTTGAAATAATGAAATTATATAACTTTTCTGTCCTTGAGAATTTCTGTATACCTGATCCTATGTGTTGTTTCTCCCAATTACGTAACACTGGTGTAGTTGAGTAAATATTTTTGAGGAATGAGAAAGTGAATGCTTAGATTAAGATTTTATCAAAGTTCTGGAAATAAGAAGAAAGAAAAACTAGCGGTGGAAGGAGGAGACTAGGGCTTCTCAATCTCTACTACATTTTAATTACTTGTAATTATTTCAAGATATTTCGATTATTTAAAAGTGCCTTTAGATCAACATTTTTTAGGAAGTTTCCTTTTGCAAAATGAAGAACTAAAGCAGTAGTCTGAGATCATGTTTTAAAAAGTGATGCAGTACTTGGGATGATTAACTTAAGAAATTGGATTAAACAAAAATATGATGACATGTAAAGTTTTTGATTATGGGGAAGTTAAAGAGAGATATTTTTACTTTGAAGTGGGTATTTATGGGAAAGTCACAGCTTTGTATTTTTGATAAATCCAGGGTTTGAGAAAAAGTTTTCCTCTTCTAGATGATTCCTCAATCTCGTATAATAGTCGTAATAGCTATTATTTATGAAGCTTTTACCATATACCATTTGGCAGGAAGACGCTAATGAACCTGTCTGCTAATTTCATAGCCTGAATACTGAAGTTGCCTCTGAATCTAAATCACTTTTATAAACTTAATGAACGTTATATGTCATAGTACACTGCAGTTTTGTCATTTTACTTCCAAGCCCAATACCAGCATTTATTGCTGGGTTATATCAGATGAACTATTTACCTTATTGTGCCTCAATTTCTTTGAAAAATGTGGGTATTTATATCTCTATCATGGAGTTTAGTTTTTCCTTTGTTCTTTAATTCACTCATTCAATATTTATTGAGTATCTACTGGGTGTCAGACATAGTGCTAATTGCTAAAGTCACAGAATATTTAAATATTTAGGGTTTTAAAAATCTTTTGGGAATCATAGGTGCTATAGGAACAAAGAAGCACACTTTAAGAGTTGATTTTAGTTTTCACTCTACTTAATTCCATTTGCTTTGTTGCAATTTCATTGCCTTAAAGAAAATTCTAATGATATAATCAAGTGTAATAAAGTGTATTACTGGTTTGCTGATCTTAAGCCCTAATCAGTTACTGAGTGGTATCACGCTCAGTGAAGATGATTCAATTTCTAAGTTAACATGGAAAGTTCAATAAACCACTTTTTTCTCTGACAATAATTCAGTTTGTCAAAAGATAAGTAGCTCTTTTTTGTTTTGATGCCAACATATCTATCAACTGTGTGTTTTAAATCCAGGTGTGATCTACGTTGTAATGGATCATTGGCTCTGAAGGATTTAGGATGAACACTGGCAAAACTGAAAGACAAGTTATGAGTGGGTTGTGAACTACAAAGAATTAGGGCAACACAAGCCAAAGGAAGCATGGGTCTATTAGGAACAGAAACAATTACTCAATTTAATATTTAATTAATTCACGGCTTTAAATGATCATGAATGAATACTTTCTAGAACTGTACCTAAAAACGGTAATGTTTCTGGTCACAGGAAGTTCAGGGTGACAGTAGACTCATACTGTTGTACCTGGTGCACAGACAAGTGACAGAGGAAAATATTTTCCTCATGTAATTAGAATTAGCAGAATTAAGCTCAGTCATGCAGCAACATATTTGAAGGACATGCAGCTCTTGTAGCACAAAGCAAAAGCGCACGAGGGCAGGAGGGATGGAATTCCTGCTTTCGGTTTCTGGGAAAGAAGCAATCTTCTTAGGAAGTCTAATCTCTCCTGCTTTCTCTGGGGTGCAGTTATATTAATTATCATCTTTTTAAAACTCAGCATGAAATTTCTTATTTTTAACTGGATATGTATAATTCCTAAATCATCTTTCCTAATACAAAATTTTGCTCTAGATTGCATTACCTTTTCAAGCCATCAACCTTTCTCTTTTTGGAGTCTTTACTATAAAATCTCTTTTGTTGCTTACTCATTTTTCACCCCTCAACTTTTTTATAATTCAGACCATACTGCAAGTCTTATTTCTGAACATTTTGTCATTCATGTGCCCTTTGTACTTCTCATTTTCTTCTTTTTTTCTTTTCTCTCTTTTTAAAAGTGCTTAAACATTCTTTCTTAAACCTCTTTCTCCTCTTGGATGTTCTTAAAGTTTCTTGGTTCTCTCATCTCTGTTCCCTTTCTATCTGCTTTCCTTGGTTTTCTTTCTTCTGGTCTAAGTACCGTTTCCCTCATGCTTCAACCTTTACGGCGCCTTCTCCTCCTGCTTTTCTCCCTCCTGTTCTGCTCCCACCCCACCCTTTCTCCTCCTTCTCTGCCTCCTCCTCCTTCCGCTTCTTTTTTTTATTATACAATAATAAATATACAGAAGAACTGTGCTTCAAGAAGAAATGTGTTCTAAGCTACTACCAATGAAAGACACTATGAATTACATTTATGTGGAGTTTGCATAGTCTTGGTTGAATAAAACTTTTACTTATAAAACTCAATAAGCAGAAATCAAAGCCAACTGGACCATCACAATAGACTCCTCTAATTTGTTCCTCCATTTCAGATGTCCTAGGCATTTTTGGCAAGAGAAGTAAAGAGCATGAGCTTCACTAGCCAGGTTTGAATGCCTGCTCCTCATTCACCACTTATGGGTCCTTGGGTAGTTGATTAACTTCTGTGTGCCTCAGTTTCCCTATCTCTAGAGTGTCAATTATTTTATAGGGTTATGGTGCATATTAAATAGTTATACTCTTAGGACAGAGTTTGGCATATGTAAAAAATAAATGTTTTATTATTTATAAGTATATTTTTATGGTAAAAACTTTATTGATTTTCTCTTTTCTATAGAATTAATCCAGAGTTCTGCTCCCTGATAATATGATTCCCATTCTGTTATCCATTTTTCTAGGTATGTTCTATATCACAAATATAGAACATGGGATCAGGAGCAACTTGACACTGTGGTATGTATTTTATCCATCTTTATATTCCCAGAATCACAGTCCTGACATTTTGTGTATACTTAATAAATGTTTCGAGGGTGTGGATATGAAGGTCATTTGCTAACTCCATGCATTTGCTGTGTTCTTATCTGGCAGTGGGCCTCCTACCTTTTTTCTGTCTGTTGAAATCATTCCTTCCCTTTCCATTAAAATTTTTTTTAATCTCCCCAGTGAAAGTCCATACTACATTCTGAGGATCATTTTTTATATGGTCCTAATCATAGTTATGTGCATTCATGCTTTCAGGATTGGGTTGTTTCTCATTAGCTATTAAAGTTACTTTCAACCCTTCAATGCCAAGATTTTGTGGTTATCTGTGTCTCCTGTAAGTCTACCCATTATAATTTTTGCTCTTCATCCTTGTTTGCTCTCCCTAAATGGGAATATATATGTCTCTCCCATTTGCTCATTATGTTGTCTGCCCTAGATCTAGGTAAATCTTACAAAATCACTTGGATTAATTAATCAACTAGAATTGATCTGTTTTTTTGGATGAAATGATTCATGGAATGGTACAAAATTTCAGTGAACAATCTCTGGAGAAAATACCTCTTTAGATGAAGAAAAGTGCTTGAGATGTTCAGAAAAGGAATATGTGTAGATTTGTAGAAATTAACTTACTTATTCTTTCTAAGCTTTGTGAAAATATATCCTGCCCGATTATGATCTCTTTGAGAGTGGGATTTTATTTGAACCTCTTTGTAGTTTCATCATGGTGGTAATTTTACATATACATACCACATGTATATATAGAATTACATTTTATATAATTTATTTAAATGTTTTTTGGTTATGACTAAGGGTTCTGGTGTTTTTTATTACAAAGAAATGTCATTTCTAAACTTTACAATATTTTAACATGATGTTATATGAGGTAACTTCAAACAATTTTGGGTATTTTTGTCTGTGAAATATTTACATTTTTTTCCTGGATATACATTTTGTGTGTTAAAGAACCATCTGAAAGAGTGAAGTTGCTGGTAATCCTGCTATCATTCTACAGAGAAATAAAGAAGAGACCAACACACATGTAATCAAATGCATAAATCATGTTATCTTTGAAAGTTTTATAGTATAGCAAAACTATAGAAGAAGCAAAATAGAATCCACATCCCTTTACTTCTGTTTCTTTTCGTATATTTTTGTTAAAACTAAAATGGTGAGAGAAGGTGATCACACATGTATCAATATTCAGCTTTTCATGATCTGTAAAAACAAAACAAAATACCACAAGACATACCATTAATTAAAAGTATATAAACTCTTTCTTTTCCAGTTGTTTTAAAATGACCAAATGCTGGGTAGGACATTGAAAGCTGGGACTCTGGAGTTAAATGGATATGAGTTTGAAGACTGGTCTGCCGTTTATACTGGTAATCTTTGGAATATGACATAAATTTTCACAGTCCATTTCTTCATCTTTAAAAAGGAGACAATAATATCTGCTTTACAGGGTTGCTGTGAGTATTAAATGGGATTCAGTACAAGGAGTATTTGGTGCAATAACAGCATTGGAACTATTTGAAGTGTTGCACAATTGGCATCTGTTAGGAAATAGGGCAATATATGATATTCTCCTGTTTCTTCAATATTCCTTCTTAAGGATCATATTATATAATGGTGTGTGTATTTCCATCAGTGTTTATAGCAAGAGAGCTTTTCTACCAGTTGTTAGTTCACATTTCTATTCTTAAGGCTAATTGGAGTACTTGCTAAAATATTTCATCCCTTTTTTGCCTTATTAGACTTCTTGGTAGGGCCTGAAAAAGTGAGGGGAGCATCCCTCCATTTCAAATGCACACTTTGTGGGATTTAACAAACTTTGAAGTATAAAGTACATTTACTAAGGCCCTAATTAAAAGTGATTATTTCAGGAAATAAAACATATTTCAGCCTTGGGAACAAAGGTAAAAAAAATACATATGCATTTGATGAATCTTGTTTCTTTTGTAGGACTCTTGCCAGCTTTGGGTTTATGGATAAAACCAAACCACTCAAGGAGATCAAATTTAGTTTTTGAAATAAAAGAGGAATAAGAGCTTCTAATCCATATGGTAGAGTTAGAAACAATTAGTTTTCTTTCCTCTGATGCCACACAAAGAAAACACTTGGTCTTAGACGCATCTTAAAGTCGCTCATTTTGTTAGACAATATTTTGGAAAATATTGTTTACCTTGGTTCCCCTTTGTCTTCTTGGTTTGGTACATTTGTTATCTTAGACAGTTGTAGAATTTACTGACGCTGTTGCTGCTGACTGGCAGCTGCGGTCACAGCGTCCAGGGCAGCAGTGGTCATGGGGTCCGTGGCAGCGGCGGGTATGGCTTCCGGGGCAGCAGTGAGTACGGCCTCAGCGGCAGCCGTGGTTGCAGCCTCCAGGGCAGTGGCGGTGCCACGGCATAGGTGGTGGCCTCAGGTTGGAGGGTGCTGGGAGCCATGGTGTTGGAAGCAACCACTGTAGTTTCGCCGACAGATGCTGTGGAAGTGGCTGTGCTGACCGCACCGGTGGCGGCAGTGTTATTGATGTTTGGAGGAGCACTAGAAGAGGCTAGTGGTGCTTGAGAACTGGGTCTGATAGCATTTTCAGGTCTGGGTAAATGGGCCAGGTGGGCAATGGTGGCCGTGGGGATGGTGGACATAGTGGATTCTGTGGCATTAATGATGACCATGGTGACCACGTGGACTTCCAGAAGCTTGTCCAGATTTTGCAAAAGGTGCTCTTAACTTCCTAGAACTTATTTGTTTAGATAGCTTGAAAGTCTCTTCAGAACTTTCACTAGACTTAAGATAGAAAACACAAAACATAGTTGTTTTATACAGCTAAGATGCATAAACTAGCCTGAAACCACGCTTTAAATATATATATCTATATTATCACTTAAATTTGTGCAAATATTCTAACTTCATTCCATAAGTCATTTAATGGATGTTCTCACCAACTACAAAGTTTTGAATCATGACCTTCAGTGAAATATAAAGTGAACTGTATCTCTGTTATTCTCAAAGCCTAATAGTTTTATTACAGATTTTCCCAAAATGTGTTCCATAAGACACTATATGGAAAAGACTTTGGTGGTCAAATAACTATGGAAAAGATTTGAGTAAGTAAACATGTTTCTTTACTACAGGATTTATTAGAATTGTTAATATAATATGCCAATGAATTTCTAACATATCCAAGGGATATGAAATATTTCCCAAATTTACTTCACTATGGAAATATTTTGTGTATGTGTAGCATTTATTCATACTAGTGTTTTATGTTTCATGGAGAACCTTTTGGGGCCTGCTGTTCAATTTCTATCCTGGAAAGGAGTGTAATACATTTTCCTGCTGTATAAGCTTTGCATTGCTTCCTTTTCATGGGCCCCACATATAAGATTGATAGAGCATTTCATGAATTTCATGAATTCCTGTGGCTGACTCATTTGCACAGAATAATGGACAGTAAACTCTAGAAGTGCATTAGATCAGTTAGTGCATATCTACCCAGAGAAAGACTCACTTCAGCAATGCCTTGGGCAATTTTCATTGACTTCAGTTACATGGACTTTTAACATGACATTCCCTTAGGATTGCCATTTAGATCCCCTTTTCTCTCATTTTGTCTTCACTGGCTGAAGTTAATCCTTGGGATTCTACATATGACACTCCTCCTGCCTCTTCATGAAGCATTAGTTCTCAAAATGAGTAATTTTGAGAAATAATCAGATACCGGACTTCAAGATGAAGGTGAAGTGAATTGCCAAAATTGTCAGAAACTTTTAAGGTAGGTTTGGGATTATTGTTTTTCTAAATATTAACACAATTTGGGGCACTAATCCTAGATAATGTCTATTCAGCATCAGAAGCAGGATAACTTTTTGGTTTTAAGGGTCACTTAGAGTGCTTGTCTTGGAATGGGGAAGTGAGAGCAGGGGAATGTAACAGAATGACAGGACAAATATTTTCAGGTAACACACCCTATTGTGCAGTGCACCTCCATCTTGATATGAGTAGGAGTTATTGATGAAGGGCAGGGACAGGAGATAAGCATCATGATTAATTTTCCAAAAGAGCTGAGATATAAACAGTACAGCAAGAACAGGAAGGATTCCATCTTAAAGCTAAGATTCCACTTTAAAAACCAGAAAGTTAGGAGGTAAGATTCCTAACATATTCTTTGGCAAATAGACAATAACTCAGCCCACTTTGGAGACAGGGCAGGTGATCTTGATTGATATGTTCCCAGAAGGAAACTGCTAAAGCTGCTCTCCTGGAGAGGAATGGACTAATTTCTTGTGTTAAGTTAATTTTGCAGAATTACCTGGAGGACTGATAATAGAGGAGAAGAGACATAATGTCTCTCACTGTAGATAAGCATTTTGAGACCATTTTACAAGTCTATACCCCCTGGCCCTTTGTCCCATTCCCGAAAGTTCCTTAAAAGAGGGAACCCTCAGCCTTTCAGCAAAGGAGGACGCCCACACTTTCCTTTCTTTAAGTGTGCACCTTTTAAATAAAGCTTTTTCACTGCTCAGCTTAATTGCTTTTTGTCTGTGCTCTTCCAGTGGTAAGTGCCTTTGTTACTATATTATTTCATTCTATTATCTAGACCTAGACCAAGTCTTCCACTCTCTCTGTCCTACTTCAGTTTCCTTGCTCTCTGTTGCCGCAAGACTGCTGCCATTCATTTCTACTCTCGCTTTGATGAATTCCTTCCTTACCTGCACTCTTCCAATCTGCTCTTTCTTGTTCAGAGTCAGGAACCCTTCCCAATCCAGGTTGAGGTTTCACTTGGTGCACAGGGAGAGACGTCCCCTGATGCAGCTGCCTGGAAATATTATGAGAGTTAGAAATGGCAGAGAGTGGATGAAGGGATTTGTAATTTTGAAAAGTCTTTTCAGATGATTCTGAATTTTCTTTTCTTTTCCACTGAAAACCATTGATTTTGAAAAAAACCTAATATTTGCATTTTATGGGATCATAGGAAATGTTTCTTATTAAAAAGCTAATGGACAAAGAAAAAAACTGAAGGAACAAAACAGCAGCAGACTCACAGAACCCAAGAACGGACTAATAGTTACCAAAGGGAAAGGGACTGGGGAAGATGGGTGGGAAGGGAGGGATAAGGGGGAAAAGGGGCATTACGATTAGCAGATGTCATGTTAGGGGGGCATGGGGAGGGCTGTAGAACTCAGAGAAGACAAGTAGTGATTCTATAGCATCTCACTACGCTGATGGACAGTGACTGTAATGGGGTTGGTGGGGGGGACCTGATGAAGGGGACAGTTTAATAACCATAATATTGCACATGTAATTGTAGATTGATACCAAAATAAAAAAAAAAGCTAATGGAGAAAGACATTTACATTAAACAAACAAGTGTCGATAGCTTTTGGTACTGAAGGCTGGGTAAACATTGCTTTGCATGTGCTAAACTATCCTATTCCCATTGCAGATTAATACATATCTAAGAGACAGGCAACTGGAAGCAAGGTTTTTGTGTTCACAGATCTATTCCTATTGGGTGACTGGCTTTCTCAACATTTTCTTAGGTTGTCAATAAAAAAAAATACTTAAACCTTGTCAACTCCTCAGACACAACTGACTTTTGATTATGAATGAAAATATAAAATGATAACCAGAAATATAAATAAAACTTACTTTGTGGCTGTGTTGCTTATATGCACCAACTGACTAAAATGAGAAAGAGAATATAAATATATAAAAAAATGAGGTGCAGGGCATATATGGCATTTTAAGAATATGGATAATAAGTTATTTGTGAAGGTAGTATGTGTTATTAGTACGGGTTAGGGTGACTACAATGAAATACAAATTTAGAATTTTGGGTGTCATTTAAGGACCATCCAACAGCGTAAGGAGTACACAGTTCATGGGATAAGGAAGATCAGTTTTTCTGGTGGTCTTTAAGCCAAGGGTTCCTCTCCCTCTACTTTCTCATGGATGTGTTACCAACCAGTCTGCAGTTTCTAGGTAGTGCTAGATTTGGCTCCTTTTATTATAACTACTATCCACTCAGGGCCAAGCCAGGAGATAGATCATCAAGGAACCAACATCATTATGAAGTTGGTGTAAGGAAAAATATTTTTTGTGGGAAAGAGAAATGGGTGATCCAAAGAGCTTTGAAAAAGGATTTTTCACTACATGAGAAATCCTCCTTGCTAAATTTTAGCATGGGACAGCAGGTGAAGTGGCAGTTCCCATAGTTAACAGTGCCCCGAGACACTGGTTATTCATGAAATGATATTGGATTATCTTTGCAGCAATAAGGTTTAGACACTGTGACTTTCCTTTAGATAATGAGACTTAGGTGCAGGTGTTAGATAAACACATCTAAAAATGTTAGAGGATATTAAGCTCATGCTCTTGATTGGAAGTTATATATTATACCTAGGATTTCTTAATTTATTTGATCCATTCCAGGTCCTTTATATGGTTGCAAATTTATCTTGCAGTGTTCTTATAATCAGTTTTCTTCACACATCTTTCTTTTGGGGGAGCGTACCAAAGGCTAAATGTTATTCAGAAATGCTACAGCAGAAGTAGAATCAGAATACACAACTTAAAATCATGACACTACAGTATCCTACTTACATGTGTTGGGAATTCTAAAAACTACCAATATGTGGAAAAAATATAAGAAAAATATTGCAAGGTTAATAAAAGATCACAAAGAAAGTAAAATTAAGGTATTAGGCAAAAAAAAAAATTAAAACAAGGTGTGTGTAGTATAAAGTTAAGTTGACATAGAACAGTGAACTGAATGAACACTTTATGATTAAGAACTAAGAAAATAAATATATGAAAAGATATTTGATATTTACCGAGAAGCAAGCTCTCAAAGTCGAAATGACAGCAACACAAATCAGAGCCTTCATCTTGTCTTAGGGTTTTCAAAAAGCAGGCAGCAAGAGATGCTTCACTGGTGGTGGGAAAATAGAAGAAATGCTATTTTGTTTTTGCTAAATTTTAACAAAGGAAAAATATTTATGCACGTGAAGGTACATCTTTGGCATATATTATATCTACGGCATCATAAGAGGTTTTCAAATTTATAAGGAAAATATTGAGTCCAACAGATTTGTGCAAAGGTTAAGAATAATGAATTTCAGTAACAATATAAATAGTAGACAAAAATGTAGACAAAAGTTAGTACTTGTTTCATTGTCAAGAAAACATAGAACTTCCTTTTGAACTACTATGTTATAATCACTAAAGAGTTATTTCAGATGGTAAAACCAAAATATGGTCTAGGTTGCGTTGAGGCTGATATCCCTGTACATAGAAATTGGTTCTATTAATTGAGATAAGTTTTTTGGAAAGCAATATGGCAATATGCAAAAGAAAAAGCAAAATGTTCACATATTTAACTTAAAGGATTTCGGGCTTGGGAACTGTCCTTGATAAGTTAATCAATAAAAACTATTTTAAGTGTTTACTGTAGTGTTACTTATAATTAAAAGTATATGAATGCTGATAATCAAGAAGACTTCACAGAAATTTGAAAAATGCTTATGTTATAATGATAAGTTAAAAGTTTAAACACTGTGTTGTATGTAAATTATCAAAATAGGTAAGGACAGGAGAATGTGAGCAAAAATTAAAATAAGTGTGGTATGATGGTTTATATGTGGATTTTCTGTTATTACAAAATTTATGTTTTGTTGATTTTATAATTTAAACACATAAAAGAGACCAAGAAATTGTCATTAAAATGGTCTTCTGTCTTCAGTTTTGACCTTACATACTTAAGACTCTAGATAAAAACTTTTAAAAGTTAATTTATGATTTAAAAATGTATATAGGTAGAAATATGAAATATTTATATTAATCTTGTCATTAGTATTATAATCTATGAGTAGCTTTAAAAATTTGACATTTCTGCTAAATTTTTATTTGGTATTGCTAGATTCTAAACAAAAAAACCAAACCAAATCTAAACCTCTCCAACTGTAGTTCTTTCTTATAAAATTTATTATAAAATTTCTTTTCTTCATAATTTTGCATTCATATATCATAGTTCAGTAATGGATCAAATTTTTTTGTTTACTTAACTAATTCCTCTCACACAAAGAAGATGAGTAGCTAAATAGAGGAATTAATGGCTAATTATTTATACTTATAAAATCTCAGATTCAAATGTAATTGCTTTTATAATCTAAAATTACAACATTGAAAACATGACAGCCATTCATTACTAATGGAGAATTACAATGACTTTATTTAGTATGGCATCTTCTTGTGATTTTAAGGGAAAGACCACTGAACCATTAGTTATGAGTTGAGCTTCTGTTTTCAAGCCCTGGTCACATTATTTAACCTACTTGAGGCCCATGTTCTACTTTTAAAAGGAACTGATTAATTTATTTAATGAAATTATCATATCCCAATACTTCAAGATAAGACTAGAAAACCAAAAATTAACCTGTGTATGTCCATCATGTGAAACTATCACAATCTCAGTCAAAAATAAAACACATTTAAATATTTATATGCCCTTCTGTGGGTAAAATTGCAATATTTCCAGAATCTGTCTCCTGGCCTTAGTGCATCTCCATATCAATAGGTGATTACAAGGGGGAGCGAGGGCGTATCTGGACCAGAGAGGTTGGTTGGGGTCCTTTTTTGCAGCCAGGTCGTGAAAGACATGGGTGAGCAGAAGTGGATGCCTGCTTGTTTGCAGTAAATGGGTTTCTCCCACTTTATTTCTCCCTTTGACTGGTTTTGGCTTCAAAGGTAATTTGCCCCAGGGTGGGAACGTATTTTCCTCTGGAGTTATACCTTCCTTAAATAAAAGAGATTAATAGAATGTAAATGTCCAATTAATACAAAATTGGGCCCAATCATTTCAAGTATAATTTAGTAAAGTTGACATTCCTGACACTGAAAACAGTTTCATTTTTATAGGTACAAAACATTTTTATAGGTAGAAAACTAAAATATGGATTCATGTTTAAAAGAAGCCACTTTAAAGCTGTTAGGGATTCCAGAGGACAAGCTATTTTTTATTATCATGTTTACTGAAATTACTAACATTTTACTAATAAAAGTAATAGAACTTATAGGTTGATGAATTAGTTAAAATGTTTGCATTAAAAAAAATTATGGTATTGTCTTTCAAGGGCATTGTCTGTCAGACTCTTTGGAAAACAAAGTCTGAGGTCTCATAATAACTACACTAATTAGAAACAAGATATAATCAAAGTCTAAGGAAAATTGGTTTAAGTCTTAAAATTTTTTTAAATGATACCGTAATAAGGGATCCTCTTTCTGCTCATCCAGCAATGTCAGCCTTACTTCAGCTTCTGAACTCTGGAAGTTGGAGAAGTACAGGTAATTCTGGCCTTATAAAGGATTCTTTTCTCTCCTTTATCCTTTCTATTTTGTTCCTATTGCTAAGCAAAATATTATTATTACTATTATTTTAGCATTTGTTTCTGGGCTAATCCAAACTATTTCCTGAAGCAAAAAAAGGAGCATTATAATCTTCAAAAGTTGACATTTTCCTTTTCCTTTTTGTCAGAAATATCATGGCTAATTATCTGTGCATTAGAAAAAGTGAAGTCTTAATCTATAATTTAAAGATAATACTTTGATTCCCTTTCTTTCCTTTATTCCAAATGTTTTCTTAAATAACTTGACATTTCACCACCAAAGCAATAATTCTTGAAACTTGACTACAAACCCTGGACCTCTTAAACATTTACATCATTAAAATTCTTATTTACAATGTGTGCCTCGCTACTGTTTGCTGATATTGTGGCCTGAGCTGGAAGAAAGTATTTGAAGATGGTTGCTTCTTTAGTGTTAAGATAAAGTACATCATTCCTAAAAGTTAAATTCTAGAGATTATAAAGTGATGATCAATTTAAACAGTAGTTGAATGGAAGCTGCAAACATTGTATCCTTTTCTTGGTTTTCTGGACATAAAAATGGGAGAAAGATAGCGAGTGAACCAGTTTGAGATCACTTAAAGTACATACCACTGGATTAATAATAATTCTTTAATTAAATTATACCAAAAGAGATATTGTGCACTACAGTAATTATCTTGCTCAGAAGAAATGGGCCAGTTATTGAACAATACAAAATGTGAGCATTGTAGTAGTTTGACATTTGCTTTGATGTCAATAAATTTTACTTTCCATGGAAATGTCATTCATCAGCAGAAATATAGGAAAACATGTACTTACACATGAAGGCCTTCTGGAGTGTAATGGGATTTGTGATGCTTTTCTTTCAACTTAAGTGTTAATAAGGTATATCTTTTTGGCATTAACTCACCCAGTAATGAATGGAAGATCAGATGAGGACTTCCAGACTTTTTATCCTAGAGGTGAATTTGAGGGCACTGGACACAGAGTCCCCTTGGTTATTAGTAGGTCAATTCATTCCTTAAAAAAATTTTTTTTAGCATAACTTAATTGCAGTGAGGACAACCGAAAATCTGAATTAAGATACAGACCTAGATCTGTGTGCTTAGAAAGTAATGTTGTACAAGAAGAAACTGAGACTTGAGAAAATAACTAGCTTATAGTTTCAAAAGCCAGTATTTTTTAACCCAGATTTGTGTATGTCCACAGCTTATTCTTTCCCTTGCACCAAGATAGTTTTAAGTATGTTTAACTTCTGTTAAGAGAGTTTTTGATTAATACTGTATGTACTTGTCAGATCACTATGTTGCAAACCTGAAACTAATACTGTATGTCAACTATTCAATAGAAAATTATTCTTCGGCAACAATACAACAAATTATTATAGTGAGTAAACTGTAGATAGACTCTGTCTTAGTTATTTCTGTGTATCTATCAACCAGTAGATTTCCTGGCATAAATTTAGGTGATGAATAATGGTTTTGACCAAGTTAATATATATGATCATCTTTTTCCTTTCTGATTTTGTTGTAAATTATATCTAATCCAAAATTCTGTAGAATGAGGGAAAATAGGAGGATTCTGAGGCACAAGAAGCTTGCTCTCATTCAAGAGAGCCAGCCAACTCAGCAAGGAACAACTAATGACTGGGGATGATACTAAAGCTTTCAGATTTCTATGTAAAATTTCCATGTCAATGAATTTATGTTGTTAAGCTTGTGTTTATTTGATTAACACTCTCATTAATAGTATGAATGGAATACATTGATAAGTATTGGGCTATATTGATGATTATTTTTACTGATTCCTAATATAGTTTCTTGTCTGCCTCTTCCTTGCTCTACTGTTATAAGCCCAACTCTTACTTTTTTACTAAAATAATCTTTCTAAGACACAACTAACATATTAAGCCCTTGCTTTAAACTTTTGATGCCTCCCATTTTTCTACATCAGTATTTCTCAAACCAGGTGCCCCAGAGCTATAGTTCCTAGAGCATTAAAATCTAGTTATATGAAGATTTCATATACATATTCTCATTTCAAGACTTCAGGATATTCACTGCAACAGTTCATCAATGCATTTTACCCTGGAACTCTTTTTAGCTCCTGCAAACCTCCCACTCCCCCCTCTAGAAAAACTGTTAATTCTGGTGAAACTAGCTCAGGGCACATGAGCTGATAGTTAAGTAAAATTTTAACCTTAAATTGTTATACATGGCATGATAGTTAATTTTATATGTTAACTTGGGTAGGTTACAGTGCTGAGATGTTTGGTTAACACTAGTCTAGTTGTGAAGATATTTTATAGGTTTGACATTTATGGTCATTGACTTTAAGTAAAACAGATTATCTTCTGTAATGTGGGTGGGCCTCATTTAATCAGTGAAGTTGCTAAGAACAAAAGTGAAGTTTCCTAAAAAGGAGAGAATTCTGCCTATAGACTGAAACATAGAATTCCCACTTGAGTTTCCAGCTTGCTGGCTTGCTCTGTGGATTTTGGACTCAAGATTGCAATATCAACTCTTACCTGGATTTTCAGGTTACCAGCCCATGCTGTGCATTTTGCACCTGACAGTCTCCACAATTACATGAGACAATTTCTTAAAATAAATCCCTCTATATCTATCTGTCTGTCTACCTAACCATCTATCATTGTTCTGTTTCTCCAGAGAACCATACCTAATACACATAGTCTGACACAATTTTTGTGCTTGAAAGTTTATAATATCAGTCACGATTTGGGGTATCTTTTACCATTCTCTTTCAGACCCACTTGCTCTAAACTCACCTCAGTATTATTGAGACACCAAGTACTTTTACGCTTTGATCTTTGCCCTTAGCTTGAAATCAGTGATCCCCTTCTTGTCCTGGTAAACTCACATTTGTCTTCAAATATCCAGGTCATACCATCCTTCCTCAGAGAGCATTCATAGCCTGATAAATGAAATCATCATTCCCTGTTTCACATAATTCATTCACTCAACAGATGCTTATTGAGCATCTGCTGTGTTCAAAGCTCTCAGAATTGAGCAGTGGACAAGGGTAATATGACCTCTTCCCTTAGGATGAGATGATCAGTTCTGTTTACTCAGGACACTCTAGCTTATGCCTATTGTTTTAGAGTCATTATTAATAGTGCCTCCTTTCAGTTTCAGGAATGTTCTGGTTTTGATGATAAATTATGTGATATTCATAATTATCAAATATGCAATCTAGTAGGGAAGATAACCACTAAACAGGTGTTATAGGTTGAATTTTGTCTTTTCCCCTGCCCCTAACTATGTACGAGTCACCAAAATATGTGACCTTATTCGGATATGAGGTCTTTCCAAATGTAACCAAGTTAAAATGAGGTCATACTGAATTAAGGGTCCTCATCCAATGACGGGCGTCCTTATAAAAAATTTGGACACAGAGGCACAAGAAGAGAACATCATGTGATGAGGGAGGCAGAGATTGTAGTGATGTGTTTATAAGCCAAAGAATGTCCGGATTGCCAGCAACCACCAGAAACCAAGAAGCAAGGGAAGAGCCTTCCTTCGAACCTTCAGGGAGAGCATGCCCCGACTGACACCTTGATTTCAGACTTGTATCCTTCAGAACTGTGAGGGAATAAGTTTCTGTTCTTTTAAGCCATTCAGTTTTTTGGTAATTTGTTATAGTAGTCCAAGGAAATTACTACAACAGGCAATTTCAAAAATTATAGGTGTCACATAAAGCCATATAATGTGTACTATGGGGCAACATGACGTGGAAGAAAAAAGGGGCCTCCATGGTTGGAGGAAGTGACATTTAGGAAGTTCCAGGACGTTGCAGGGGGAGTATGGTATGTTCAGTGGTCCTGAGACAAGACAGAGTTGATACTATAAAGACACCAAAAGGAGGTCTTTATAGTTAGGATTTAAGACTGAAAAGTGACAGTACCCTATCATTTGGCTGACATAGACAATGTCTTATTTGTGGAGACCTTAAAAATACCATAAAGATTTTGGACTTTATTCTAAAGTTGGTGAAAGTGACAGCAGCATTTTGGGCATGGAGAGATGGGAATGGCATGGTAATTTGTGCTATAAAATCTCATTCTTGCTTGATAAAACTTGGGATAAAGAAGTGGCAGTGGGAATGCAGGCAAGTGAACTGCTGAGGGCCAAGAGGTGAAAATGTTTAGTTGGGTCTGGGGAAGGAGAGAGAGGTGTGTGAAAGGAGAGGCCCAGTTTCTGGCTTGGACAACTGTGCCGATGGTATCTTTTGCTGGGTTGGAGACTATTAGAAGAGGAGAAATCAGAGGGAAGGAGAATGCTAGTTTTAGTTTAGAATTCTGTTATCTTTGAGGTATATGTGGGAACCAAAAAGCATACGAGTAGTGTTGTGGAAATAGACACTGCAGACTCAAACATTTATTCATGTATCATTTATTTACTCCTAATAGGCAGCAAGTAGAATTGGGCAATGCCCATATTCCACACACACAGTGGCCCAATTCCCCAGTCTTCTTCATACCTTGAAGTTGCAAGTGTTCTTTAATGCATCCTCACGTAGAGCATCTCTTAGGAGAATTGTCTTTCTTTATGGACAGGGAGCCTTTGCCTTAAAATGGGACCCTCCCTCTCTGCCTCATTGTGACCGGGAACTCTTAATGACATGGAGGAGAGTATTATGTCACAGGGCAGGGGCGGCTATGTGTAAGGGACGCAGTGTGTATTGTGCACAGGCACCACATGAGGACAGAGGGGAACTGGGACAGGGGTATCTTGTGTCAGTGGGAGCGATAGATAGGATTACTTTGTGGCTCAGGAGTATCTGTTATGAAATAAATGCAATGAAGTATTGTAAGTGGTGTTATTGAAGAATGTGTTTTGTGAATGGGGTACACAACAGGACATCATGCCTTGGGGTGGTTAGAAAAGAAAACACTTGAGGTGAGTCTTGAAAGATGATTAAATATTTACCAAAGGAAACTGCAAAGAGTTCTAGGGACAGTGGCTATGCTGGAGAAAGACTCAGATTTGAAACAGCTTGGGTTCTTATTCCTTAGATGCCTTGATTTCAACCAACAGAAAACTCACCCCATTTAAATAGTGTAGAAAATATATCATCTCAGGTAAATAAACAGACCAGGTAGGCCTTGATGTATGATGTGACTAGAACTCAGTTCTTTATATTTTTTGGCTATTTCCTCAGTATTGGCTCTATTCTCAGTAACCTGCCTCTTTGTGATCCCTAGATGATTCTAGAAGCTCCCAGCACTACATGTTTCCAGACTGAAGTTTCTTTCAGAATCTTGTTGCCCAGGAGTGTCTCCCCTTTGCTCTGACTGGCTTATGTGCTTATTCTTGAATGACTGTGGCAAGATGTACGGGATCCAGAGAGACTAGCTCACTGCTAGAGTTGGGAACAGGGTCTAATTTCATCTAAATCATGCATGTGTGAAAGGGAAGGAGTTGTAATAACAAGAAAATTTATTTGGATTACAAAGAAAATTTTGTAGGGGGTGGGGTTTGGAAGCTAGGTCCAAAACTGTAGATGTCAACCACATTAGGGAGACCTTAATTCCTCTCATTTCTTCACTTATAAATATTTATTGATTATCTATCTACTAGGTATTCTTTAGCTCAGTAGTCATGAGTCCCAGATCTCAGAGTACGTACATTTAATGTTTCCTGTGATAAGACTGTAGTGTGGGAAGGGGAGCAGAAGGAAAGGTGGACTATGGGCAGAGGAAGAACATGTAGGGCTTTGTGTACCTTGCTGAAGAGTTTGGACTTTAGCATTAAGACAGTAGGGAGCCAGGAAAGGGCTTTAGAGGAGAGATGAATACTTAGGGGCATAATTACTTGGTGGGAGACAAGACTAGGGGTGGAATGGCCAGTTACGAATTTATGGGCAGGCTTAACAAGGGAGTGGCAGTGGGAATGGAGAAAGGGGGAGGGTTGTGATAAGTCAGTAGAATGATTTATTCAACAGTTCACACAAAACGGAGTGGCTTCAAACTTGGGCTTTGGAGTCGTGTAGATCTGGAAAGCCGAGAATTGCCACATACTAGCTTGGTTATTTTGATCCAGTGACTTTTCTTAGTTTTTACTTTGGTTGTCTGTAAAATGACACTATCCCAAATGTCCACCCACTGTATGCCCCAGACTTCTTTCTAGGACCCTCACTTTTTAGTGTATTTGGGAATATAGACTCTGTCTTGCCCCCATTTCTTAATTCCATGTCTCAGCTGTTTCTCCTGAGGCCCACCAATTCCTTTATTTCCTGAAGAATTGCAGTATTCAAGACTTTGTTTCTTTCAAATATTTAATGAAATTTCAGGGTATGGAGAAACTGTACTTTGAAGTCACAGAGTTTAAAACTGATTGTTAGGCACCCATTCTTTGAAAAGTCTGTTGACCGCAGGTCAGCAGCAGCCCCGCCCCCCCCGCCCCGGCCATTCTTCATCCTTGACTCTAGCCGGTTCCCGATGCGCTCCATTCCTCCAGTGTTTGCCCGGCCCCGTGCACAGACTCCTGGCACCTCGTGTCACAAAGCACACGGTCTTTGTAATTGCTCAACTGTTCCAGTCCAGTTTGTGCCTCGGGGCCTCGTCTCTCTCACTCAAAGGGGACTATAGAGCTCTTTTCCTAAACAGTCCCAGAAAGAAAGTATGGTTGCAGTTTGTAAAAGAAAGCTTTTCAGCTTGCTACCTCTCTCAGTACTAAGGTTGTTGTGGGGATAAACTGATCAAAACCTTTAATAGCTCTCAAATATATTCTGAATGAGAGCCAGAATATTCAACAAGTACCACGTGAGTTGATTCCTGTCTACCTTTTCAGTTTCAGCTTGAGTCATTTTCTAGCGGGTGGCATGTTCCAGCCACACGGTCTGTTCATTTCCTTGAAAAACGTACGGCATTTCTAGCCTCAGGGTTTGGGGCATGTTGTGGTCAACTGTATCCATTTTTCGATCTTTAGCTAAAATCTCACTTTCTCAGAGACAAGTTCCTTGAACTGAAATTTACAGTCTACGGCTATAATCTCATACTATTTTTTGTTTGTAATACCTATCACAGTCTGTAGTTACACATTTCTTTATGTGTGATTGAGATTATTTATTGTTTTCTGGAGTATGAAATTTCCATGAAGGCAGGGGATATGTCATTTGGTTCGCTAAAGGTATCCACAAGGCTTTTGTGGTGCTTGGAACATAGTAGGTGCACAATAAATACTTTATAAATAAAATACTTAGTGTATGACACATACAGAAAAATAAATACTAGTATTTTTATTAGGCATAGGAAGTTAGATGTTGTCTCCCAAGTTTTCTGGCTGATGGTGTTGACAGTCACTCATTCTCCTGGTGTACACTTTATATTCTGGATTTCATGTGTTTAAAATGTGCATGAAAGCACAGAGAATGAAGCAAACTTGCCTGCAGTTCCTGCCTAGAGATAATCACTGTGAAGGTAATGTTATTTGTCTCTATCTACATGTATATGGCATACATATCACTGTGTAAATTTCATTTGAGATTTTAGTGTGATCATTTCCCCTTTGTGATTAAAAACTGATAGACCATTTTAAAAGATGCATAGTATTGCTTCATATGGCTGTATAAAAATGTAACCAATCCCATGTCACTAAAATTTTAGATTGGTTTTAGTGTTTCTCCTTTGTAAACATATAAAATAACATTCTTGAATGTCTTTGGCCATATCCTTATGTTTAAAACCGTGAGAGCCAATACAGCATAGTGATGAAAAAAGCATGAGTTCTGGAGGAAGACTTCCTGGTTTGAAGCCTTCTTTACTATGTTTAACTATAAGGCTTGGGCATGTTACCTAGATTATCTGACTCAGTTTCTTTATCTATAAAATGCTGTAATAATGTTCTTCCTTACAGGACTGTCATGAAGAGCAAATGTTATTCTAAATGCAAATAAAATAAAATCCATAGCAAGAGCTAAGTAACTGTTAGCTACTTGCATCATGATCTCCGATTCTTAAGAAAATTCTTTTTTGTTAAAAAAAAACTTCTAAGTATTTTTAATGTTCGTTACATATTTTGCTAAACTGCCTCACAGAAAGGTTAAAGAAATTTTCATTACCCTACAATAAGTATTTATAATGATCATTGCCATTTGTCAAATGGATATAAATACATATATGCTTTGTATATATATCTGTAAAATATATGAATGGATAAAAATTTATCTACATTATATATTTAATAGTTTCACTTTTTTAGTACCATAATCACTGAATATTTTTCATATGTTTAGTGACAATTTGTGTTTTGTGTATGATTTTTATTTCTAGTGCCCATTAAAATGCTTTCTCTGTAAGAGCTCTTCGTAGAAGTAAAGTAGTAATCTTTTCATTGCCATGGATAATGAAATTATTTCCACAGTTATCATTTGCTTTTTAATTTTATGTTAACTTTTTTTGTACTGAATTTTAGCTATTCATGGTATCAAAATTATCAACCTTTTTTTGCCATTTCTTATATGCTTAGATAGATTCTCAGCTTCACTTGGATAATTAAGTCTTTTGTATGGTTTTATTCTTAAGTGTTGGATCCATGTAGAATTTATTTTAGAAGGTAGTCTTAAATAACACTCTAGTTTAACTTTTTCCTCAGTATACTCAATTGTGGTAGCAAGATTAACTATTATATTCAATGGTTTTGACATCCACTTTATCATATACCAAATTTTCATGTTAAAATGTGTTTTTGGGTTTAACATGTTACCATAATTATTCTAGTCTATTGTCTATCTAATGGTATAAATCTCTCTCCCCTCAACCCATGTACAATTTGCTATTCATCCAGTGTTGTGGCTTTTTTTTTAAAACTATATAAAATTATGTGTCTCTACAGAATAATTCTATTCTTGGTGTCCAGAACTTACTCTTTACACAAACAAAGGATTTTCATTTTACCTTTACCTTTCCTAATTTGAGAATTCTGTACGAGAATATCAAACACATCTACACACAATATTTCAGTTACCATCAGAAAGATTTATTGAAGGAAAATCAGCAAAGTGAAAACAGACCCATTTAAGTCTGTGTCAGAAAAGAAGGAAGATATATCCTTGAATTGCTAACCAAAAGCATAAGAAAAGTATGGTATCAATGCTTAAGACCTGAAAGAAATTAACAAAAATTTAGGAAAGAAATTTTAGAGAAAGAAAATTAAATCGATTCTTATGTTTTACACAATATTGTTTTTGACAGGTGTACATTTTTGTAAATTACCATTTTGCTTTAGTTCATATCCATTGTAAGCCAGGAATCCTGTACTACTTCTTGTGTTTCTTACATGTGGGTGCTAAACAATTACCAAATTGCCCTAATTCTTATATGAGTGAGGATTGTAAATATATTTTTTAGTAGAAGAGAATGACTGGCTGCATACTAATGAAAAAAATCTGTTTAGAGTAAGCACTTCAAATCTTTTACTACTACAGTTTTTTTGGAAAGATGTTAATTTGATTTCATCATTTTTTTTAATTCACAGTAAAATATGCTATTAAGGGTTAACTAATGTGACATACATCATGACATGTAGCAGCAAATGAAATTTATTATTCTTCCATCACATCTGTGAAGCTTGGGATTGAAGGCTTTATATTAACTTAAATAATTAATATCTCAGTTAAGCTTCATGATACTTGGGGAACAGTTGTACTGCTGTTTTTTTAAGTTTCCATAAATATATGCAGTTGCATGATCTCTGTTCCTAAACAAATGCCTTGTCTAATACTTGCCTTCAATTCCCGCATTCTTTCATTTCTTGAGATTTTTGCTGGCTGGACAAACTACTCAGGTATTAGAACTAGCTGTCTAGGCAACTGCACAATTCTGCATGGCACCTGTTCTGTTGCTTTAAAATCAGGAACTCATCTGGCTATTCTTTCAGTAGTTTAAAGTCCCCTGCTTCGGCTGTACAAGTGTCTTCCATGTGGTTTGGCATATCAGGATCAGCAGTAGTTCCGGAAAATGTCAGTGTCCTTAGTTACAGATTCCATTCTCTTATCTTCAGACAAATCTTTTGCTGTAGTAGGGGAATCTTCCATGAGGTTCATAGCTACTCATGTGGAGGTGATGAAGTTGTATCTGGATTCAACAGCAGTGAGCAATCTCTTTCTCCATCCAAACCTTGGCTGCATCCCAGGACTCTTCATCCGTTAACAGAATACCTTCTGGGTTGTCTTTGTCTCTTTTGACAATGGTAGTGAGTTCAAACAGAGTGAGGAACATTTCCTCATCAGGGTCAGCTAATTTCGGCACAGCATTGGGAGAATCCTCTGGAAGAATTAAGTCAATTTCAGTTATTTTCTCTTTTGTAAAGGCGGTTATGTCTGGAATAGTGTTGAAGTTTTTTTCAGCAGCTGGACAGATGTCAGTGTCAGGAATAAACGAGTCAGTGACTGGGACAGCTTCATCAGCGGTGACACTGGGTTTAACTGCATTCCTGAAAAGGTTAACATCTCGTTCCTTTTCCTCAGCTGGAAGGTCAGGGTGTCACCAGTGTTGGCGGTGGCTTCCTTTAGGGTGCCTGAAACTGCAGAAGCTATTGAGACATCTCCATCCTCTGCATCAGTGATCTCCAAGAGAATATCTTCCTTTGCTGTGTTAATGGAAAAATCTAGTAAAGAAACAGTAGCAATTGGTGATGAGATATTGCCAATTTTCACTGGAATGAAAGTCTCCATAGTAGAGTCATTAGCCCCAGAGTAGGTAGTGCCTGTCAGAGTGTTAAGTTCTGTCAGATGGGTTGATGACTTAATAATATGGAGCTCAACTTCTGCTTTTTGTCTTCCGTTTAGAGATGTAAGCTTGCTGCCTGTGGTTGAAAAATCATTTTCTAGCTCACAGTCATTTGCTGAAGGGATGTGGTCTCCTTCTGAAGTAACAGTTGTTTCTGGTCTAGGAATACATTTTTGGCAAACCATCTTCAGCCATGGGGCGCAGTGGCACCACGCATGCTCACAGGTCTTTCGCTGGGCCGAGTGGTGACCCCAGGCGGGAGAGGGGAGCTCCTCACAGTGGCTGAAGCCCGGGTCATCATGCTGATTGTTGCATCAGCCCCATGGCCAGGGGCACTGGCTCTCCTCAGAGGCTGTGTCTGTGCTCTGACTGGGCACCTACTTGCAAGTGTATTGATACTAAATAAAAAGACAAAGGAGTCCTCTCTGATTATGAAACCAACATTTACAGCCAAATATTTTAATTGCAGTGAGCTGGGGATTTACCATGTTGCTGTTTATAAGGGGTGTGTCTTGCAATATGGAGCTAGTGTCACTTGAAGGTGACATAGCAAAGTTGCCAGGAACCTTGTGGGTTTAGTATCATTGAGGGAAACTCCAGAAGCCAGAAGGATATTAGCATCACCTTTAGGTTGCATTTCTTTCAAGTAAGTAACTATCTTTTTGAAGGGAAGCATCTTCTCTTGAGATTCTTGGTATTTAAATGTCTAAGAAATATTAATGGCATTTTGGGCAGTGAATGTAGCTGCAGAAGGTAATTAGGTAGCAGGGATTTCAGTTAGTCCACTTCTTCAGAGAAAGAATTCTCATTTTTTAAGCCGGGATAATGAAAAGCGATTGGCCAGTTAGGGTCTTTGTAATTTTCTTCATTGTAATCTTTACTTTTTCTTGAATTAACTTGAAGAACAGTGAAAATGTCAAATTTTGTGGGCTTGATTTCTCTAGGAATATTTTCCTATAGAGAGTATTATTTCAATCCAAAAGGAATTTTCTGGCAGGGAGTTGGCATAAGTCAACATTCATCCAGAAACAAGATCAGGGTGTAGAATAAACTGTATCCTCAATTTCAGAGGAAATTTTTTCTATAATGATGTTAGTTATATCAGTCATCAACATTTTGTTATCATCCTTAAGGTTTAGTCAACTAGATAAAAGGAGATTGTAGTCTGGTGTTAATCTCTCCCCAGTGGCATTAGAAGAAAGAATTTTCACACTTAGACACAACTAAACCTGAGAGAGGGCAGCCAGAGAGAGCAGTGGTTTCCAACTCAAGGACAAATACTTATTCTTCATTAATAAGGATTCAGCCTCAAAGTTTACAGTGTTTTCTCTCAGTTAATTGGCCTGGTATAGATTTATCACCACTCTCTGTAGAAATATCAGATAGGTTTTAAGGTGGACATTTTTTTTTTTAAAGGTATGGGCAGCTTTTCCAGAAACGTTTTTGCTTCAAGGAGATGACACTATTGAGGCCTCCAATGTCTTTATTGATAGAGACAATTCTGTCAGCATCAGGGACAGGGAAGGGAGTCTCAAGTTCGTGACAGGCACAGGTTCTTTATTTCTAAATAGAAATACTATTTTGTTTCCAGTGGCAGTAAAGGAAATCACAGGGTAAAGCCATTCCCTGAGTCGGTTAACCTAATGGGAATTTTTGAAATCCTCTCCTTTTTCTTATCATCTGTTTGTGAAACTTAATTCAGTATAAGGCATGCTATAAACAGAAGATTTGGTATTCTTTTGAGGGATTTTCTTTTGTGTAGAAATAGGGAAGAAGGAAGGTATTAGCAGTATAAGTGTTAGAGGTTATGTTGGAATCCTCAGAATATTTGAATAGAGTTAGAAAAAGGAGTAAAATACCCATGAGCATTGAATCCTTGGTTAGACATGTCAGGTGAAATGTTGCTATCTTCACAGATACTGATTTGTCAAATAGTCTGTAATTTTACAGATTACTCATTTGGTCATACCAACTCTTCTGCTAACATAGCTGTGAGGTGGAATCACATTGATTCTGGCATAATAAGGTTTTTCTCTCCTATAGGGAATATTACTACCACTGCTTGTGTTTTTTAAAGCTTGACCTCAAAAAGGACACTTCAGATTGGGAGTGTACATCATCCCTCAAAGAGTGTGAAAACCCTGGTCGGACTGCTGGCATTTCAGCAATCTGGAGGATGGAACTGTAATCATCTGCTCTAGGGAATAGCATGTACTCTTATTTGACCAAAAAATCATTACCATAAAAGATATTAGCTGACTTAAGGACAGAGGATCAGAGTCTGTAAGTAAGTTTCACTCTATTGAATAGTAGTTTCTTCTGTTCTTGTAGTGTCTATTATACTAATGGGAACCTTTTGGCTTTTCTCAATAAAGTATCAAATTTATATCTGTTGACATGTCTCAGAGTATATATCTTCCAATTTTGGAAGCTGTAGCAAAATTTGCTTGGTAACATGTTTTACTTGCCCTACATTTTGAGATGTTTGGCTCAGTCATTATGCCTTCTAAGTAGTGACTTCTGTAGGTCCATGATGAGAGGCTTTCTTTTTTTTTTAAGTGAAAAAGTAGAAACTGCTAACACATGGGGGAAACTTCTCAATAAGGCTCCAGGAGTGTCTTCTGACATTTATTATTTTCAGGGATATTTAACTAGGCAGAGTTCTCAGATACAGACTTTGAAAATGCCAATGTCATAGTGATATCTATCACCGAGACTTCCTTTTCATGGAGAATGTCTTGGGATTTATCAGAAGAAATGTCATGAGTAATTTTGAAAGAATCAGCTGAGTCAAGTGATGTCCCCTGTAGTCAGTAGAATTCCTATTTTAGAAAGAGTCTATGTAGCTCCAGATTTTTAAGTTTACTGGAGAAAATAGAACTATTAATCTGTATGGAGGTGATTATCAACATTACTGGAATGTAGTTGTTGAGAAGTTTAAGGTTCAATATCTTCATGCACAAAAGCATTTCCACTTTCAGAAGCAGTGAGGAAAGTGAGAGGAGCAATTACATTTTGAAATCTGGTTATATCAATAGCCAAATTTTTTGTGCTTTTCCCCTCTGGTGACTGGAGTGTTGGGTGCATGAGTGAGGAAATTGTAATCGTAGGATGTGTTGGCCTGTGGGCTTGCTGTTTCTTTGTTTTCAAGGAAGGTGGCATTTGTGGCAGGGTCAGTCATGACCTTTATATCTGCTTGTTTGTAGGCTTCTCATTATTTCTCTTTTGTAGTAATGTTTTTAGCTGTGACTAAGAAAAATCAGCCCTAAAGCAAGTGTTTACTTCAATCTCTTTTTTAGCTTATGGTAAAATGGAAATTTCTTGAAACCTAGGTGATATTTTTCCTTTTTCAACGATGGATTCATATGTAGCATTTGTGCTTTCTGAAGTTTGAAATTTGGTATTTGTTGCTCTGAGATTGGCTACATTAAACTCCAGCTGAGAATTTCCTTCTACCAGGGAAATGATCTCCCTGTAAGATGACGATTTTTCAACAGTGGAAATAACAGTAATTACTTCCATGGCTATGTTGGAGATCTCATTCATGAAGTGCGTCTCCTGAAGAACAGATTTTGGGACTTCTCAGATATGTGAAAGCTTGAGTAAGCTGTTACAGAGATACTGTCATAATCCTTATAGAATGACTTATTATCAGCAATGGCATTTTTGTTCACACAATAAGGCTTTAAGTCAGCATCTTCTAGAGAGTATGTTTCTCATTTCCTGTTTTCATATTTACATCTGTAAGGTGATTTGCTTAAAACTCAGTAGCTATGTCTTTCACTGCAGAAGCTTTGGTTATATCCCTTGTGTGGTAGACATTTGGTTTACTATTTTTATTAGGAAGAAGAGTCGAAAACTTGATGGTTTGTTTTCTTGGGTTCTGAATTTTGATCACCAGTGGCATGAATGTTAAAAATGTTGTTCTTGGTGACGATAGTATCATGTATGTTAGACTTGATATTGGGCGTATTGCCTGCAGAACCAGTGGAATCAGTTTGGAAAACAGCATAGGTCAATGGGAGAGCCTTTGGGATCATTTGCCTATTAGTATTTTGCCCTTCTGAGACAATGCCTTCATTGAAGTAGGGTGAGTCTGTAGACACAGGCTCTGAGGCTGTTGATACTAACATCATTGGGTAATAGAGGTTCTCACTTTGTACAAGTCTGGAGCCTGCAGTTTCTTTAGTAGGAGTATTAGTAGTTAGGATAAGAGTTTCAGGTAGTTTCCTAGATGAGAGTCTTATAGGCATGGCACTCTGTGATGATGGAAGGCTATAAAGGCCAATGTTATTTTTATTTAGTGGAGGTAGCAGGAACGTTTGGCATATTCGTAGACATCTTTTTCAAAGGATGAAAGAAAGCAAGAGCTGTGTTGACTGCAGCTCCTCTGTTTTCATTCACATGGGAGATCTCATCACTGGGAAGCTGAGCTGAAGGAAAATTACTCAATCTTGAACCAGATACTGCAGCTCTATCTGTTTCATCTTCAGTAAGGTCAGGTGTACCGGATGTGGTAGCATCTGCTCTCCTGGGTGTAAGTGTCTTATAAATGGTAGGTGATGTGTTTTTCCTGAGGAAATTAGCACTGATTTTTAAAGCATGATTAGTAGTATCAGTTGTGAATGACCTGCTATCAACTTTGGGGTTTGTGTCTGGAGAAAGGGAATACTTGATTATGCTATTTCCCAAGTCCAAGCCTTCAGACAGAGTTATGGTGTCTTCATCATCATTTATGGTGCTTTTTCCCATAGATGTTTTGTCAGAAAAGCTAGAAGGAAAATTCTTACTGACATCAAATAGGAAGTAAGCTTTGGGTCTATGAGGTTTGAAATTGACATTAGCATTGGAATCTTTGAAAGCAATGCCATCAGTGTCAAAATTTTTGTTCTCCTTTGTAGACATCATAGCTTGGTAGTTTTTTTTAGCTTTGAACTCTGGGTGTGTTGTTTTGGATAGACTGTCTGAAGCAACACCTGTGGTATATGGTGCATGAGACACAGTTGTCTTGGGGGTGTATATGAGTGTACTCATTGTCAGAAGGGAATTCTTTTCTCTATCGTCTAAGTCAGAGGCATGCTTATCTGAGACATATTCAGAACCACTGTCATTGGACATAATAGTTATATGGTTGACATATATTGGAGTGATTTTGCCTGCAGAAGAAATGTCATCTACCCTTTCTGAAATGTCTTCTGTAAAATAAACATCTTTATATTCAGAAACTGTCTCTTTCTCTATAAGATCTTCATGCCCAAATACATTCTCTTTAAAAGTACTTGTCATGTCTTTTTCAGAGGTGATAGGGGAAATGACAATGTCATCAGATGGAATAATTATTTCCTCAGGTGGAATGTTATAATCAATAAGTTTTGTCATATCTTTTCCCATCACAGTAACAGGAAGAAGTTCAGGATATTTGGAAGTTCTCATGGATGCTGTGAAATCGGAAGGAGGAACAGCTGGCCTCCATTGTAGACCATATAATCCAGTTGGAGTCTTTGTGATGGACTGTCCTATGTTAGTGACTTTATCATGAGAGGCAGGACTAGATGTTTCTGGAACAGTTAATGTGGAATCAGCTGAAAGGATTCCTTTGAAGTTGGAGGGTACTTGAGGTTTTAAGTAACTAGTATCAAATTTAGCAGTGAAAGAATTATCCATATTATTGTTACCCATGGATAGAAGACTGTGCTGAGTTGCTGATGGGAGGATTTCCCCCATAGCTGGGATGAAATCTGCTGTACTTGTAAAATGACTCGATTCCAGTTTAGCAGCAGGATCTTCTTGATCAAAAAGATTCACTATTTTCCTTCTCTCATAAACTCTGTTTTGAGAGTCTTCTTTAGGGGAAAAGGCTTTCATCATTGTTCTCTGAGATTTGTAATGTTTTTTGCCAGTCCTAGGTTTATGATTGAAAGAAGTATCTTTATTCAGAGAGAAAAATGAATCAACTTCACCATCTTCAGTACCATCTGAAAAAGTAGTTGATCCAGTTGGAGGAACATTCCAAGCCAATGGATAGGAACGAATGTTATCTTGAGTTATTACGATCTGCTTCCCTGGAACATGACCTCCATTAATAGAATCAGCATATTCAGTTGTTCTCTCTATCACTTCTGACCTAGTTATTAAAGATTCAGGCAAGGAGTTATCTGTCATTAGATCAGAGTTTTCAGGGTCTTTGGTTAAAGAGTTAGGTGGCAATAAAGATGAGACTCCTCTAGAGTTAACATTATCTTCTACAGGGAACATAGCATCACCTTGTTCATATCTACCTTCAGAAAAAGGAACAGTAGAAGCAGCCACAGTTCTGGCTGCCGTATTCACTGATGAGGAAAAGATGGAAACTCTATTGTTTGCTTCCCCAGTATTTTTACTGATGAACAGACGATCATCATCAGGAACGACATTAAATTCAGTCAAAGGGCTGATGCTGTTTTGTGAATAGGGTTTATCTGCCAAGTTTGGTTTATGTTTATTTGCATCATATATGGCTGATATGCTGGTCTTTGCCTCCTCTGGGACAGCATTATTATAAAAAGCAGAGGTGACACCTCTCCTTTTCAGTTGGTCTTTATATTCTATAGGATTGGTGGTCACAGCAGGATCAATAGAATCAGTTGTGAATATCCTGTTCTCTCCCATTCTTGTCATTAGTTCTGTGTCTGGAATAAATGGATACTCCATTCTTTTGCCCTTAAGAAAAGTGATGATGGTGTTATCTCCAAGTAGAGAACCATTTTCCAAAATTGTTTCATCTAGAAACCCAGGTAAAATAATTGAATTTGAATCAGTTAGAGAATCAGTCATGGATCTGGGAAACTTAGTATTAAAATTGACAATAGAACTTTTGGGAATAGTAGCGTCATTGTCAGAATTAGGATTTTCCTCTACGGGGATGAAGCTTTCATGTTCTTTGGTAGTTCTGATATAAATAGGAGATCCCTGGGATAAATGTTCAGAGACTGCAGCACTGACATAGGGTGCTTGAGACTCGAATACATTGTAGCCATTAGTGAGTGTGGTCTTTCCTATAAAAGGGCCATTTCCATTTTTCATTAGTTCAGAGACATAGTTATCTGGCACATACTCTAGAGCACGGTCAACAGGCATAGTGGTTACTATATCCGCATAATTTGCTATGTTTTCACCTGCTAAAAGAGTGTCATGTGGCTCTTCTGAAATGTTTTTTATAAAAGCAACTACTTCAGTGGGTATATCTTTCTCTATGAAAGTTTTGTCTGCAAATTTATTGTTATTAATAGTATTTTTCATGCCTTTTGTGGAAACACTGATTGTAGATAAAATAATGTCTTTGTCAGATGGAGTATTGCTTTTTCCAGGTGGAATGTTATTATTAGTCTTTGCTGTGGTGTCTTTTTTCATTTTGATAACTGGATCGAGTTTAGAATGTCTAGTTGAACTCATGAATGTTGTGAAATCAGGAGGAAGAAGAGTTGATTTCCATTGTGGTAGGTCATATGTCCCAGAGGGAGCATTTGCAATGGTCCCTTCTCTGACAGCAACTTCAGGATAAGAGCTTTGATGATTAGACCTAGATACTCCTTGAAGAGTTAATGTGGAATCAGTTGAAAAGATTTCTTGTAAATTGTTGTGTTCTTGAGGTTTAGTAGAAGTAGCATCAAATTTACCACTTAAGGAATTATCTTTCAATGCACTTGCATCTTTTGGAAGAAAATTGCCTGCTTCAGAAATATGGCCTCCCTCTTCCACACTGTTGTTATTCTTGGACAGGGTGTTAGGCTCAGGTATTGAGGGAAGGGTTTTTTTCATAGCTGGATTAAGAATGGCTGCATCTGTAATGTGATTTAAATAAAATCTAGTAGCTGGATCTTCTTGATCAGAAGAGACATATGGCCTATGATGAGAGAATTTTATAGGAGAAAAGGCTTTCATAATTGTTCTTTGAGGTTCAGAATATATTTCATCTGTCTCAGATTTAGAAATGTCAGTAGTTTCTCTGTTTACTGAGGGCAGTGAATCAAACTCATTATTTGTAGGATTGTCTGTAAAAGGAGTGAAGCCAATGGGAAAATTAGTTGAGCTCAAAGAGAAAGGCTTGAGGTCAGTTTTATTTTTAGAGTCACCATCACCATCATTAACAGAATTAGTGTATTCAGTCTTTGTCTCAAACATGTTTGACCATGCAGTTGAAGAATTTACCAAGGAGTTATTTGTCACTGGGTCAGAGGTTTCAAGATTTTCAGCTGAGGCATTAGGAATGAACATGGGTCTTTCTGGGATTTGTAGAACTAGGAATTCTCTAGACCTAACAATATCTTCTGACAGCATAGGATTACCTGCTTCATAACTGCCCTCTGGGGAGAGAGTAGTGATATCATCCATGGTGTGGACTATATTCATAGGTGAAGAAGAGATTAAAGCCCCGTTGTTGAAAACTTCAGTATCTTCATTAATGAAAGAAAGTTTACCATCAGGTATGGCATCAAATTCAGCCACAGAAATAATGCTGCCCCTTGAGTATTGCATTTTTGCCATATTAGTTTTACCTTTATCATTGTCCATTCTGGATGATAACATGTTTTCTGTGTTACCTAGAGCATCAGTGTTATAAATAGCAGATGAAGTAACTTTCTTATAGGATTGATTCTTATTTTTTAATGGAGAGGAACTCACACTGGGATCGATGGGTTCATCTGGGAACATCCTTTCCTCTACCGTAGTTACAGTTATTTCTGGGTCTGGACCAAGGGTATATTCCAAACTTTCATTTTCAGGGAGAGTGACAGTGGTGTCATTTTCTCTTAGAGTGTCCCTTTTCAGAGTTGTTTTACCTAGAAATTTGTGAAAAATCTCACTTGTGTGAGTTAGGGAGTTAGTCAGAGATTTGGAAGCCTTAGAATTCAAATTGTCAGTGGGACTTTTGAGGCCAAGAGCATCGAAGTCAGAACTGGTGTTCTCCTCTCCAGATAAATTTTGCAGCATTTCTTTAGTTTTGATCTCAATCGGGGTTTTTTGAGACAAATGTTCGGAAACTTCAAAACTGGAGTAGAATGGATGGGACCCAACTATTTTGGGGTAATAAGTGAGAGTAGCTTTTTCAGTAATAAGATTGTTTTTTGACTCCTGTGGTTCAAGGACATATTCATTTGTGACACTCATTTGTGATCTGTCGTCAATCACAGTGCTTATTATATCCTCATTACTTGGAATACTTTCACCATCTAAAGTAATGTCTGAAATTCTTTCTATAGTAGGGCCTTTTTCATTTTTAGTGATTTTGTCTTTACATGCAAAATTTCTGTGCATAAATCTTTTATTAAAAATAGCATTCAGCATGTCTTTTGTTGAAATATTGGTGTTAGGTGGAATGAAGACTTTGTGAGATGGAGTATTTCTTTTATCAAATGGAATGCTATTATTAATCTTTGTTGTAATACCTTTTTTGACAACAGGATCAAATTCAGAATATTTAGATGAATTCACAGAAGTTGTGAAATCAGAAGGAGAAAGAGTTAACTTCCATGGCAGGTCATAGGTGCCAGTGGAAGCACTGTGAAGCAACCTTGCTCTGCCTGCATCTTCATCAAGAGGTGCAGAGTTTTCGTCTTCAGGCTTTGAAGTCTTTTCCAGAGACATGGTGGGAGCAGCTGAAAGAATTCCTTTTAAATTGGGAGGAACTTGAGGTCTAGCAGAAATATTAAATTTACCAATGAAGGAATCATCTTTCAATGTCCTTGACTCTCCTAAAACAAAACTGCCTGCGTGGATGGAATCCTCGGTTAAAATGTTAGGCATAACAGTGATATTTGCAGTTGTTAGTGGAGATGGGAGTTCTCTAGACTTAACGTAATTCTCATCAGTTTGCATAGAATCACCCCTTTCATTACTGTTCTCGAGGGGAAGAGCTGTGGTATTAGTCAAAGTGTAAGTTGTTTTCATGGGTGAATAAGAAGCTGAAGCCTTGTTTTTCTTATTTTCAGAATCTTCATTAACAAAAGGAATTTCATTATTAATATTGACCTTGAATATAGCTGAAGGACCAGTGACATCCTGTGAATGGTAACTCTCTGCCTGGAAAGTTTTGTCTTGATTATATTTCAATGTAGGTGATATAGTGGGTTCCCTCTGGAAATTAAGAGCAGTGAATGGGATGTATCTCCTGTAGTTGTGGATTACTGGAGCTGCCCTTGTGGTGAGATCTGTGATTTTATCTGGGAACATCCTGCTTTCTCCAACAGTTTCCATTGCTTCTGGGTCTGAAGCATTCATCCGCACAATTCTTTTGGCTTCTGGAAGGATGATGATAATGCTATTTCCAGTTGTAGTGCCCCTTTCCGGAGCTAAATCATGTGGAAACTCAGGGGAAATTTTTCTATTTCCATCTGTTAGGGAGTGAGTCAAAGTTCTAGGTGAATTACTTTTGAACTCAGCTGCATAATCTTTGAAGAAGATGTCATTTTCATCAGAATCCGGGTTTCCTTTTCTGGAGATCAGCGTTTGGTATTTTTGTTTAGTTGTGAGTTCTACAGGATTTTCATTCAACAGGCCCTCAGTGACATGTGCAGTGGAGAAGGGAGCATGAGATCCAAAGCTATGGAGACCTTGGATGAAGGAGGGTGTTTTTGTGGTGGAGCTCTTTCCTTCTTCTCCAACATAGGAATTATTTTCCTCTGATACATATTTAAAAGTACTTTCATCAAGCACAATATTGATTAGATTCATATTATTTGGATTCTTTTCCTTTGCCTTAAAAGCCACCTCTGACTGTGCTGAAAAGTCCTTTGTAAATGGAATTACTTCATATTGAATTACATTATCTTTTTCTGCAGAATCAACATATCTTTTTCCATTAATAATGTTCCTTATATTGTTGATCATGATAGTATTGTCAGGTGAAATGATTTTTTTGTCAGGCAGGACAATTGTCTCATTAAATAGAAGAGATTCATTGGTCATTTTTGTGTTGCTTTCTCCTGGACCAAGATCAGAATTACTGATTTTAATAAAATCAAAAGAAAAATTAGTAGGAGGAAGTGTTGGTTTCATGGGTAGATGATAAAACTTATTATAAAAGTTTGTGAGAGACCTATCTAAGTTATCATCATTTAGAGCAAATGAATCCCTGGCCCTTGGCTTTGTCAGCTTTGTTGTGCTCATTGTGGAATCAGTGTAAAGTGTTTCTTGTAAAGTCCCAAGTGTTTTCTGTCCAGTAGAAGCAACACCAGGCTTAGTAATGAAAGGATTAATGTTCACTGAATTTACCTTTCTTAAATACACGGGGCTTTTGGCTTCAGAAGTAGAGGATTCATCCTCTCCAACAGCCATATCTTCACTGAGGAATGCATTAGCCTCCGTTGCTGAGGTAGTGATTTCTCTTACAGATGGATTGATAACTGCTTTATTTATACGGTGACTTATAGCATAGTCAGGAGTTTTATTTATCTGTTCTTTTTTGCGTAGTGTAAGTTGAAGTACTCCATCAGATGCCAAGGCCATAGTGTCAGTTTTATCATTACTGTCCTCACGTACAGTGGTACGTATGTCAGTGACTGCATTTATGGGAGTCTCTGAGAAAGGAGTAGGATTTTGTAGAGAAACAGAGTAGACTGTGGAGAAGGGCTGAAGGTCACTTTGCACCTCAGTGGTTTTCCAGTTTTGGTCAATGGTAGAATGTTCACCCAGTGGCTCTGACACCTCTAATGTGACCGATGTATCAGATAAAGAATCATAATTTTCACTAAAAGCAATTGCAGTTCTAGGTCTCTTCTGATTGGGAATTAATAGAGATTTTAATTTTATGGGCGAGATACCACCTACTGCAGGCATGGTGGAGTCATCATTTTCATTGCTCTCCTTAGTGTCAAAGGCAGAGGCATTAGGTGATATGGTGGTGGCATTTTTTGGTACTTTGGTGGCATGGAGAGAATTAAGAGAAGCTATTAAGTCTGTTTGGGTTGTACCCTTAGTAACTTCACTCATGTAGGAGAAATTCTCAGCCTGGGAGGCAATGTCCTGAGTTAAGGGGTTCATGTGCTCCTCTGAAGGTATCACTTCAGCTAAGTCCATTTTCTTTTCATTGACGTTGGATATTTCTGATGTGATGGTGTCTGTCACCTCTGGGGCAGCTATTTTATGAGCAGCGGGTAAAATGTCTTTCCTGTAGAAATGACCTTGACTTTTTATGGGGGTGGTGATCACAGCGTGATCGGTGGCCACAGCACCAAGTGTGCTGCTCTCTTCACTGGTTTCGGTGTATGGCACAAAGAAATCCTTCCTTCCTTTATTTCCCAAATCAGAAATTTTAGGGAGAATGACGCCAGCATCATCTTCATGGAGAGTGCCCTTTCCCACAGATGATCTCTCTAGAAGTTCGGGGGGGAAAGCCTCACCCGCACCAGTTAGGGAGGGTGCCATGTTTTTCAGATGCTGAGTATTGAAGTTTTTGGTGTAATCTTTGGAAGAAATGGCAACAAAATCAGAGTCAAAATTTTCCTTTTGGGGAATAATAGTTTGATATATTTCTTCTGTTTCAAACTCAGGGTGAGTTATTCTATACAGAAGACTTCTTGAGATCTCACTTGTAGAGGAGGGTGTATGAGATAAAAATCCACTGGGTCCATGTGTAAATTGAATAGGTTTGTTAGTAGGGCTATATTCCTCCTCCAGTTCAAACTGATTTGAAATATATGCAGAATCACTTTTATCAGGTTCAAGGATGATCAAGCCCCTTGCATCTAGATGATCTTCCTTTGCCAGAGAAGTGCCAGGTTTAAGAATAAAGGAATCATCTCTCAGTGTCTTTTTATATCCCAGTGACAGTGGAGCGCCTGTTCCAGATGTATGGTAATAATTGGCCACAGTTATGTCTTCAGAGGAGACAGGAGTAGAAAAGGACTCAGGTGTAACAGCTGAATGAGAATTTGTTATTCTTCCTTTAGCAATTTGGTCTTTTTCTGTTCCTGGATCAATTTGCTTATCAGTATATGATGCATAATTTGTCCTGGAAATTGCTTTACCTAATAAATCAGTGCCTTCCAGAGCAGGGTTTATATTACTTTTCATTGGAATCCTAAAATCTTGCATTACAAAGGTAGACCTTTCAGGGGAAAAGACATAGCCTTTTGGGACATTTTCTTTCATTATTGGATAGATAATATCACCGCCAAAGAGCACATCATGTTCAGCAGCATTATTATTGTTTCTTATAGTCACTTTTTCTTGAAAATCAGGAGTAAATTTTCCTTGTAGAGGTTTTGAGACTTCAGCCATATGGGAGGATGCAGGGTTCTCAAATTCAAGTTGGTCAGCTGTGGGTTTGGTTGTTCCTTTGAATCTGGGGGAGTTATATCTCTCAGAGTTCTGAGAGTAATGCTTAGCTGCCCAGTTTTTGCCTGTAGGAATATTATCACCAACAATAGGTAAAACATAAATATGGTCCTTACCATTTTCTTCTTTAAGTATATCTTCTTCCTTTGCCCTAATACTGATGTCTTTTTGGGGATCTGCTTCATGGTTTAATCTTGGTATATAAAATATGGTGTCAGCATCTCCTTGAGAAGCAGTGGTGGTAGCTAAGGGGAGAGACTTAATTTGAAAAGTTTTAGGTATTATAATATCTGCCAAAGAGGTATTTTTTATAGGGTTTTTTGCTTGAGGCTGATTGAAAGGGGCAACAGACTTCATGAAGTTAGAGGAATCAGCTATCAATAGAGTGTTATCATCTCTAGACACATTGGGATCTTCTCTGGAAATGCTAAAGTCATCTCCTAGTTGATTAGGTTGACTGTTAAGAGTACTGACTTCATTCATGGTTAGAATACCTTTCCTTATTGGTGAGGTGCCATAGGAAATATCACCACGTACAGTTGTAATGCCAAGAGGGATGTTTGTGATTTTGGGCCCAGCTGTTTTGCCTGTGTTGGCCAGTCTCTGAGCATTGCTTGAAGTGATGGCAGCAAGGGTTTGATAGCCATCTCTGGAATCAGTAAGGTCTGCATTGTCCACTGGGGAGGGTGAGAATTTACGTTTCATCATGTCCTGGGTAACATTTGGGCTCTCTTTGGTGATAGAAAGTGGATTACCAGTGATTACATTGTAGTATAAATTAGGGTGTAAAGGATGATCCATTCTTCCACGTTGGGGGATAGAATTTCTAGGTGAAAGGAATTCAGTGCCATATGCTGAATTGATGGCATCTGCTGCTTCCACATTCTGTTTCACAGCTATACTTTCACCCAAACCATTAAATATTGTTTTGGTGGCCATTGTTTTTGAATGTATTTTGTCATTTGCTGGTTTAATGACATCATATGGAACATCAATGTTTTCTTTCCCAGGAGAGGTGAGGTATCTGGCATTTGTCACTTCAGCAGTAGATATTCTACTTAGCTGGGAAAGAGGCTTTGTGGGGTCAACAGCTATAAAACCATTCCTTTTAAAGCCACTGTCTCCTGATTCAAAGTACTTGAAACTATGTGCTGGTGCAAGGTCTTCTTTTATCTGAAAAACAGCATCATTTTCTACGACAGACTTTCCTTCCACGTAGGGAGTTGATTCTTCTTCAGTAGCTATTTCTTTGTCTGTTGAACTTTCAAATCTTTCTCTTAGCAAATGAATACCAGCTAGCTCTGCAGGCAGGGAGGTAATGGCTACTGTGGGCCTTTGGTCTGGCATGGTGGCTTTACTAATCGTCATTTCATAACTGTCAGTCATATTTGTGGTCCCCTTCCCTGTGCTGGAAATGACATTATATTCATCACTGGGAGAGGTGAAATCATCCATAAGGAAAGTAGACTCCAGTGGAATGTTCAAAGGATTTACTTTAATTTTCCATTTTTCTGTAATGGCATCATTAACAAGATGAGGATTGTTAGCCACAGGGCCTGATACCCAAGTATCATTAATTAGAAGAGTGTTTTGAACTTGAGTATTCTGTACATTGGGCATTAAGGTAGATGATTCAGTTACTGATGGAAGAGCATATCCTTTGTTCATAGGAAAGTCTGTTTGAGTGTTGGAGCCTGGACCGCCATAAACATGGTTGTTATTTGTAGAGAGACTAATGATTTCATCCACAGAGCCAGTATATTTATCTGAAGGGGTGATACTGACCTTTGAAGCAGAGGTCACGTCAGCCCCATTGTCCTCAATGAAATGGACCGACCCAACAGATCTGGGATGAATGATAGAAACCGTAGGGTTGATATTGCTCTGGAAATTGGCTGTGTTAAACACAGTAGTTCTTTCAGCATCCATTTTGGCTTTGGCGTCATTTGTAGTAATTATAATGGGGGTTCTAAGATCAGTGTTGCTAATGAGGTTTGTGCTGTCCATTTTAAATGGCTTTATTTTATATTTGAACAGGAGATTGAACATATTAGGGATATCAGAAAGGAGGTTGACTTTATTTCTTGCTGTTTGGATATCATCTGCATCAGGATTAAGAGAGTAAATTTTCCTTCTAATGTCTGTTGTAGAAGTGTCTGGATGAATAAAGATGACTTCCTCTATAACTCCATCATTTTGACCAATATTTGCAGTTTCTTGGACCACAGGAATAACTTTCTCAAGTTCATTAGTTCTTGACTTAAAATTGTTCTTATCAGTTTTAAGATGTACATTGTCAGGGTTATTAGAATGGTACTTAACTATTGAATCATCCACTTTAGATCTAATCACTTCAGCAATATTGTTATTGTTAGGTGTTGTGATAGTCTCCATTTGTAGATTAGGTCTGCCTTTAGTTATTGTCCCTTCCTTTGAGGGCCACGTTATTTTAAAGTTAATGTTGGGGTTGGTCATTGTCTCTATGGGATTAAGGTTAGCATAATGTTCTGTAGAAGTGATGCCATTTATTTGAGAAATGATTAAGTCACCCACATGCCTAGTATTTTTAGTTACATCTAACATTTTGGTATCATTGGAATTACTAATAAAATTATTGCTTTTCTTATACATTCTATGAGTGAGAAAGGAATTTGTAGTGTTAATGGAATTGACATTGGAAATAGCTTCATCAGTGTCAGTGGCAATCATGATAGATTTGGTATTAGCCTTATTGTAAGTACTGGGAATAGGGATAGATTCAAAGTCATTGTTATTTTTTGCAGAGGAAATGTTAGGTGTTTGAGCATTAGCTGTAGTTCTACCATGATTCTTCATGTCTGTGGTATCAATTATAATAAAATTATCTTCCTGTGGAAGATCAGGAGCATTGCTCACAGTTTTGCCATATCTTTCCAGGTAAGTAGCATCAATTATAGTTATGTTTTTGTCATCCATGTCAGGAACATCAAACAGAGTTGTATAATCTTCTAGAATGTCTGTGGCATCCATTTTTGCTGCATTGCTTTCTTTCATAAGGGTTGTGGTACCAGTAAAGGATATACTCCCTGGTCCTGCTTCTTTCTCATGAGCAGTGGTATAAGCTCCAAGACGGTTGTTTGCATTTGATATGGCAGTGGTATGCTCATCTGCAGAGGCACTGAACTCATTCTGAGTGTTCTGGATGTATGCAGCAGGATTTGGGGCCAAGAATGGCTTGTGTCTTCCAGTGGATGGGAAGAAGTGTTCAAGACTCTGAGTTGCTTTGGAGTCTGTCTGGAAGTGGGGAGTGTCAATGGAATCAGACTTATCCTGGTGGTTGGTCATGGATATAGGGACTGAAATGCTATTTTCCCCAGAAAAAGACATCCTTCTTTGTGTTATTCTGGAGTTGGGTGCAAATCTGGAAATTGTAGTCTTGATAGGAGAAGAATCCTGCATAGCAGCAGATGAAGGTAAAGCACTGTTCTTTGGAGCCTCTGCCTGAGTAGAGTTGTCTGCAGTACCCTTGATATAAGCAACGTTAACCGAAGAGCTACTTGGTACATCATTCCCAAATGGGGGAAAGTTATATATGCTAGCTTGAAGAGTCTCTGAGTGGTTTCTCTTTGAAAGAGATCCAGAGAGCTTTGTTACTCTATTGGTAGGCTCAGAGTAGCTGTTTGAATCATTGGTAGGTGCAGAATTTTCTTTTGTTCTTAAGAGAGATGAGAGTTGACTTGTCATGTAGCTGTCTGATGAGGACAAAGGTGGATTGGCAGACAAATGTTGATTTGTCTGACTGTGTACTTCCTGACTCCCATTATACTAAAGGGAAAGAAGTACAACATTTTTGTGAGGTACCCCTTACAGATTGTATTTTACTAAAAACCTGAAATCAGCAGTAATAGCACTAAATTAATCAAATAAAGCAACATTCTGATGGTCTTTGCTTTCTTCTTTACCCATTGCTTGTAAGTTAATCAAGTTAGAAATACACAATATCAATGTGAAAAGGAACAGCTAATATGTTACGGTTAAGTTGCCTCTGTAAATATAAATCCAAGTGTCTGATGGCAAACTTTCGGTAAGAACCTCTTACAGTATACAAAATACAGAAAACCCTCTTCAAATTGTATACTATCATGCATTATAACTTCTCTTATCTTTACTTCATTATGTATATGATTAATTTTAAAGAAGTTTATAAATAGAAAAGAGTATTAAAAATACAGTGATGTTTTGTTTAGCAATGTATTCTTTCTTGCATTAAACATAAACTGATGATCTAAATCTGTTTTTTTCCTCCATCTATTTGTTAGTTCCTTAAGGATACTATTATCCAAAATACTGAAACTTACCGGGAAGTAAGCCACAAAATTCAAGATGGTCACAGTCAGGACTAGGAGCTTCATCTTGTCTTGCTCTTCCCTGAAACTAAGGTGCAAGATTGTCCTATGTTACATTAACTCATTGACAACTTAAATGACAAGTTAAAAAGCATCAGAAATAATCTATTATTACATTTAATATTATTGACATTAACTAAAATGTTGGTTTAATTAACAAGATAAAGACAGTGCCGAAGTAATCCCAGTGCATTACTAGAAATGATAATATGCAGAATAGAATATTTTGTCTTCTAATAAGGTCCAAACCACCTTAACCAATCAATGAGACTAGGAAGAATTTTGGCTATTTTCTATGGCTTATAGAGAAACAAGGAGTAAACAATCTGATTAGCAAACACATCTCAGACAGAGAGCTTCAGTGAGGACTTCATCTAGAGATTTATCCTTATTCTCATGTTAATAATTATCTATTTCTTGCATTTTTTCAAGACTATTTATACAAAAGTTAATTTATTGAATCTATGTTCAGTCAGAGTTTAAAATCTGAGTAGATGCCCATACAAGATGTTGTAAAAAAGAGTAGGCATTTGATGAAAGAATGGATCCAAACCTTTTGATTTATTCATGCATTTACCTTGCAAAGGAATCTGTCCCTTTGGCCGCCTTCTGATTTGAACTCTTGACCAAAGCAGCCTGGTTCAGCAAAGCTTGAGGATGAAATCCATGCTGAGGAAGTCTAAATCTGAGAAACACAAGCTCCTCGTTCTCCCTCCTCCTTTATTTCACTGAGGAGAGAACAGGTGCACATGTAAGGGGTTGCTTCTGAGTTAATCCCAAAACAAAAGAAAGGAGAGGAGGTGTCTATTGGCTTTTGTGCTTGTATCTCTCAGGCACAGAGTGAACCTATTAGGTTATCTTCAAATTGAAAGGGATAAGGCTCATATTTTAAATATTATGAAACCTTTAAAAATTAACTCCCTAGCTTCTAGTGCTATTTCCTCCCTCACTTCCTTTTTTTAAAAATCATTCCTCCCTCTGCTTTAGCAGCAAATTTTGATTCATTGTAATAGCATTTAGCATGTATTGCAATCTATTAGTTTACATTGGGATTCACATTATGTAGTTTACAAAAGGACAGGATTGTGTTTGGTTGAGTGTCTGAAAAATATGTTTATAATATAGGAGAAGAAGAAATTAAAAAAATAACATACCCATAATAATCTTTTTCTTTTCAATATAATTTATATAAATAGCATGCTGATCTCTGAGGCATCCCCTTCCTTCAGTGTACTCAACACTGGCTGATAGAGTTGTTAACTCCAGTTTCTGAAGCTAGATGTCCACGTGGAATTCACCAAAATACACTGTTGCTACTATGTCACTTGCTGAGGTGATTCATTGGTACATATTCTAAAACCTCTATAAAAATCTGAACTTAAATTGTTATTGACTTTCAGTTTATGCTATGTAAGGCATGGTGTAGCAGTACTGTTTATGAGACAATATAGAAACTCAGTCTGAACTTAATTGGCTTTCTATCTCTTCTCACTTGAAAACACCTAAAAGTTTACTTACTGGAAATTACACATTTTTTTGACCCTACATACTTCTCTCATATCGTGTAACTGTGAAATTCAATAATGGTTGTGACATATGTATGGTCTTACTAGGTAGAAAACCAAAGTCAAACTTTTTGTAGTTTCTTTTATTTTTCTTCAGGCTTCCTCAATTTTCCTTATCTCCTTTTCTGTAGCTGACATTCTTTTATTATGCATTGGAACAAATACCGAATCCCCAAAGTTAATGTCCAGGACTACCACTAGACTATTCTTTTCATCTGGTAGAGTATTGATGTACAAGACCTCTATGTACATGATAATTACCTTCAGATAAAAGTGATATTTGTGAATTGAACAATTATAATGTTATCACTTTTGTAGCTTGGAAATACCATCTCCATGACCTTAAATACTGCTCCTTAAGGGAACAGAAGTAATTGTTGGAAAACTAGTGCAATAATACATACTTAAGGACGGAATGTTCATTCAATTAGACATAATATTTGAAGGTCTTTTCGTTTCAAGAAAGCTGCCAGACTTAGACTCAGAATCCCTGGCTGGCACCAATTCATCTTTATGAGATCTAAGATAGCTAAGATTTCCGCATCATAGTTTCCAAGTTGAAGCTGGAACAATAAAATCAAGGCTTTGTCTGTTAAGAAACTTTGTCTTTGAAATTCTTTTTTTTTCATAGTCTAAGAAGTCCTGATCCCCCTTTATAAAGGTGAATAGTTCATTTATTTTTCCACATGCTTTCCTCTTTAGGATTTATTCCCTTTTTATGGAAATTGTCTTCTGTAATGCTAACTATATCATTTTATAGCATAAGTAGGCTAATACCCAGTGTTTTTCCATATATTACAATAGTCATATTGAAGGAGGAGCTTAGAAAGATTAGAAAATAGTTCACTGGTATCCACATTAGCTATGATTTTTACATGGCAAGACTGAAGCCTATAGGCATAACCCTAATTGATTTTCACAAGATGCTTGTTTTGTTTTATTGATCCTCCAACCTTATCAGTTTTATATGTTCAATGAATGAGAATATATTTTAACAAGTACTTACTGAGTCTGTGAAAGGCACTGGTGGAGAAACAGAAGTAGAAGAGATAGCACTTACTTTCAGAGAATTTATAATCTATTCTGGAAGGAAAGGAATGTATATGATAATCATGTTCATTGCCATTTATTTATTCATTTAAGTATTAGTAGAGTACCTGTTCACATTAAGGTTCAGCTCCTGGTCCTGAATGACATAATGGGGGACAAGATAAGCAAAATCTGCCCTATGAGTGACATAATCAAAGGACTATAATTTTGGGGTTTCGACAGAAGATAAATAACATCTAGGAGAGGTCCTTGGCTTTGAAATTTGGGTAAGTTTTGGGACTGGAGTTAGGGAGAAAGTTAGGTGTTGGAAAAGACATGAACAATGACACAGAAATGAGAATTCTCAGGGTTGATTGGGGTCAAGAAGAGAGTATCTCTGATCTCCATACTTTTCTTTAGCATCCATGGCCTGCGACAAAAGTAAGATCAGTAGAGATCTAGAGGAAGCCCTGGGAACTCTGAAGAGAATAAATCCTTCCTTCCCCGGGCCATTACACTCACTGGACTATAGGTAGAATTTCATAGCTGGAATAAGACTAGCTCATTTTGGGACTTCAAATCTCAATGAATAGAAGTGAATTTAAGCCCCCAAGACTTCAACCTCTTCCTAGCCCCAAACTCAACACCATTATCTGCTTTGAGACCATGAAGACTTAATCTTATTGTGCCTTTTATTCCTTACAATACCCAAAACTTAGCTCCCCCAGCCTGAAAACATAGATTTACCTGTAACTATTTTAAGTCTTGCCTCTTTTCTTTTCTATACCCTATGTATTTTTGAACCTGGAGACAGATTAGGAATCTTCCTTGCTCCTTATTGATACTTCAGACCATTTTGTATCTTCCTCCAAACTTCCACCAGCTTAGACTCTTGTGTCATTGTATACCTCCCACTTCATGTCCAATTAGTCATGTAATGACACTCAAGTCACTGCCTCTGTTCCTGTAGATTTTGTATTAGTCAGGGTTTTCCAGAGAAACAGAACCAAAACAGGTTGTATATATAGGGAGAGATTTACTATGAAGAATTGGTTCACAGGATTATGGAGGCTCAGAAGTCTCATGATCTTGCCAACTACAAGCTGGTGATCCAAGAAACTGCTGGTGTAATTCCAGTTCACGTCTGAAGACCTAAGAATCAGGGTACCTAATCATGTATGTGTTGGTCCAGGGAAAGGAGAAAACCAATGTCCCAACTCAGGCAGACAGGTGGGAAGCCAAAGGTGGTAAAACTCCTCCTCCTTCAACATTTTTCTTCTATTCAGGATCTCAAAAGATTGGCTGATGCACACGCATATTGGGGAGGCTGACCTACTTTACTGAGTTCACCCATTCAAATGCTAATCTCATCCAGAAACACCCTCACAGACACAATCAGAAATATGTTTAATCTGAGCATTCTTTAGCTGGTTGAGTTGATGTATAAAATTACCCATCACAGATTTTTATTTCTTGGCTCACTGTAACTTTTCATACTACTGCTTTCTCAATTCTTGGTGATTTTCTATGTTCACATAGAAGACTCAATGTTTTGTCCTCTTAGTTCCTTGACTCCTTTTTTCCTGTGTGCTTATCTTTGACTCTGTCTTAGCCACTCACTCCCATGACCATAAATAAAGCATGTCATTACCAATAATTCCTATTATAAACAATTCACATTGCAGTCTCTGCTACCGAGTCTAAAAATTCTCTAACCTCACGAACACCTACAGTCCACTAATCCTAACAACTTTTAACTCTTCCTCTCTCTGCATCCTTTCTTTCCTCTTTATCCAACTCATATTCCCCTTAACTTCACTTAACCTTCTAGAAACTGCCCCATTTGTCTGCTCTTCTTATAGCAAAACCACTAAAAACAGTCTTCAGTTCCTCTGTCTTGTTCTTTTCAACCTACTTCAAAAGGCTTTTTGCCTCCATTATGCTACCTAAATAAACTGCTCTGGTAGTTTACTCCTCCAAATTGCTCATACCTTCATGTTGAATGAAGTTGTCCATTTTAAGACCTCATTTTACTTGACTTATTGGTGCATTTGACACGGTTGATCAGGCTTTCCTCCATGAAACATTTGCTTCATTTTGTTTCCAGTGTATCATATGCTCTTGTTTCTTCTACTTCACAAGTCTCTCCTTCTTGCACTTCTTTGTTGATTTTCTCCTAACTGTAATCATTTGGACTACTCCATGGCTCAGTTTTTGAATTTCTTCCCTTCTTTATGGATACTCATTCCTTTGGTGATTTTATTTGGTCACATGTCTCTAAATACCATCAAAATGATAAAAATTACCAAATCAGTATCTCTAGCTCATCTAGTCTAAATTCCAGACTACTGTATCCAGCTTCTTAATTAACAGAACCAATTGGATGTCAACAGACATATTATATCCAAACAAAACTTCTGGTGTACTTCAGATACCACTCAACAAAAAGTTCCATAGTTTTTCCCATTTCATTTTTTCATAACTGGTATAGACTGAATTGTGTCCCCCTAAAATTCATATATTAAACCCCCAGCTCTCAATGTGACTATTTGGAGATAGGACCTTTAAGAGATAATTAAGGCTACATGAAGACATAAGTGTAAGTCCTTAATCTGATAGGTATGGTGGCCCTGTAAGAAGAAACAGATCTTTTTCTCTCGTGCATGTGCTCAGAGGTAAGGCCTTGGAAGCTCATAGCAAGATGGTGGCCATCTACAAGCCAGAAGGAGAGTTCCTACCAGGAATGAATTGGTGGCACATTGATCTTAAGATTGCTAGATTCCAGAACTGTGAGGAAATAAATTTCTATTGTTTAGGCTAGTCAATCTAAAGTATTTTGTTATGACACCCTGAGCAGACTAATACAGCAACTCAATCCTCCCCATTGCTCAGACCAAACATTTTGGAGTCATCCTTGACTATTCAGTTTTATATGAAACATCTGATTCTTAAGCAAATATTGATGGCTCTGCCTTCAAAATATAACCAGAAACTGACGATTTTCCACTAGCTTCACCACTGCCATCCTGGTCCAAGCTACCATCAACTTTTACCTTGATTGCTGTTTTCATATTTTAACTAGTGTCTGCTTTCATTTTCTATTACCATTAGATGCAGCTATAGTGTTCCTTTTAAATATTAGATTATGCCACTCTTTTGCTCAAAGCCTCCAGTGACTGTTCATTTGATTAAAAATAAAGCTAAGGTTAAAGGTCTATAAAATATTGTCCCTGTTACATCCCAGAGCTCAATTTTCTGCTTTCTCTGTAGCTCATTCTACTTCAACCATGTTACCATGCTGTGGTACCTTGAATATTCCAGTCATTCTGGGCCTTGGTGGAGAGAGGAATGAGAACAGTTAGAAGCAGGGAGAGTAGTTTGAAGACCATTAACCCCTGTCTAGATCAGAAATCATAAGGCTCTGTAAAAGGTAAGGTTGTATGACAAGATTCACTTATAAAAGGACAACAAAATAGTTGCGAGAGAATCAACAGAATACAGTGAGGATTCAGAAGAGTTGATTGTACTGAGGTTTGTCGCTTGGGCAACTGGGTGGATAATAGATGGTAGAGATGGAGACCATAGGGACAGAAGACTGTGGCAGGCAAATGAACACATTCCTTTGCAAACATATAGCATTTGAGATACCTCTGTGGTATCTGGACAGATATTTTCAGTTCATTAAGAAATCAAAAGTCAGGATCTGGAGCTCAGGAATGAAGAGAGGAATGTCAGAATGGTGGTTACCAAGAGCAGTGACTGAAAGGGGGCATATAGGAGTTTTCTGGCATGCTTATGTTCTCATTCTTCATCTGGGTGGTGGCTGCTTACAAAGTGTGCTCCCTTTGAATAATTAATTGGATTGTGCACTTGTGGTTGTGCCCCTCTCCCACCCCCCTGCCTTTTAAAAATGTCTCTGTGCCAACAAGGGCTGGATATGAATTTCTATAATTTGGAAATGGCTCTTACAACGTGCTTATTTTCATGTGTGCTTTAAATGGGAATTTATACGAATAATTTCTGTGTGTTAAAATCTTAGAAAAGGAGCATTGTCTGCCTTCCATTGTGCTGACTACGCCCTGGGGTCAGATGATCTCTCAGTGCCCTGGGTATTGCTACTGATACTCTGAGAGACAGTCATCTAAGTTTGTCAGGTTTTCAAGAAATGGAAATTCTAAGTAAAATTTTCTACATTTCTTTTTCTGAAGTACTTTATTTTACAGTTGGCTGTCTTTCTTTGGAGTTAGTGGGATGAAAGTATTGAATACTCTGTCTAATCCCCTGAGCCATCTTCATAGATTATGTGTTAAAAATACCTTAGTTCATAAGCTTATTTCTTTCAGGAGGGTTCCAAATTATTCACATGCTTTGAGCAAGCTTTCCTATGCTGAAGATCTTACTTGCAATTAAAATAGTTGTGTGTTAACTCTTCATCTACCTTATGTTACATCTACACGTAATTTTATAACTGCCAGACCCACTGCTTCCCAGCTCTTTGACCGTGAGCAAAACGACCTTTGAAGCCTCAATTTTCTCCTCTATGGAAAGGGTCTAACAATAGAACAAACCTCACAGGGTTGTTCTAAGATTTAATGAGATTTGATTAGCATCTCAGTCAAGCTAAGTGGTTAAGTACTTAGCACTCAGTAATTATTGTTACTGCTTTGGAGTACAAATGGTAATCTTAAGAGTACTTCAGGCACACTGACAAACTGGGCAATCCTTTATCCACCCGAATGGCCATATTATTCCTCTGATGATGATTTATTTGTGACTAGGATATTGCAGGGTCAGCCTTGGTCCAGTGGCTTCACTTGAGCCATGAATACAGACAGTCCCTGATTTAATGACAGATCGACTTAAGATTTTTTGGTTTTATCAAGGTGCAAAAGTGATATGCATTCATTGGAAACTGCAGTTTGAATTTTGAATTTTGATCCTTTTCCCTGGCTAACAAAATGTGACATGATACTTTTTCATAATGTTGGGCAGCAGCAGTGAACCACAGTTCTGTCAGCAATGCAGTCATGAAGATAAACAGCCAACCTGTACCCACTTTTCAGTACCGGCAGTAAAATTACAGGAGATGTTCAATACCTCATCATCAATAGGCTTTGTGTTAGCTGATTTTGCCCAACTGTAGGCTCCTGTAAGTGTTCTGAGCACATTTAAGGAAGGTGAGACTAAGCTCTACTGTTTGGTAGGTTTGCTGTATTAAATGTATTTTCAACTTAACAAGTGATATTTTCAACTTAAAATGGTTTATCATTAGTTGAGGAAGATCTGGATTTATATCCTGCTCAAGGGGAAGACCAGCTCAAGATTCATGAAGATTCTTTGTTTCTTTTATAAAAATGTCTGTCTACATTTTGTTATTTTTTAAAACTGTGAATGATATGACTAGTTCTCAGCCCTTATATCTTTGCAATGGCCTTTATGCCTTTGTCTTTATTATTTTATTGGAAGGTGTAATTTGCGGGGAAAATAGGTTCCCAGGCCAGGGCAAATAAACCTTTGAAGCCAAAATCAGTCAAAGGGAGAAATAAAGTGGGAGAAACCCATTTATTGCTTACAAGCAGTCGTCTGCTCCTGCTTACTCATGTCTCTTGTGACCCAGCTGCAAAAAGACGCCATCACACCTCTCCAGTCCGGGTGCAGTTGCTCCCCACCTGCCTTCTAATCACCTATTGATATGGAGATGCACTAAGGACAGGCAAAGAGATTCTGGAAATATTGCAGTTTTACTCACAGAAGAGAAAGAGTCATTCTTAGTCTGTGCTCCATGTCTGTTCAATTATGTTTAAACTTTAAGATTCAAGTGAGCACAACACATTGTGTCTTGCTTCCCTTTACCTGTGATCAAAATTTTTTAATCCATTTGAAAGATGTGTGTGGGTAGAACTGCAATATTTCCAAAATCTCTCACCTGCCCTTAATTCATCTCCATATCAATAGGTGTTTGCAACGGGCAGAGAGAAGTAGTCCATCTCCACATTAATAGATAATTAAAAGAGTGAGCGAGGGCATATCTGGACCAGAGTGGTTGGATGGTTACCCCTTTTTTCTGCAGTCAGGTTGCAACAGACATGGGAGAGCAGAAGAGGATGACTGCTTATAAGAAATAGTTTTCTCCCACTTTATTTCTCTCTTTGACTGATTTTGGTTTCAAAATTATTTTGCCCCAGGATTTTCTCCCAGAGTTATGGTGTGGCTCTCTGAGAGTCACAGGTTTATATGTAAAGATTCAGTTCCATCAACCCCAATACTCATTCTTTTGTCTTCACCTGGATTTCAAAATTGAAGCTCCTGTATTACCAAGGTCATTCACCTCCTTGAGGGAAGCCTCAGAGTCTATTCACATCTTCTCTTCCCAGGATTTCATTTCCATTTTGTTTTGATCTGTAGTGGTTATCCTTAGTATTGTTCCTTCCAAAGTCAGCTATACATTTATACATATCTTTGTTACATTTAATTCAGAATTTCTTAGTCTTAAAATTTTAATATATATGTATTTCATGGTCTTAAAAGTAGGCAAAATAGGGAGGACATTTTTTATTATGTTAATGGGCATGACTGTTTTCATTCCTTTGATGTCTTCTTGTGGAGCTTGGCTGATGGGAATTTTAACCCAAACTTTGTTTATAGTTTCTATATTTCCACACTGTGGGTAAAATTGCAATATTTCCAGAATCTTTCACTTAGCCTTAGTGCATCTCCACATCAATTGGTGTTTCCAAGGGGTTGACAGAAGTAGTCCATCTCCATATCAATAGGTAATTACAAGGGCGAGTGAGGGCATATCTGGACTGGAGAGGTTGGGTGGGGCCTCTACTTCTGCAGCTGGGTCAAAAGAGACATGGGAGAGCAGTAGTGGATGATTGCTTAAAGCAATAAACGAGTTTTTCCCACTTTATTTCTCCCTTTGACTGATTTTGGTTTCAAAGGTATTTTGCACCGGTGAGACAGGAACTGTGGTTGTAGTCAGAATAGGGGGAGGGCCTCTGGAAAATGCAAGGCAGGAAATTTGCAGTCAGAGCAATGTAACTACATACAAGGAAACCCCCTACCAAAACTCTGTGTTAAACATTAAACTCTAGGGTCATTCTTCAGTAAGATCAGTTGGTTTTCCCCAGATAAGAAGAGTACCCCATGTTGTTATTATGCTAATCACTTGTAAGGTTCACTTTAGCATGCTAAAAGGCCCAGGCCTATGTGCTGTCTTTCCTCTTTCAAATATGATGAAGTGATTTTACAAACTGGGCAACTAATTTAGCATGCAGACCCAGCTGTAAACAACATAGTAAAAGGCAGGGAAGATTCACCTTGAAGATAAGATTGCATTTTAACACCCAGGAAGTTTGGGAAGCAAGATTCTTAACTTTTTAGCAAACAGACAATACCTCAGCCCACCTTGGGGGCTGGGCAGGCCGCCTTTTGATATGCTCCTAGACCAAGATGCCAGTATCCCAGAGAGAGAGATCGGGGTGAGAAATTCCTTGTGTTAAGTTAATTCTGGGTGTTCAGACACCACTTAGCAGGTCTGCATCCCTGAATTTCTTTTCATGTTCTCGAAAAATCCTCATTTTGCCTATAAAACCCCCTAGACAACGCACCACACCGGACTCTCTTGTCCCCTCCTGGCGTGGGCCGGGAGCTCTGTCCTTTCACTTTATTTCTAAATAAAAACCTGTACCTTGCTCTCCTACCTTGAGTGTTTGTGAAGCTCATTCTTCGGCTTCGTGAACAAGAACCCCAGCATCACCGGGATTTTCACCCAGAGTTACACACTCATTTACCTTGTCAAAGCAAAAACTGTGAAACAAAGTTAAACAGGCAAGGCAGCCTTCATTCAAGACGATTGCAGTGGTCAACTCTGCTGAAACAGAAAAAAGTGAGAGGTTTATAAGTGTGGAAATGAGCTAGTAGAAAAGGACTGGAGGATGTTATGGGGCTGTTGCTCAGTGGCATGTGTCAAGCACAGTGTGTAATTCTTCAGTTTGAAAATGTTTTTCTCTGTGATTAGACCATACATGGTTGCTAATTGGTGCTTATCTAAAGTAGTCTGCTACCCTCCTAAAGAGATTGGGAGATGGAAGCACTCTTCCTTGCTCCCAGGTTTTCAAGAAAGTTTCTTAGGTCATAAAATTGGAAAGAGGCTTTTAAAAAGATTTACATCCCATAGGGGCAGAGAAAAATTTATGATTGCAAGTTTTCTGAATAAATGTTCTAAGATTCCAGGGGCCTAGAGTCAAGAAGAAACTTGTCTAAAGTTTAGCCAAGCTGAAAGGAACATTAAGGTCTTGGTTAACCTTGTATTTAATTATTGTTCATTATTGGAAGATTTTTAGAGGGACAAGCATACTAATCTTTTAAATCATTTCCATGTGTGAAAGTGATACAAATGTGCACAGGGAACAAGTAATTTTCTAAATGATTTATTGAACAAAAGCTAAAGAAATAAAAAAGAACACATGTAAGAAGTGAGAGAGTGAAAGAAGCAGAATTTCTGGAATGGTCTCATTTCTGAAGTGCAGTTGCAGTCAACTCTTGAGGCATTATTGACAAAAGTTACAGTGAGAAGTTTAATATTCAGGTAAATTAGGACCTAGAAAAAATGTTGACAAATATAAAATTAATCTTGTAAACATCACCTGGTTGTTTTAAAAGTGCTATTTTTTATTTCTTGAAATTAATTGCATTCTGTACACCCTTGCCCACACCCAGCCCACTCTCTTATTTTCCTGACAGCTCATATTGTATTTTAGAGTAAAACATATCTAGTCAGATGTTTTATGTTTGTAATAAAGCTTAGCTATCTAGCTATGCTTATGGCTTAGTCTATCATTGCGATGACCTAGAATTTTTTATGTACCTTTGTTTTTTTTAAAAAAACCTTATAGAAAAATTTGATAGACTATATGCTTCAGCAATCCTTTCTCTGAAATAGTCCTGGATTTTCTCTTTGTATCATGGTCCTGTATTCTAGATTAGTTCCTCATTGTATTGTATCAGGATGATTATAATTTTGCATGGATGTTATTTATTAATAGTAGCATTATGTCCTTATTTCCATCTGAACTTAACTGAGGTGTCACTTTTGCCTTAGTCCTGTCAAGTGCAACTGCTTATAATTTCTTGATTGTGATACTCATTCTTGTATTTGAGTTTGTATACCTGCCCATTTCCTTTCCTGAAGTACCATCTGCGTGATTTCACACTCATATCCTCATCAGACTCCTCCCCACCCCTCCAAGTATTTTGTTAAAACCATATAGTTCCTGCAGGAGTAGAGCCCAGTCATCTTTATTATGTAAAACAAGCCACGTGATTGTGATTCATGTGTCTACTAAACTATTTTTGAGATTAGTATTCTGCAATTATAAACTGTCTGCCTATTGGCTTAAGTATTAAGATATTTGGATCCTAGTCCTGGCTTTGCCAACATGTAATCTGAATTTGGGCAAATCCCATACCTCTGTTTCCTATATGTACAAAGAGAGACTATCTGTTCCCTTTGATAGAATTGCAGAAAATCAACATTTGGGCAGATCAGGATTAACTAGCTATTATGAAAGGTGTTTGGAGATATGTAGAGTACTATTGAATGTCCTCATCTAATCTTTGCATGTAGTGATTTACCTGTTTTTGAGATGCTTGAGATGTTGTGCTGCATGGCTTTTACTAGGGGAAGGAAGTACTAATGCGTGTTGTAGATGTCTGGGCTGTAGTGGGAGTAGAAGGTGGTGGCTGTGTGCTGCTGTCAGCAGCAGAGGTGGTTCCAGCTGAGGCCCTGTTAGTGGTGGCTGCCACGGGGGTCATGGTGATGGCATTTGTTACAGGTCTTCTGCTGGTTGTCTCCGTTGTGTTTGCTGAAGCAGTGGAGGTTCCTTCAGAAGGTGGTGTGGTAGCATCTGGGGAGTGAGTGGAAACCACAGGGCTTTCTGTGGATACTGTAGAAGCAGTCGTGGCTGTTGCAGTGCTTGCTTCAGGGAGCGTAGTATCATCTGCTGATGCAGTCGTGGCATCGAAGGGGGCAGTCGTTTCAGGTTCTGGGGTGGAATAGTCCAGTTCAGTAGTTAAGGCTTCAGGTACAGTGGTAGAGATGGAACCTGATGGAACTGTGGTGGCAGCTTCAGGGGTAGTGTCACCTATGGAGTCAGTAGTGGCCTCGTCCATTAGAGTTGTAGCTTCCGTGGTTGAAGAACCAGATTCAGCCGTGGAGGCCGAAGTAACTGGGCTGGTGGTGGCAGTACCTGGCATACTTGTACTGACAATTGTGGTACCTGAGGCTGATGATGTGGTTGCAGTATCTGTGGAGGCTGCAGCTGTTGTGGTGGTGCCTGCTGTAGGGATTGTGGTTGCAGATGAAGCAGATGTTGCAGCTGTAGCCACAGATGTGGTGCCTGTTTCTAAGGTTGTGGAGTCAGCTGACAGGGTTGTGGCACCAATAGGTGCAGTTGTGGCTTCTACAGCTGGAGTGGTGTCAGGAGTTGTGTTATCTGCCAACTCAATAGTGACCCCATACCCTGGAGTTGTAGCATCACGGGCCTGAGTGGTGGTTTCCCTGTTGGTGATCAATGTACCGGGGGTAGTGGCAGAGGCAGAAATACCTGGTGTGGTGGTGACAGCACTTGGTACTGTAGTGGCGTCAGAAGGAGACGTGGTACCAGTGGTTGAAGGTGTGATGGTGACACTTGTGGTGACATCGACCCCTGGAGTTGTAGCATCAGGGGCCTGAGTGGTGGTTTCCCTGTTGGTGGTCAATGTACCGGGGGTAGTGGCAGAGGCAGAAATACCTGGTGTGGTGGTGACAGCACTTGGTACTGTAGTGGCATCAGAAGGAGATGTGGTACCAGTGGTTGAAGGTGTGATGGTGACACTTGTGGTGACATCAACCCCTGGAGTTGTAGCATCAGCGGCCTGAGTGGTGGTTTCCCTGTTGGTGGTCAATGTACCAGGGGTAGTAGCAGAGGCAGAAAGACCTGGTGTGGTGGTGACAGCACTTGGTGATGTAGTGGCGTCAGAAGGAGATGTGGTACCAGTGGCTGAAGGTGTGATGGTGACACTTGTGGTGACATCAACCCCTGGAGTTGTAGCATCAGGGGCCTGAGTGGTGGTTTCCCTGTTGGTGGTCAATGTACCGGGGGTAGTGGCAGAGGCAGAAAGACCTGGTGTGGTGGTGACAGCACTTGGTGATGTAGTGGCGTCAGAAGGAGATGTGGTACCAGTGGTTGAAGGTGTGATGGTGACACTTGTGGTGACATCAACCCCTGGAGTTGTAGCATCAGGGGCCTGAGTGGTGGTTTCCCTGTTGGTGGTCAATGTACCGGGGGTAGTGGCAGAGGCAGAAATACCTGGTGTGGTGGTGACAGCACTTGGTGATGTAGTGGCGTCAGAAGGAGATGTGGTACCAGTGGTTGAAGGTGTGATGGTGACACTTGTGGTGACATCAACCCCTGGAGTTGTAGCATCAGGGGCCTGAGTGGTGGTTTCCCTGTTGGTGGTCAATGTACCGGGGGTAGTGGCAGAGGCAGAAAGACCTGGTGTGGTGGTGACAGCACTCGGTACTGTAGTGGCATCAGAAGGAGATGTGGTACCAGTGGCTGAAGGTGTGATGGTGACACTTGTGGTGACATCGACCCCTGGAGTTGTAGCATCAGGGGCCTGAGTGGTGGTTTCCCTGTTGGTGGTCAATGTACCGGGGGTAGTGGCAGAGGCAGAAAGACCTGGTGTGGTGGTGACAGCACTCAGTACTGTAGTGGCATCAGAAGGAGATGTGGTACCAGTGGCTGAAGGTGTGCTGGCGACACTTGTGGAGACATCAACCCCTGGAGTTGTGGAGGCTGCTGTGGTTGCAGTGGTAGCTCCTCCAGACATTGTGCTTGTAGCTGAATCAGTGGCACTCAAAGCTGAAGATGTGAAGTCCCCTGCTGAAGATATAGGGTTAGCTGTGGTGCTTGTGGCATCAGCAGATGCATCTGTGGCAGCATCAGTGGTTGTGTCATCTGTTGGTTCAGTGGTCTCCTCTTCCCCCAGAGTTGTAGCTCCAGAAGCCTGGGTGGTGGTTTCCCCGAGACTCGTCAGGGCACCAGGTTCAGCAGTAGCAGCTGAAGTCACAGTCCCTGCTGCAGTGGTGCCAGCAGGTGCAGCTGTGGCACCAGTGGCTGAGGTTGTGACTGTACCACCGGTGGTAGTGTCCACCTCTGGCACTGCAGAGGCTGCTGCTATTGTGGTGACTGTTCCCACAGGTGTTGGGGTTGAGGAGCCATCAGTTATAACAGCCGTGGTTGTGAGATGTGTTCTCAAGGTTGTAGAGAGGTTAGCACCAGTTGTGACCCCATTAAGTGAAGTTGTGGTGGCAGCTACAGTGGTTGTGTCATCAGCTGACTCAGTGGCTTCCTCATTCACTGGGGTGGGGGCTTCCGTGGCTGTGTCATCTACTGCCTCAGTGGTAGTCTCGTCCACTGGTGTGGTGGTGGCAGTACCAGGGGCACTGGTGGTTGTCACTGAACCAGAAGCCATGGTAGAAGTTCCAGGCATTTCGGCGGTGGCAGAAGCAAGAGCTGAGGCAGCAGTGGATGATAACGAGGGAGTACTAGCCCTGGTGGCACCCATCCCTAGAGCTGTGGAGGCTGTTGCAGTTGTGGCTCCAAGTGTGGAGGTTGTGGCTGCAGCAGTGGTGGCAGTGGCCGCAGTGGATATGGTGCCTGTATTTGCTGAAGCTGTAGAGGCAGCTTGGGTGGTGGGACCACCTGCATCAGGGAGAGTGCTGTCATTAGCTGTGTTTGCTCCCGCTTCTGAGGCCTCTGTGGCAAATTCAGGTGCAATGGTGGAGGTGGAGGTTAAGTGGGCTGTGGAGCCAGTCCCTGGGCTTATGGATGCTGCAGTGCTGGAAGCAACAGACTCTTGGGATGTGGATTCCACAGGAGGTGCCCTTGAGGTCACCCCAAATGTGGGAGCAGCTGTGGTGGAAGCAGCACCTATGGCTGAGTTAGTGGCTGACGTCACTTGGACCACGGTGGCAGAGCCGGGGGATGGACTCTCAGGGCTTTGGGTGGTTGCAAATGATCCCTTAGTTGCTGTGGCAGTTGTGCTAGCTGGGGCAACTGTCATAGGCATTTTGCTGTTGGTTATAGTAGTAGTGATGGTAGCTAATTGAGTAATAGCTCCAGGGGTGGTAGCGATGGTGTTGGTGGGGCCGTCAGCTGTAATATTTTCACTGCCTGTTGGTCCTTTTGGAGCTTTTGATTTTTGACAGGGCGGCCAACGAGGCAACGGGGGTGGTTTCTGCTGCGGCCGCTGAGCCTGGGGATGTAGGACACTTGGCCCCCGTCTTGGTAGAGGTGGATAAAATTGAGGAAACTTCCATGGGAAATTATGTGGTTGATTTTTTTGTGGAAAAACCAATTTAGTTTGGTGAGATTTAGATGGAATATGTGATAAAAATGATTCTGTGATTTTTTTACTGGGACACTTTTTCGGAAGAGATTTAGATCCTTTTGGTTTAGATGATTTCAGCCTTTTTTCAGCAAGTGATTTCCTTTCCTTAGATTGTTTTACAGTGTTGCCTGCTGAGGGTGGCCTTTCTATTCCTTGATGAGACACAGGTTTCTTTACACTTTCCTTAAGAGTGTTAGACAGTCTCTCTTTGGATTTACTTAGCCTTTTCTTTGCAGTTAGAGGGGTGGGTTTTTTTGGAGATGGTTTTTTAGATTTTTTCTTTGTAAGAACTGTTTTTGCAATCTCCTTACCTGCTGTGGGCTGTTTCTGTGTAGATTTCTTTTGAATTTTCTTCTTGGCTAGAGATCTTTTTGGTCCTGCTTGAGCAGATTTAGACTGATTGAACAGTTTTTTGGCAGCTGGTTTAGACTTTTTTAGGTTTTTCTTTTTGGCTAGAGTTTCTTTGAGGGCTGGAGGTTTGCTTTCTTTTGCTCGATTTGACTGCTGTTTGGTAGTTTTAGACAGGGAGCTTTTAGGTTCATTCGGTTTTTTCTTTGAGGCTGGTTTTGTTTTTAGTTCTGATTTAAGTGCTTTAGGCTGATTCACTTGTTTTTTGGCTGGTTCAGTAAAGGTTTTTTTGAATTTCTTTGGCACTTTACTTTTGGCTATAGATGTTTTCCTTTTTGTTGCAACTTTTCTTGGCTTACTGAGCTTTTTCTTGGCAGATGTAGATGCTGCTTTTTTAGATTCAGTTAGATTTTTATTTTTGGCTTTGGAAACTGCTCTTGCTGCTGTTGGTCCTTTTATGACTTGAGTTAACTTTTTATTTTCTTGTTTTCTTAGAGTTTTCTTTTTGGCCAAACTTTTTTGAGGGGCTGATGTAACTGCTTTTGCGCGATTCTGCTTTTTCTTGGCAGACGAAGGCTGAATTTTGCGAGATTTAGTTGGTCTTGCCTTTGGGGTTGAAGAAGTTTTGGGGGGAGCTTTTATTGCTGTGGACTTAGATGCTTGTTTTGGGGATAATATAGGTAAGGTTTTCTTCTTAGGTAGAGATGTTTTTGGAGCTGTTTCAGCTGTGGGCTGTTTTAACTGCTTCCTAGCTGGTGTAGACTGGCTTTTCTGGGATTTTTGCGAGCTTCTCTTTGTAGTTGAAGAAGTTCTTTTTGATGCTGCCTTGGCTGCTCTTGGCAAATTCAGCTGCTTCTTGCCAGAAGTGGACAGGGTTTTTTTATATGCATTTTGACTTTTCTTTAAGAGTAAGGACAGTTTTGGTGCTCCTGCAGTCTGTTTTGACTGTTTCTTGGCTGTTGTCTTTTGATTTATTTTAAGCTGGTTCAGAGTTTTGCTTGCCCTCAGAGGAGGATGCTGTCCTGTTAGAGCAGATGAACGGGGGGTCGACCCTTTCTTGGCAGACGTTGATGTACTTTTCTTAGGTCTGACTTGCTGGCTCTGTCTTTGTGAAGGCTGGACAGGTTTTCTTGTGTTACTTGATGTCCTTGCATTTGAAGATAATTGGCTGGTTGTTTTGCCAGTCAGTGCAGGTGGGGCAGGAGCGTGAGACCGTGCTGGAGGTTTCCTAAGGACCTGGCTGGTGGGAGATCTGCTCCTTGCTGTCCTAGCGGGAGAGCTTTGCACTGGCTGACTGTTGAATGTCTTCCCTGTTGTCTGGCGCTGGGACTGCTGACTCTCACTGAACTTTAGGGGGAGAGAATAGAAGCTATTACCAATGAAAACATTCTATCAATTATTGTTTTGTATTTTCATTTGAGTTTTCTATTTGCTGTTTAGGGTGGGAGTACTTTGGTTTTGACTGTAATATAAATTTAGGCTAAATGACACTATAAATTTAAAACAATGAAGCACAATATGTGGATGATTAGAGAATGTACCAGGGTATTAGTTTCACTGTTTAGAGTATTTACTAAGAAATAACAACAAAATACAAAAACATAATTTTAGGAAATCCAATTTGTTGGTTTTGTAAAATACCACTACCAAACCTATGAAAACTTGTTCTTCCTTTAAAAACTGCAGAGTGAAAGTCATTACCATCTCCACTAGAAGTTAACAAAAATCACGTAGTGAGGCAACCATGTTAGACAAATCTCAATAAAAATACTGTTGCTAAACTCCAATTTAGAAGTAATATAAAAGAGAAGCATTTGGTATTAAATTCAGAAAATTAGATATTTAAAAAATGCAACAAAAAGCTGAGTTTTTCTTGCTTGTAAAAACTTTCTCTGAGACATTGAATGCTGTGGGAAGAATTCTCAAGGAAATAATAGTAATAGCAGAAAAGGCAAGGATCCTTGGGATCAAGCATGGCTGGTTAGACAGAATTAAACAGATACTGTGAAGATCACCTGTGATTCTAAAACTAGTGGATACTGTGCTCTCTGATTAAAGAGAGATATTAGGAACTAGTGAATAAAACATAATTAAATCAGAAGAGTAGAGGAAGGTACATACATATTTAACTCTGCAAGAGATATAAAAGGGAAAAACAAAAGGCCATAAAATTTAGGAGATACAAGCTCACACATAATAGTATATAAAAACCTATTTGCCCAAGTCATATTTCAGGTGACTCAAATATATGAACTGTGAACAACTGCTTATTTTAGATATCAATAGAAGAGATCATCTTTCTTTTTATCATGTTTATATCTTAACTTGAAGAACATATTATAGCTGTTGATCATGAGAACATGATAATAGACCCAGAGGCTGAGTGAAAACTAACTTGAGAGATGTATAAACTCATCCTCTTTTTTTACCTTCAGAGGGGAACTTGCTTACAATGGAGGTGGTGGGTGAACAGAGAGAGTAATAATTGAAAGTCTTGGAATTTCTTTTCAAGTTTAGTTCTATCCCTCCAAACTTATGTAGAGGTTTTCTCATACTTTGCCTTCCTCAACTAATAGTCCTTCTCTTCTGCTTCCCTTCCTTATTTTTTCTTTTTATTCTCTTTGACATCTCCCTTTGCTTTGCCCTTTCTCCTCAAATTTCAGGTGATTTTGAATAGATACATTTCCATGGAGGTTAGAAGTAAAAGGCAGTTGTTCCTGTTTCTTTCCATCTTATGTGACTCTGTCCTGTTTTAAAAATACTGTGCATAATCCCATTTTGAACCCCATCTCAGTATTCTGTAGCTCTCAATTTTTAATTCTAGTTTTCAGATATATAGAATCTTACCGGGAAACAAATGGCAAAGACCAGGATGAGCCCCGTCAAGATTAAAGCCTTCATCCTATCTTTTTAACCCCTGCATTAAAGAAACAAGAGAAAAGATTTGTTACATGCTTGACAAGGAGAGAATGAGTTTTGCCAAACTTCCCAGTGATACAAAATTAAAATTTAGTATCAGGTTTAAGAATAAAGAAAAATACTCTGTTCCTAAAAATAAACTTAAAATGTGGATGTGAAATTAAAAGATATGTTTGTTTTTTGAAGACACTATCATTATTAGAAACCACTAAAAAAGTAGGTTTTTCATTTTTTATTGAGTATAGTTGATATACAATCTTATATTGGTTTCAAGTAAACAATATTAAATCCTCACCCCAACTAGTGTAGTTACTCTCTGTCAATACAAAGATGTTACAGAATCATGTAATACCATTCCCATGACCAATTTATATTATGACTGATAATTTTTGTGCCCTTTTATCCTCTTACCCACTTGCCCCAACCCCTCCTTCATGTTAGCCACCACTTACTTCTCAGTGTCTATGAGCCTACTGCTATTTTGTTCATTTTGTTTTGTTTTGTAAAAAATTAGGTTTTTCAATTTGTTTTGCTAATGAGACTACTATTTTTTCTTTAAATTCCCACCTGATAGGAGAGCTTCATGTTCTATTGGGAATAATAATATTAAGAAATTCCTCACCTACCCATTACTCACTCAGTGTGTGTGCATGTACATGTGATAACACCAGTGTGCACACACACACATCCTATTTGTGCTGCTCTCCCAATTCCCATCATTTTGGGAAATCGTACCTGTTGTGACATAGAAAGACAGATGGTGTGCTATTAAGTTGAGCAGTCAACTTTATGGAACTCATGGGTGATATGTATCTGGTCTCTAGGGGCACATGGTTTGTGAGAATATGGTGGGATGCTCAGCTTGAGGAGCCATCAGTGCCGACAGGTCAACTTTTAGAATCAACATCAGATCTGAAATCACTTGGTATTTCAGTCTGAGTCTGAGATGAATCAGTTTCCATCATCGTCTTCCACTGTGAAACAGTCTCTTCCATGTGCTCCCCATTTCAGTGAATGGCCCAGTATTCACCCAGTAGTTAGTATGAGCCAGAATCCTGAGTCAGTTTTGACTCCCCCTCTCATTCTCCCATGTCCATCATCACTAAATCCTCTCTATATTCACTTCTTAAACAGTGTTTTGAATCAGTTCACTCGTCTTTATCTTCACCAAATGTATCCTAAGTTAGGATAGTATCTCATATGGGCCATTCCTTAACTCAGAAAATACTTATTGATTACCTATTATGTAGTACGCACTATTCAAAGAGATGGAGATATAGGGGAGAATGGTACCATGATCCTGATCTATCAGAGTTTTCATTTTCATGAATACCAAAATAGTCTCTTAACTGGCCCACAGCTCTGCTTCTAATTAACTAGTCACTGTGATTTTTATAAAATACAAATATGCTTTCTGTAGTTCTTTGGTTAAAACCTTTCACTGATTTCCCATTGCTCTTTATTCTAAAGCCAAAAAAAAAAGGAAAGAAAAAAGAAAAAATTCTTCAAGTGGCTTACAAAGCCCTTTGCAACTTTGCCTCTCATTGATCTTCAGTCATGTCTCTTAGTCTCAACCACACTGTATGTGTGTCAAAGAGAGAGAGAGAGAGAGATACTCCCTTCTTTCTTGAAGGGCTTTACATAGTCTACTGTAGAATCCACTGCACTAAGACTTTTTATTCCACCTACATATTGGAACAGCTCCAGTCAAATTAGCTGATGATATTTTTATTGTCAACCTAATTCTTATCTTACTGGATAGAACTCTCTCTAGTGTTTGATAAGGGGTCCTTCCTCTTTCCTTGGCTTTTGTGAAACCACCTTAATCTTCTTCATACCTCTCTGAAGTTGTTTTTAGGATTTTCATGGATTTTCTTCCTTCCCTCCCACACTATAGCAGTGTCCCTTTGTGTTCTCCTGCCTCTACTTGGAAACAGCATCCATCTAAGTTTATTGATTGAGATATATATATTCAACTCTTTCACAGACATCTCCATTTGGTTGTACCATTGCGTATCTAACCCAGATTGCCCAAAATTGAACTCATTAATGCCCTCCAGCCTCTTCTTGATTAAGAAACCCTATTAATAGAGAAAAGATGATTCTGGAATAAGAGTGCTCTAGAAGCATTGTCATTACCTACACAATTACCTTGAAAGGGGTATCTCCTTTGGGTCTGACTCAGGACTTGCTTCTTCTTGATCCCAACAGTGCTTCTAAGACTTGATACCTGCAGATGTAAAGAGAACTAATTGAATGGTTCTTTGATCTGATAAAGCAATCATGTCTTCCCTTTGTACCTCCTACTTTTTGCCTATTGGTTGGGGTAAAGAGTTGGGGCTAGGAAAAAAAATTGCATGTGTGGGATTATTTCAGTTTATTCCTGAAACAATTGTCCTTTGGATTTTCTGTCCCAAGAATATTAAGAACTCTACTTATATTTTATTTGGAAGGGATAACAATAAAATCTGGTAGTTAACAGCTTTTATGTATATCATACATTTTAAGAAAACTATTGTTCTGTTTCTTACTGGCAATTATGGAATAATTTATATATTGTCAAATGTTCCCAAATTTTTGGAATTTGATGAACTTCATTTTTGCAGTTTGCTTCAATATTTTAAAGTTTAATAGAATTGAAAAGAGAAAGTCTGAAAGAATGTAATAAGAAATTATACTCTTTCCTCCATTGAGTTAAAATTCATTTAAACACATAAACTCAAAGTGCCCACATTAGGAAAATTTGTGAATAAGTCTACTCTGCTTAATTAATCCCCATTCAACTTCCTTATGACCCTTTTGACTTAGAATCTCCCGAATTTTAAAAAGCATCTATTAAATTATTTAGTCATCTACTTTCTGAATGCTATTTCAATTGCTGTGACCATACAATGAGAAATGTAGATAATTTTTTTGTTAATTTTATACTTATTTATTTACCATTTTTATATATTCATCTATGTGAAACCACATGCTAGAATAACTGGCAAGTGTGCTGATACTGAACAAATAGAGCTGTGAGAAATCATCACTGTATTTCCGAAAAAAATGCAAACAGGTTTTAAAGATAATCCTAGAATGGTAAAAAGGACACTGAAATCAGAAGGCCTAAGTTTAACTCCTAGTGCTGTCATTTTATTAGTAGGTGACCTTGGTAAACTTATTTGTAAATGCTACTTTCTGATCTATAAAATGAGAGTCATCTCTATTCTATTTACCTGAATGAGTTAATGTTGGAATTAAATTAGAATATTCATTTACTTTGTAAACTCCATAGCATGATGTGACAATATTATTTACAATATAATTTATGTGTTGAATTTTCCTAAGAACTTATTATTTATAGATGTATTTAATATAACTGTAAAAGTGAGCATTACCAGATTTGAAATGACAACATTGATTTTCTTATTTATCCAACAGATATTTATTGGGCATCCAGTGTGTAGAAGGCACTGTGGATTTAGTAGGAAACAGACACAGTTCCTGCCTTGGGGGACTAGGGATTTGTTGGAAAGAGGTATAACACAAACAGAAAAGAGTGTCTTTGATCCATTGATGTCTGGTTAGAAGAGCAAGTACATTTCAACTCAGCCATTTCCTTGACAAACTTTCTTCACTTACTTTTTCTTCCAAGAAGCTTGTGAATATCAGAAGTCAGGGTTTGGCTGCACTTGAATGATTGGGTTCCTGCGTGATAATCAATATCATAATAAGGGCTATCCAGTAACAATACCCAATATTGTTTTTTCTGAGGCTTGAGGTAATCACTTTAAAGCTAACAAAATTACGTCTACTTAGGACTGATACACTGATTTGACTCATAATGTCAGCCTCCTTTTTCTTTCACGTTTGTCATTACTTTGGAACACCAATCATAACATTATCTTTTATGAAGTCAATATTATTTTAGGTGTTCCAGCTTAAGCATTTCATTTTGACTGAATATTGAAATATAATAGAAATGACTTTGGAGGCTAAGGACTTTGGTCTACATGTTCCCTAAATTTGAGTATATATAACAGTTTGTAAGGAAGATCCTCATGTGAAAATTTATTCAGAACACTCTAAGCTGTATGTTTCGGAAAAAATTATTTGTGCCTTCTCCATTGAGAACTCAAGGACATTCAGGAAGTTTTAGAAAAGTAGACCAAGCTTCTTGTGATCAATAAAATGAATTTCAGGAGACAGATTCAAGATGGCGGCATGAGAGGTGAGATGGAGAATTCCTCCAAAAACCAGAAATAGTACAAAAATATAGTTAATTAATACAACTAACCCTAAAACAGCAACAAGAAAGATGGCTGAACCAGACTACATACAGACCTCACAAATAGACACCTCAAGAAACAGGGTAATTTACGAAAGCCTTAATCCAGCGGGATGTGAACCCTTCCCCTACCCCAGCTCACTGGTGGAAGGAAGAGAAACGGAGTGGGGAGGGGGTGGAAGCTTGGGACTGCTGAACACGTAGCCCTGGAGATATGCTTTGTGAGCAGAAACCTATATTGTGTGGCACTCTGGACGTTGAGGAGCTCAGACAGGTGGAGTGCTTGAAAGACTGACATTCCGGCCATTTGTGGAGGAGGGGATCCACATCCGGCCGCTCTGTGTCAGAGGAAAGGCAAGTAGTCTGAGAGGCTTCCTAGCATCAAGAGGGCTGCTGAAGGGGTGGGGTTTGCACTGAGCTGACTGCACGGGAGAAGTGAGAGCTGGACAAGGTTTTCTGGGCGTGCTCTGCCCAGCTGGTTGGAACTTTGAGGAGCTTCAGATGCTCCAACCCACTGGATGCCTCCTCAGCTCCGAGGCCCCCCACTGTGACACGCAGCCTGCTGCATCTGCCTCCTAGCCTGCTGGCACAGGTTCGAAAACTGGCAGTCACTGTGCTGGTGTCAGGCCAGCCAGAGGGAGGCCCGGCGTACAACAGCTAGAGACGAAAAGCACAGAGGCTTACACCTGTGTGCTCAGCCCACTGGCTCTGACACTGGAGACAGGCACCGCAGATGGGATTCAGGAAACAGATCTTTCCTCCCCACAGGTACCAGCTCTGCTCCCCTATGACCCCCAACCTCACTCTAGGGGCTGAGCAGTTCCAGAGACTAGAGCTTCTGGGCACAAGAGGGCACCACATAGAAATATGAAACATCAAAAGAACATGGTTCAGAACAAAATCTCACAAACACCAGAAAAAGGGCCAAATGAAACTGAACTCATGAATCTTCCTGAAAGAGAGTTTAAAATAAAAATTATAAACATGCTTTTGGAGGTACAGAAAAATATTCAAGAATTCAGGAACGAATTTAAGTTGGAGATTCAATCATTAAGAGATTCCGTATCTGAAATAAAACATACAATGGAGGGATTTAAAAGCAGATTAGATGTAGTAGAAGACACAGTAAATGGAATAGAAATTAGTGAAGAGGAATGCAAAGAAGCTGAGGCACAGAGAGAAAAAAGAATCTCTAAGAATGAAAGAATATTGAGAGAAATGTATGACCAATCCAAACTGAACAATATTCACATTATAGGGATACCAGAAGAAGAAGAGAGAGAAAAAGGTACAGAAAGTGTCATGAGGAGGTAATTGCTGAAAAATTCCCCAATCTGGGGAAGGAGATAGTCTCTCAAGCCATGCAGGTGCACAGACCTCTGAACACAAGGGACCCAAGGAAGACATCAAGACATATAATAATTAAAATGGCAAAGATAAGGATAAAGATAGACTTTTAAAGCAGCTAGAGAAAGAAAAAAGATTACATACAAAGGAAAACCCATCAGGCTATCATCAGACTTCTCAAAAGAAACCCCAATGGCCAGAAGGGAATGGCATGATATATTTAATGCAATGAAGCAGAAGGTTCTTGAATCAAGAATACTCTACCCGGCAAGGTTATCATTTAAATTTGAAGGAGGGATTAAACAATTTTCAGATAAGCAAAAGCTGAGAGAATTTACCTCCCACAAAGTACCTCTACAGTGCATTTCGGAGGGACTCCTATAGATGGAAATATTCCTAAGGCTAAACAGATGTCACCTAAGGGATACACAAAGAGTACAGAATATGATTCATAATATACAAAGAATGGAGGAGGAAGAAAAAGGAGGAAAAATTAAAAAAAGAACCTTTAGGTTGTGTTTGTAATAGCATATGAAGTGAGTTAAATTAGACAGTTAGATAGTAAGGGAATTACCCTTGAACCTTTAGTAACCATGAATCTAAAGCCTGCAATGGCAATAAGTGCATACCTATTGATAATCACCCTAAATGTAAATAGACTGACTGCACCAATCAAAAGACATAGAGTTACTAAATAGATAAAAAAAACAAGACCCATCTATATTCAGCCTACAAGAGACTCACTTCAAACCCAAAGACATACACAGACTGAAAGTAAAGGGATGGAAAAAGATATTTCATGCAACTAATAGTGAGAAAAAAGCAGGAGTTGCAGTACTTGTATCAGACAAAATAGACTTCAAAACAAAGAAAGTCACAGAGACAAAGAAGGACATTACATAATGATAAAAAGGTCAGTCCAACAAGACGATATAACTATTATAAATATCTATGCACCCAACACAGGATCACCTACATATGTATAACAAATACTAATGGAATTAAAGGGGGAAATAGACTGCAATGCACTCATTTTAGGAAAATTCAACACACCACTCACTCCAAAGGACAGATCAACCAGATAGAAAATAAGTAGAGACAGAGGCACTGAACAACATATTAGAACAGATGGACCTAATGGACATCTACAGAACACTCCATCCAAAAGCAACAGGATACACATTCTTCTCAAGTGCACATGGAACATTTTCAAGAATAGATCATATATTAGGCCACAAAAAGAACTTCAGTAAATTTAAAAATATTGAAATTGTACCAACCAGATTCTCAGATCACAAAGGTATGAAACTAGAAATAAATTACACAAAGAAAATGAAAAAGCCCAAAAACACATGGAGGCTAAATAACATGCTCCTAAATAATCAGTGGATCAATGACCAAATAAAAACAGAAATCAATCAATATATGGAGACAAATGACAACAATAATTCAACACCGCAAAATCTGTGGGATGCAGCGAAGGCCATGCTTAAAGGGAAATATATTGCAATACAGGCCTACCTCAGGAGAGAAGAACAATCCCAAATGAACAGTCTAAACTTATAATTAATGAAACTGGAAAAGGAAGAACAAATGAGGCCCAAAGCCAGTAGAAGGAGGGACATAATAAAGATTAAAGCAGAAATAAATAAAATTGAGAAGAATAAAACAATAGACTCAGGGAAAGCAAGAGCTGGTTCTTTGAGAAAATAAAATAGATAAACCCATAGCCAGACTTATCAAGAGAAAAAGAGAGTCTACACACATAAACAGAATCAGAAATGAGAAAGAAAAAATCACTATGGACACCACAGGAATACAAAGAATTATGAAAGAATACTATGAAAAATTATATGGTAACAAAATGGATAACCTAGAAGAAATGGACAACTTTCTAGAAAAATACAACCTTCCAAGGCTGACCCAGGAAGAAATAGAAAATCTGAATAGACCAATTACCAGCAAAGAAATTGAATTGGTAATCAAAAAACTATGTAAGAACAAAACCCTTGGACCAGGTGGTTTCACTGCTGAATTTTATCAAACAGTCAGTGAAGACCTAATACCCATCCTCCTTAAAGTTTTCCAAAAAGTAGAAGATGAGGGAGTACTCCCAAACTCATTTTGCAAGGCCAACATCACTCTAATACCAAAACCAGGCAAAGACACCATAAAAAAAGAAAATTACAGACCAATATCCCTGATGAACATAGATGCAAAAATACTCAACAAAGTATTAACAAACCGAATTTAAAAATACATTATGAGGATCATACACCAGGGTCAAGTGGGATTCATCCCAGGGATGCAAGGATGGTACAACATTCGAAAATCCATCAACATCATCCACCACATCAACAAAAAGAAGGACAAAAACCACATGATCATCTCCATAGATGCTGAAAAAGCATTTGACTAAATTCAACATCCATCATGATAAAAACTCTCAACAAAATGGGTATAAAGGGCAAGTACGTCAACATAATAAAGGCCATATATGACAAACCCACAGCCAACATTATACGTAACAGTGAGAAGCTGAAAACTTTTCCTGTAAGATTGGGAACACTTTTATTCAACATAGTTCTGGAGGTCCTAGCCATGGCCATCAGACAACCCAAAGAAATAAAAGGCATCCATATTGGCAAGGAAGAACTCAAACTGTCCCTGTTTGCAGATGACATGATATTGTACATAAAAAACCCTAAAGAATCCACTCCAAAACTATTAGATCTAATATCTGAAGTCAGAAATGTTGCAGGATACAAAATTAATACACAGAAATCTGTTGCATTCCTTTACAGTAACGATGAACTAGCAGAAAGAGAAATCAGGAAAACATTCCATTCACAATTGCGTCCAAAAGAATAAAATATCTAGGAATAAACCTAACCAAGGAAGTGAAAGACCTATACCCTGAAAACTATGAGACACTCTTAAGAGAAATTAAAGAGGACACTAATAAATGGAAATTCATCCCATGCTCTTGGCTAGAAAGAATTAGTATTGTCAAAATGGCCATCCTCCCTAAAGCAGTCTACAGATTCAATGAAGTCCCTATGAAAATACCTACAGTATTCTTCAACGAACTAGAGCAAATAGTTCTAAAATTCATATGGAACGACAGAAGACCCTGAATAGCCAAAGCAATCCTGAGAAAGAAGAATAAAGCAGGGGGAATTATGCTCCCTGACTTCAAGCTCTACTAAAAAGCCACAGTAATCAAGAAATTTGGTACTGGCACAAGAACAGACCCATAGACCAGTGGAACAGAATAGAGAGGCCAGATATAAACCCAACCATATATGGTCAATTAATATACGATAAAGGAGCCATGGATATACAATGGGGAAATGACAGCCTCTTCAACAGCTGGTGTTGGCAAAAGTGGACAGCTACATGTAAGAGAATGAAACTGGATTACTGTCTAACCCCAACACAAAAGTAAATTCAAAATGGATCACAGACCTGAATGTAAGTCATGAGACCATAAAACTCTTAGAAAAAAACATAGGCCCAAATCTCTTGGACATGAACATGAGTAACTTCTTCATGAACATATCTCCCTGGGCAAGGGAAACAAAAGCAAAGTTGGGCAAGTGGGACAATATCAAACTAAAAAGCTTCTGTACAGAAAAGACACCATCAGTAGAACAAAAAGACACCCTACAGTATTGGAGAATATATTCGTAAATGACATATCTGATAAGGGGTTGACATCCAAATTATATAAAGAGCTTACACAGCCCAACAAACAAAAAGTAAATAAGCCAATTAAAAACTGGGCAGAGGAGCTGAACAGACACTTCTCCAAAGAAGAAATTCAAATGGCGAACAGGCACATGAGAAGATGCTCCACATCACTAATCATCAGAGAAACGCAGATTAAAACCATAATGAGATATCACCTCACACCAGTTAGGATGGCCAACATCCAAAAGACAAACAATAACAGATGTTGGTGAGAATGTGGAGAAGGGGAACCCTCCTACACTGCTTGTGGGAAGGTAAACTAGTTCAACCATTGTGGAAAGCAGTATGGAGGTTCATCAAAAAACTAAAAATAGAAATACCATTTAACCCAGGAATTCCACTCCTAGGAATTTACCCTAAGAATGCAGCAGAGCAGTTTGAAAAAGACATGTGCACCCGTATGTTTATTGCAGCACTATTTACAATAGCCAAGAAATGGAAGCAACCTAAGTGTCCATCAGTAGATGAATGGATAGAGAAGAAGTGGTACATATACACAATGGAATATTATTCAGCCATAAGAAGCTAATCCTACCATTTGCAACAACATGGTGGAGCTAGAGGGTATTATGCTCAGTGAAATAAGCCAGGCAGAGAAAGGCAAGTGTCAAATGATTTCACTCATCTGTGGAGTGTAAGAACAAAGAAAAAAACTGAAGGAACAAAACAGCAGCAGACTCACAGAACCCAGGAATTGACTAACAGTTACCAAAGAGAAATGGGCTGGGGAGGATGGGTGGGAAGGGAGGGATAAGGGGGAAAAGGGGGCATTACGATTCACACACATAATATAGTGTGGGGGGATACGGGGAAGGCAGTATAACACAGAGAAGACAAGTAATGGTTCTATAGCATCTTACTACACTGATGGACAGTGACTGTAATGGAGTATGTGGGGGGGACTTTTAATAGGGGGTCTAATAACCATAATGTTGTTCAAGTAATTTTACATTAACCATACCAAAATAAAAAAAATGCATTTCAGTTTTGAACATGTTACTGATACACAGAAAAGAGATATTAATCGTTTCACATTTAAACACCAATCAAGATTAAATAAAATATTAAATACCTGGACATATTCTCAAATTCTTGGGTGTTAACATGATTGTAGGCACATTTCTATCACGTTGTTTTGAAAAAAGAATAATTGCTGACTTGTGATTCATATCCAATAGAGAAGGATATTTCAGGCCAGCTTGCCCATCTGTCCTAGAATGTAATATGTAGAAAGTCAAGGTGATGTAAAATGATTGCCTAGTAGAAAATTTAAAAGGAAAATAAATATGTCATAATATATATATACATATATGATATATATATATATATATTTGAGTGAATGATAAGAGTGATTGGATAAATAGAAACTATAGTCCTAGATTAATTCCCAATAATGGGTAGCAATTCAGAAATACATGAGAATTTGCAGGTAGTGTCATTTGAGGATCAATAAAATGTATTCAGTAGATATCTTTATTCTCATGTATGTGAATTCTAAAAATATGTAACTGTTATATCAATTAATTTCAGCCTGAAATATTTTTTTATGTTTTGCATTTGTAATTATCTGAAAGTGCTTATGTTTCTTTTCTCAGAGTGTCATCATCATTCAACGCAGTATTATCACCATGGTCAACCTCAAAACTGCGGCCTTTTCAAGAATTGATCAAACATGATTCCCCCAATAGTTTATTATTTACACTAGTAAATATTTGTTGAGTAAATAAATGAGTCAGAATTTAAACAAGCGTACTTAAACTCTTGATATGGTGTGTGCTTTTTCTGAAGTAATGAAACACCTCATTTAAGCTGTAGATTTTTGGAACTATTTAGGCTCTTAATTCAACAATGTTGAAAAAAATTTACTTACAGTAAATTTACCTGTAGCACAATAAAAATCCATTATTTTGCCAACATCCTTCTGACTTTATAATGTATAATGACTATAATATTTTCTTTAAGAGAAAGAGTTCACTTTTTCTGTTTATTCCTGTAAGCTCATATTTCCCTTGAAGCTTTGTGTAGCTGCCATCGATTCTATGTTAATACGTTTTCCTAGTGCCTACTCTTTTCTTAACCTGTGCTCTATACCCAGGTATTCATCAATTCATCCATTCTTAGTTCATCCTGAAACAGGTGAGATGATCAAGGAGAGAGTTTCTCCCCTCATTCCAGGCTAGTGCTCCTTAATTAGCTAAATCTAGCAAGAAGTCAAATGGAGAAGAGCAGAGGGATTTGCTTCACACAGGTGAGCCTCCTGGGACAGAGAGCAGAGAGGAGAAGGTGGAGGGTGGGTCTGGAGGCCCTGAGAAAAGATGCGGCACAATGATAAATAAAGTCAGGTGTGGGCCCTACAGGTTTTAGGTCTTTCTAATGTACACACAATTCCATGATACACACAGTAGTTATTTTCCTACTTTTATTTCCAATAAATACCAGTTTATCAAGAACCAAAATACCTGTGGGACCTTCATGGCTGAGGGGAGGGGAACCAGTGTCCCAGTTCTTAACACTAGTATGGAGAATGCAAAGAAGAAATGAGTACTGAGGATACCAAGTAATCAGACTATCTGCAGCTCAGGCAGAAGGACAAAACTGCAGATGTTAAAGTAAGAGGAGCCGGAGATCTAGATGAATTTGAATTAGAAAACAATCTCACCAATAGCAATAACAAACTAGACTTTGGAGACCACTGGAAAAATTTAGTCTTGATGGGCTCTAAATAGGCCCAGGTGCATTTTGTAAAGAATAATACTCTATAAGGAGTGCTGTTTCATAGAAAGGTTACTTTTTAAAATATGTAGAGAAAGGATGGTTAATTGGACTAAAATTTCAGAATTCTCTAGACAGATACCTTTATTCTGTCTCAAGGATAGAGATCTTTTTAATTAATCTAATCTCTGCTTTGATGGTTTTATATTGTTAACATTTAATCATATTGAAAATCTTCCCTGTCTCCAACCTACATTTTACTTTCTATTCATTGTCTTATCTCTCTCCTTTGCTTCATAAGCAATCCACTTGGAAAATATCAGGTGATAATCTCAATTTCTAACTTCTTTCTCCTTAACCTACTCTGCTCTTGAGTCTCTCCTCACCACTTCCCTGAAATTACTTGTCAAGTTTGAAATTGCTTGTCAGGTTTGCTAGTGACATATTGGTAGCCAATATAATGGATAATTTTTAGTTTATATTTTATTTAACCATTTTGCAGAAATTGATACTTTGACCAGATCTTCTCTTCCCTCATGTCCTCTGTTAAATCACACCTTCCTTTTTCTGTTAGTTCTCAGGCTCCATCTTGGTTCCATTCCTTTATAGGTTAGTGTTACATAGGATCCCAGGACATTTCTTCTACCATCTTCTGTAGAATTCCTGCGTGTAGTCATACATCCTCTTGGTATCAGCACCTTCTATAAGCTGATGTCTTCCAGGTCCATTGTGTAGGATTCAAGAGATTAATGAACTGTTTCTATTGTTTTTATCATAGTTCCTCAACCCACTATGCCCACAATTGACCTTTTAACTTTTCCATGTCTCTTTCCTTCCTTGAGGAATTGGTAGAGAAGTTTATAGAGAGAATAAATTGTGGCAGGAATACCCTAGAGTTAGGGATATCCAACTGGATACCTTGGTAGGGCTGCTTTCCCTGGATCCTGATCAGGAGTTGAACCTGAACAGTGTTCCCTGATATCCTAATGCCTTTAGATGTGACAAATCAAAAACTCTAGTGACTGAGAGATCTCTGAAATAAAAGGGTTTATTGACCCTTTACAGATGGTAGCCAGATGAGGACCGTGTCCTGGGACAAGAAGTTCTGCTTCACCAGCAGCAAAGCCAGTTAGAGAAATAGCTTGTCCACCAGACTCAAGAAATGGGGCACATTTATGAGGAGCCACATGGAAAGGAAGTTCTGTAATTCACATTGGCTGCAGATAAGAAAGCTAACACATGGGGAGAGTCTGAGGATAGGTGGTTAGTCCACATGGAAGGCTTGCAGATTGGTTGTTGGTGGTGGTCAGCCACTGGTCACCTGAAGAGGGATGCAGTGGTCTTGGGGTCCTTTGAGATGATGGTTGAACTGACTTCAGCCAGGAATGTGGAGTTTCTGGTCAGCTGTGGCCTGAGGCTATTGACTGATGACCTTTTCTTGTCTCTTTCCCTCATTCTGTGGCCTTTATGTCACTTAATTTAGGACATTCCAGAATTTTTCCTTATCATATGATTATAGAAGGCTAATTGAATGATTTTTCATTTCATTTGATAAAACAATTTGGTTTTCTGTACCCCTGTGGGGTAGGGAGATGTTAGTACTGAGGGTGGAGGAAAACATTTTCCATAGATGGGATTGTTCCAGGTTACTCTTGAAACAACAGTAACAATAGATATTTCCTGAAAAGGAGGATTCTCTCAAATGAGTCCTTACATTTGTTCAATACAGAATATAAAAATTATGGTTATTCTTATTAGTTTATCCTGTGACCTAGGTTATCATTCTTTTTTGAAAAACTTTATCAAAGAAAGACATTGAGTAACTCAGCATTACATAGTAATTAATGTCATATATTCCTCAGTTTTAGGACTTCAACTCTATTTTTACATAATTTACTTTCATGTTCTTTTAGTAGAATTGAAATAATCAATGTATGAAAATAGTCAAGAAGAAAACATTGATCAAAATTCTTCCAGTTGCTTAAAATGTGTTGAAATAATTTTATTTGGAAAAATATAGAGAACATCTTTCTTGTCAACCTGTTTGTAAACGAGTATCAGAGTTATTTTTTTGCAACTACTTTAGAGATTTCTGAGTATATTCTTAAATGTACGAAGTTTACTTTGCCTGGATATTTGTTATTTTATTCTTAGTCATTTACCATTTTTCACATGTAAAGACATATTAAAGCACAAGCCAAGACAGATGGTAAAAAATTCTATGCCTGAGGAAATGCAGGTGTGAAATTAATCATTCTATTTGAAAATTCATTGAAGTAATCATGGTAAGGTAGTTCTTGCATGGTAATGGACTTGTCATTGGAATTAGAAGATCTACGTTTAAATCCTAGCTGTCACTTAGCAATTTGACTGTAGAGAGATCATTCAACCTCATCTGTAGAAAAGGATAATATTTTTAAAATTAACATTATAAAATATTCTTAGATTTAAAGAAGAACTTTTGATAATGCATAAAATACATTTTAAAGTTGTTTGTAAATCTAGTTAATAAATTAAAACCTAACCATTTATATTTGGAATTGAATTAATAGCTGTTTACCTTGTTTGGCTTGTATGTAAAAATATTTATTATAACTTTAAATCTTGTATTTAAATCAGTGTCATAATAAATTCCATTTATTCATTCAAGATATTAAACAATATTATTTTTAGGTTCTGTAGTTGGTACTGAGAATATATTATTAATAATAAAAACGGTACTAGTGAAATACTAAGTGGAAAAGAATAGTCTTGTTTTACAAAGGACTGCTTTTCATAGATCAAACATATTTCAACTGTTTCTCTACCATTATGACTATGTCTTCTAATTCACCTTTGCTTTAAGGAGTCTCTTGAGTTGAGTGTCTGCTGGATAATTAACAATATAGTAAATGTGCCAATATAGCAACAGAACAATACATAATGTTGTCTTTTCATAAGACTTGAGGTCATCAATTTCAAGGCAGAAAGGCCACATCCTCCTAAGAGTGTTACACTCATTTGACTCCTAATGCGATTTTCTTTCTTTCACAAAAAAGTTTTCCATTTGCTTCAGAACACTAATCACTATACCTCCCTTCATGAAGTTCAAAATTATATTTTTGTTAGCCAGATACTGGGACATAGCCAAGAGGGTTGTGAGTGAAGGAATTCTTGTGCTCATACATCAGAAATTGTTAGTTTGTTTAACAACTTGCCAGCAGAGTCATGCATTGCAGGAAATGGAGGCAAATCTGTCAGTAGTCCAAGGCCCCGGAAAATGATTAACTTTCATAATAATTCAGGTGAAAGAGACTTTCTGTAATTACTTCTGTTTATTTCTATGTATCAGATGTGTCCGTAAATGTTTACACAATTTTTTGTCTATTATAAATGCTACAATTAATTATTTTTGATTCTACTTTGGAAACATTTTTTCAGAATCATGGTTGGATATAAACACAATAATAGGAGAAACCACTACATTTACCACTACATAAGTGGTTGGGAACGTGAGAACAACTTTTATGTTGAGAAATTCCACCAGCTGTTAGGCCTACAAAATGCACATCAAGATAATCCTGAGTGAAATATATTTTACTTAATTGTTAAGTTTTATTAAAACTTAGTATTGTTATTGAAATAACTATTCTGATGATAATAAAGGCTTAATTTTCATCAAATATTATTTTTATCATGATTTTTCTGTGCTGATAAGAACAAAATTTCATTGAAGGCTCTGATTTAAGGGAAAAAACACCATTAATTAAGGGTAATGCCTAAATTAAGAGGTCCTGATAAAAATAATTTTGAATACCCTTAACCAGGTTAACTTTTATTCACATACCAGATGATGCAATTAAAATGGCTGAACTTTATATCAAAAATATATCACAGATATTTTAACATATGCCTAGAATACGAGAATCATCAATCTATTAAAAGGGGCCATTCTGAAGATTCTGGTGTTCCCTGCACAGATAATGAGCTGGGTATCTTCAGAGTCCTAGGAATGAGTCAGTGATCCTCGACTTTATTGAGAAGTTAGTTTAATCTTAATCTAGTGAAGAAATCAAAGATATGTTGCTCATTCCTACTTTTACTCTGTTAGGAGAGAGGAAAGAAATGAACAATTATGTGATTACTTGTATTTTAACTCTAAGCACTTCCTGAAGGGAAAATGAAATAATATTTGTTTGATAAGCATTTACTCTTTTTCATGTAATTCCCTCAGTAATGTGCACACCTTCACCTTGGAATTGGAAAAAGTGACAACAGAATGTGGCATTTTATAAGGCCACCCAACTAAGTAGTTTGAACAGCCTATTCTATACCCTTTAGCTGTTTTAAATAAAAAAATTAGCTTTTTTTATTCTGTTAAAAATTCCCTTTCCCTATTGTTTTAACCATCTAGGTTTCTTAGAGGTTAACTTAACATTAGGATACATTTTGAAATTTGCTGTGAATATTTAATCAGAATGCATTATAAGTCTTTATATAAAGCATCTAAAAAGTTTATTTCAAAGATATGTTTCATATTTTTGTGTATTTTTTAGAGGCACAAATCATCTCCTAGTCTATGTAAATACTATATATTTGAATTAAAATTTTCAAAATTTGCATTCAAAATGCATGTTGACTATGGAATTAAATGTCCAATATTCAGATACAAGCATGCTCAAAAGGTCATGATGTGCTTTTTTGTAAGAATTCTATTACATAAAAGAGGTAACAAATTAGAGAACAACAAATAATTTGTGTGTTAATGTTGTGACATTAAACATTATTTTCCAGGTGAATTTTTATAACCACAAAGATTTTTTTCATGGTATATTGCTTTTCTAAAGCAATACCTGTTGATTAGTAATGATGCTCTAGTCCCTTTTCTTAGGTATAACAGTTTATATATGTTCACTTGTAAGAATTTAAGATCACCTAAGAGTATGTTGTTTCAGAGATCAATTTGAGAGTACTGCCAAAAAAAAAATCCTTCTTTCTAAATTCTGTACTTCAATTATAGGAATTTTCCTTTCTGCTTATTATCAAAGAAAAATTACTGTTGTCTTTAAATTAAGATCTTAATTTTTTTACTCCATTCTAAGTTAATTTATGTGAGTGGTGTGAGTGGTAAATCCATTTTGAGTTAATTTCTGTTTTGCTGTGTGTCCTTGGTTCCCTTGTCAAAGATTACTTGACCACATATTCATGGGCTTATTTCTAGGATCTCTGTTTTATTCCATTGTTCTGTATGTCCATTGCCCTTAGGCCAGTCTCATACTCTTCTGATTGCTAAAGCCTTGTAATATAGTTTCAAATCAGGAAATGTGATGCCTCCAGCTTTGTTTTTTTCCCCCCCACGATTGCTTTGGGTATTCATGGTTTTTGAGATTCCACTTGAACTTTAGGACTGTAAGACCTGAAACCTAGTAAAATTCCCAGAAGAAAACAGGGAAAAGCTCTCTGACAATGGTCTTGGCAATAATTTTTTGGATAGAACACCAAAAGCAAAAATGAACAAATGGGGCTATATCAGACTAAAAACCTACTGGAGAATGACAACAAAATCCACAAAATGAAAAGGGAAAAAGTATTTCCAACCATATGTCTGATAGAGGTTAATATATAAAATATATAAAAATATTCATGTAACTCAGCAGCAAAAAAACAAATAATCCAATGGGCAGAAGACCTAAATAGACATTTTTCAGAAGACATACAGATGACCAACAGGCACATAAGAAGGTGCTTAACATTGCTAATCTTTAGGGAAATAAAGAACTCCAACACCAGAATGAGATATTACCACCTAATAACTGTTATGATGGCTATCACCAAAGAGACAAAAGACTGTAATGTTGGGAGGATGTGGAGAAAAGAGAATCCTTGTGCATTGCTGGTAGAAATGTAAATAGTTACAGACATTATGGAAAACAATATGGAAGCTCATCAAAATATTAAAAATAGAACTACCTTGTGACCCAGCAATCCTACTTCTGCATATATGTCTGAAGGAGCTTAAATCACTATCTTGAAGAGATATCTACACCCCTGTGATCACTGCAGCATTATTCACAATAGCCAAAATATGGAAACAACCGAAGTGTATTTTGAGGGATGAATGAGTAAAAAAAATTAAAATGTGGTGTGTGTGTATATATATATAATGGAATATTATTAAACCATAAAAAAGAAGGAACGCTTGCCATTTGTGACAACAGGATGAGCCTGAAAGGAATTTTGCCCAGTGAAGTAAGACAGACAGAGAAAGACAAATGCTGTATATATAGTATTATTTATATGTAGAATCTAAAAAAAAAGCTGAACTGATAGAAACAGTGGAATGATGGTTGGCAGGTGTTGGCAGGGGTTGAGGGTGGGGGAAAGGAAAGCTGTTAGTCAAAGAGTACAACCTTTACATTATGATACTTAAGTTCTGAGGATCTAATATACAACATGGTTCTATGGCTAATAATACTGTGTGGTACACTTGAAAGTTGCTAAGAAAGTAGATCTCAAGTGTTCTCACCAAAAAAAAAGTAACTATTTGAGGTGATGGATGTGTTAATTAGCTTCATTGTGTTAATCATGTCACAGAGTATGAGTATATCAAATCATCAGATTGTGTACTTTATATACATTGTATTTGTCAGTTATATCTCAATAAAACTGGAAAAAGACCTTAGTGTTTTTATATTTCCCCTAAGGTATTTGGAATATGTTTGATAAATAATAGGAGCATAACCTTTTGATAAAGTAATCATCATATAATACTAAATAATGTAGCTTTTTACCTCCTCATATAACTTTGATTATATCTCATTAGCTTGTATATGTAGTCTTTTTAATTCTTTATTAATACTATTTAATTAGTTTTGTTTCTTTTGAAGAGTATAATTGGACATTTTTATTTAGATTTTGTAATTAATTTTTAGTTTTGTTTCATCCCAGCAAAAGGGAAATTGTAGAATTTCTGGGTTTTTAACATATGGGGAGGTTATGTTTGTGGCCTGATATATGATCCACTTTTGTAAACATACCATGGGTACTTGAAATGATGTTATGCTGACATTTTTTAGTACACAAAGAGGTATATTCTATCTCAAAGACCTAGAAGAGAAATGAGTAGAGTTCATTTCAAAGTAAATTCTTTCCTGCAGACTGACTCAATCTTAGTTTGTGGTATTACCTTTCAAGCAGTCATTCAAGCCAGAAAATAGTAAGCTACTTCTTGATCACCACCCTATCCAATATTCAATTTAACAAGTCGTATCATGTTTATTCCTTAGTATCTCTCAAAATTGTTCCCTCAGGTCCACCTTTAGGCCTTCACTGATCTCTCATCCCATCTTAAATTAAGCTAAAGGAATTTCACTCTCCTTTTCAAAAATCTTAAGTGAGTTCACTGTTAAGAGCAAGGATCACAAGTTTAAAAACCAAGAGAACCCAGTTAGCACTGAATGAAGTAGGCCTGGAGGGGGCTGGTGAAATGAGGAGGGCATGCCTTCCTTACAGGAACCAGCAGTAGCTATTTCGAACTCTCGTTCACTGATACGCGAACAGGACTAGATGAACAGCTTGCACTAGAATGCACTGTATTTTGTGATCAAGAAAGTCTTGCTACTAAATGAATGAAGGCAAAAGTGAATAATTAAAAAATTTAAAGGAAGCTGAAAAAAACTGGTGTGTAGAGTGACAGTATTAATTTATGCCTGTCCCTCCGAACTGACTGGCCACAGCAGCCAGCTGGCCCACCTCATTTTGAGTAGCCCTGCAGTAGCGGATGGTTGTCAGACAAGGCTGCATGTCTGTGGTACCAGACCATTCACGTTTTGGAGGAAAATCTGGATTTTTATAACTTCTTCTATTTTTTAAAATGTTTTAACTATTAGCAACTAATTCAGTTGTTAAAAGTACTGCTTAAAATAGAAAAAAATGAAAATGTAAAAATTCAACCTGTTCTTTAATGTACAGTTCAAATAATGACTTTTTCTAACATTTTTTTTTCCTTTCTATGATTACTTCCCTGGTCCCTAAGTCTGTAAGAAATCTCTTCTTCTATTTTGGATTGTGCCATCACTGGTATATATGTGGGCTATGTACCCTCTTTCACTCTGAGCTCCCTTAGACTATAATCATTGTTTGGGTCTCTTAGGATTGTCTCATAGCACTTAGCACCAAGACTTACTTTTGGTAGATGCCCAAAATATGAGGTTAATGTGTTAACATGATCTATCCAATTATCTGATTAAAAATCATTTACAAAATAAAGGACAATATTTTAGGTGTATAAAAAGTCTTAAATGTCCAAGAAGGAGCAGAGTATTTGGCAGAAAGTTTATTTATTTAATTTTTAATTAAGGTATTATTGATATACACTCTTATGAAGGTTTCACATGAAAAACAATGTGGTTACTACATTTATCCATATTATCAAGTCCCCACCCATACCCTAATGCAGTCACTGTCCATCAGTGTAGTAAGATGCCACAGATTCACTATTTGCCTTCTCTGTGCTACACTGTTTTCCCGGTGACCCCCCACACCATGTGTACTAAATATAATACCCCTCAATCCCCTTCTCCTTACTCCCCCACCCGCCCTCCCACACCCGTCCCCTTTGGTAACCACTAGTTCCTTCTTGGAGTCTCTGAGCCTTGGCAGAAAGTTTTTAGACATGCACATGCATGGGGTTATGGAGCAGATAGAATTACACCTTTGCTTAGCAGATCCTACTGTATTCCTCACCTGCACTTAAACCAGCTTCAAAGGCTATACACAGAAGAGAAGCCTTGTCTACTCGCTTGGTTTGGTTTTATAATACCAGTCCAGATTATGTAGGCATGCCCATCAGCTCTCCTGACTATACTGATTTAAAAATCAGTAGGTGAAATAGATGAGGGGATAAAGGGGCAAAAAATCCCAGTCATAATATAGTCCCAGGGATGAAAGTCTAGAGAATATAGTCAATAATTCTGTATCATCATTACATGTTGTCAGTAATTACACTAGTTGAGATGAGCATTTAATAATGTAGATAACATGACTATGTTGTATATGTGAAACCAAATATTGTATATTATTTGTACCCTTAATAAAAATAATAAAAATCTGTGGGGGAAGTCTTGAGAAGTAATATTTTAAGATAAAAACTGATAAACCTAAAATATATGTGGCCTTTGGAGAAAAAAAAATCTTTATTTCCTTTTTAAAATCTAAATTACTGTTGTATGCATGCTATTGACTCCACATAGTAAAAGGGAAGAAGGAATTTGTTATGGAAATAGTAAATGTAAGTTCAGCTTTTCAGGTGAGCTATAGATTGACAGGCAAGTTTGTCTTTATTTCTCTCACCCCATCTCTCTCTTTCTCTCACAAACACGGACACACACACACAGGTGCTATAAAGGTAGAGCAAGCCCCTATGTATTTCTCAGAGGATATATAGGTTTTAAGGAATGATGATGGTCATGGGTAGAAGGAGCAAGGACAAGATTTATCTGTTTGGTTCTCCATGAGTTCTGGTGTATGAGTGTGGTTATAGCAGTGGGGGCGGGGAGTGGTCCCAGAGATGCCATGACATTGTCCATGCTTGACAGGGTCTTGCTGGGTCTAAGAAGTTCATTTCTCCCTTGATCAATGTTTCATAGCTCAGGAATAATTTCAGCAGTCTTTTCTATTTTTTTAGACTCCCAGGATCCTCTTTGTACTTACCAGGGACAAATTTTCATTCAGGGAAAGAAGGCATATTCAGTTCCCAGATTCTCTGAATAATATCTCTGCCTCCAGTTTTATAGCATCCTAGAAACCTCATGTCTTACATAAAAGATCCTATTACTTTGTAGGTAACATCTTTAGTGTTTATTTTTTTCAAGATAATAAAATTCACTTAGTTAATAATCATTCTTTTAAACTATGAGACAAATTTTTGTTGAGCAATCAAAGTCAGTGACTAAGAGATTTCATTGTTTAAGAGGGAAATTAAGAGGATTTAGGGAGCTTTGCTCTTAGGACATCAAGGACTTTTTGGATTGGAGTGAGAATAAAAGATAAATTCCATCTTTATGTCAAGTATTTGAGGCTTGTGGAATGAATTCAGTCATAGTAAAAAATGCAATGAAAATTCTTACGAATCTTCACGTATGTGATGTGGTATGTTGGTGGTAGATGAAGACAAAGAAAGTGAAAACTATGAAACAATATGCTTAAAGAATTGCTATATTTTCACTATTTCTTCTCATATTTTTTATTATTGGTTGGGGGATTCAGTCAATATTCAAGGGCCTTGTATACTAGTTGTCACCTATAGGCTCTGAGTAGAGGGTTATGAGGCATTTTGTATTGGGGAAGTGGCCTCTGGAGTTGAAGGAGTAACAGGGCCTGTGGCATTAGCTGCTGGAGTCGCCGTGGAATCTTCAACAAGCTCCTGGTCATATTCATATTCAGGTACTGAATCATAATCGTCACTGTCATACACGTACTCTCCAGGGTCAGGGATGTCTTCTTCCGGCACAGCTCCTGCAGTTGTGTTGTGATCAGGGAGAGCGGAAGTGACGTCAACCCCAGGCAGGGTGGTGCCGAGCGTGGATGTGATCCTCTCAGGAGCAGCTGCTGTGGGCGTGAGAACTTCCACGGAGGCTGCGCTCCCAGGTGCCGTGTTCGTGCTCATGGCAGTGACCGTGGGGCTAGCAGAAGCACCCAGAGTGGTGCCCTCAACCGTTGTGATACTGCTAGTTTCAGTGGTAGCAGTGGTGCTTGTTACAGCAGCAGCTGTGTCGCCCTCGAGGGAAGTGGCCTCTTGTCTGGTCACGGTGGTATCGGCCAATGGAGTGATGGTCTCAGACACAGAGGTAGCGGTCGTAGGTGAGAGGGCAGCAGTCAGGACTTCTGCAGTGGGTGTAGTTTGAGCTATGCTAGTTACAGTATCATTTGTCCCTCTAGCTGCTGTCCTGCTGATATGTGCAAAGATAGTAGTTGTTTCTTTGTGTGATGCAGTAGCTGCTTCTACAGAATTCTCAGATGGCTGCTTTTTTGGTCCATGTTGACAAGATATGGGCTTATGAGGTTTCAGGGTGTAAGTTTGAAGTTGAAATGGATGAGATTTTATTGGACAAGGTTTGTGCAGACGACATCCCGGAGCATGTAGTAACTTCGGGTAAATTGGGGACTGGTTAACAGAATGCAAAGGTCTCATCTTCCTTGGTTTATTTTTGAAAGCAAGAGGCTGGGTTCTGGCAGAATTGCATCCTTGAGACTTTTTGGCTGCAGACTTGGCACCTCTTTTTGATGTAGAGCTGGAGCCTGGTAAATTGTTTGGTGGAGACCTCTTAGGAGAAACTCTCTTTGTTTTATTCTTGGAAAGTTCAGAATTTGGCTCTTTAGATTTAGGAACCAGATGGTTCCTTACTGTACTGTGGGAAGATGCTGTCTGTTTAAGTGCAGGTGTGGTACCTGGAACTTCTCCTTTTAGGGTCTTTACAGTTGATTTTCGTGGAGCCCTGGCATCTGAAGACGTTTGTCCTGTCTTGGGTGAAGATGATGTTTGCTTGGATGTAGACATGGTAACTTCCGACTGTTTCTTTTCAGACTCAGCAGTTTTCTTCTTTTTTATAGAAGTCTTGGGAGATAGCTGTTCAGACTTAGATTTGTTAGCTAAAGTCAGTTTTTGTGTAGACTTGTGGATTAAGTTCTGGCTTTTTGAAGTTGATTTTTGAGGCTGTTTTTGTTCAATCTTGTTAGCTAGAAATTGCTTTTTGGTCGAGACTGACCTTTCTGCTGCATCTTGGGAAGATAATGAGTGCTTGAATGTAGACTTGGATGTTGGAGATTTTTTAAATTTAGATGCTAGAGATTGATTTGGTAAAACTGATAAAGATGATTTTGGTTGAGACCTGGTAAGTGAAGCCTGGCTTGCTGACTGCTTTGATCTCTGGGCTTGGGATTTTCTTAGTTCAGCCTGAGCATGTGAGGATGTGGCTTTTCCGATTTTGGAAGGTGGATGTAGCCTCGATAACTTTTGTCCTGACTGGTCATGAGTTTCAAGACTCTCACTTGTCTGCAAATAAAAAACGTACAAGTAAAGAATTAAATGTGTATGACATCAAGTCACATTGGCTGTATTTATAGTCACTGGTAAAAATTTTTAAGTAAACATTTAAATTTTTTAATGGATTTTATTTCCATTTCTTTTAAAAAATCTAGTATTTGGAACAGTTTTAGGTTCATAGCAAAGTTGAGTGGAAGGTACACACAGTCACAGTTTCCATATACTCCCTGTCTCCACATACAGTCTCTCCAACTGTCAACATCTCACACCAGAATGCTACATCAGTGAACCTACACTGACTTATCATTATCATGTAAAGTTCATAGTTTATTAGAGTTCACTTTAGTGTTGTACATTCTTGGGTTTTGACAAGTGTATAATGACATGTATCTACCATTATAGTATCTTATGGAATGGATTCACTATCCTAAAAATCCTCTGTGCTCTACCTGATTATTTCTCCTAACTTCTATCAGCCACAGCTGACCTTTTCATTGTCTCCATAATTTTGCTTTTACCAGAATGTGATATAGTTGGAATCATGAAGTATGCAGCCTTTTCAGATTGGCTTCCATCACTTAGTAATTGCATTTAAGTTTCCTTGATGTCTTTTCATGGTTTGATAGCTCTTTTTTTTACTGCCAAATAATATTCCATTATCTGGTTATATCAGTTCATTTATTCAATCACCACCAAGGACATCTTGGTTGCTACCAAGTCTTAGCAATTATGAATAGAACTGTTATAAACATCCATGTGCACATTTTTTTGTGTGTGGATATGTTTCTGATAAAGTTTTTTATATTCCCATTGTATGAATTTATAGAAAGGTACACAATAATCGAAGTTTATGGCAATTATTTTTAAAACAACAAAGAATGCATTATCCTGGTGATAAACGCAATAATATTTTACTCAATGGTATTTTTGTGGTACATAATTGATATGAAAATATGTTTCTTTTTCTAAATGAGAAGAAAATTACCTGTGGGAGAGTGCTGAAAACTTACCAAGAAGAATGTAGTGAAGCTTAAGATGATCATAGATAAAATGAGGACCTTCATCTTTTCTTCTTGGACTCCAAAAAAAAAAAAAAGAATAAAAAGAACCCATCTTTAATAGTGTAGTGATATATAGGTTATTCAAGTTCACATTCATTTTAGTAAATTCTGATATTAAGATTTCTCAAGATACCATACTATCACTAAGTAATTTGCTGTTACCCAAGAGCTTTCTGCACCCTTTATAAAATTCTAATAACATAAAAATATTTCAGAGTAATTGGAGTTAACAGCTTAATACTTCTTTAAATAGAAGTATTATTTAAGTAAAATTTATTTCTAAAAGTTTTTATTTAAAAAAATTAGAATTCATACTTTTACGATGTTTAAGCCAGTGCTTTCATAGAGGCCTGGAAAGGTTTAAGAAACTCTGAAGTTGGCACCCTCTTTATCACCAGGAAGTGTCTTAGGCAGAATGAAGCATTCATCTTAGAGCAGTTTTTTACTCAACAAAGTCAAGTTTGCTTTATGATATTTTACTTTAATTGCATTTTATCAAAGGTCACTATTCAGCAATTCATAGGAATAGCTTTGATTAAACTGCAGACATAGTGAAAGTGAGACTCTACCCTTTGAGTAGGTATGACCAGTTTCCATTAATAATCAGTACAGTAGTGTTAGAAACAAATTCAATTTGTATAAATCAGAAGATTATTTTAATTATCAATTTATTTAGCTATTACATTTATGTCCATACTGTGAAAGCCCAGAGCCTTATGAAGAATCTATGTTCCAAACTCTTATCTGTGTAGATACCTTAGAAGGGGGCTTGTCCTCTATGTTCTGGTTGGATTTTATCTTCTTTTAACCAAGCTGACTCTTCTCTGTAGTTGTTGTCTCCAAATGAAATCTAGTGAGCACCTTTTGAATAAATAAACCCTTCATACCTGGATGTCCCTCCTACTTATTTCCTATTGGGGAGAGACCAAGAAAACCTTAACATTATTACTATTGGCAAGGGTTAATACTGATTAAAAGAAAGCAAGTCTGTTGACAAAATCAGTTGCTTTCTGGATTCTTGTGGAAATAATATATTTCACTGTTACATTTTAGGAAAAAAAGAATAATTTGATTCCTTATAAAATTTTTATTATTTGTACTGTTACTTGAAATCATTAGTTTAAAATTTATTGTTTCAATGGCACGAAGTACGTCAAGATTTTACTAAAGTCCTTGTCTTAACCATCATGATAGAGGTTGTAGGTATTTTATGATGAGTGATTCAAAAGAATGATTTTTAATTATGGAAAACAATTATGTTAGTGTGAAATATTAATTTTATAGGAATATTTAAGAGTTTAATCTTGCCTTTAAGAGTTTCTGGGATTTCTAAGTATATTCCAATAAAATACAAGTAAAAGAATTTATGTGTAAAAAGAAGTCTTTTTATACACATAAAAAGAATGTACTTGATTTTTCAAGTCTGTTTTATATTAGCTTTATAGCCATGGTTTCAATAATATGGGCATCTGGCCACAACCAAAGTGAATCATATTAGGGAGATGAGGAGGAGGACATGCTATCATCCTCTTCTTCTAAATAGTGTGCTGGAGTTAAGATAATACATAATATTGATACAGTAATTTGGTCATTCTGTTGACATTCAGCTTTCTTCCCTTGAAAATTGAGATTAAGTTATAAAAACATTCTCCCTTTATACTTTTCTACTGCTGTGATTGATAATATGATTTGTAGCAATTTTCTGTTGCATTTGAAATTTGTCTAACAGTATATCACTGACTTTGGTAGCTTGATCCATGAGAACTAATAAACTAAGGTGAACATTTTTTCTTCTCTGGATTTTGGTAAGAAAAGCCTAGGTTAACTTAATCATATTAAATGGGTATTTCAAATTAAGCCATTAACACCCCACTTATTCCTTTACTTACTCTTTTAAGAAATATTTATTTAGTTCCTACACTGTATTAGGCCTGACCTTGGAGAACAAGTAGTGAGGAGAATATAGCTCCTACACCAATAGGGTTTATAGCCCAGCTGGCGAGGTGGATGGGCAGGTGCACAGGAATTGAAGAGTACGGCGGGAGAAGGAACTGGCAGCGGCAGGATGCTGTGGTAGCACACTGATGGAACACTTGATCTTGAAAGTTTCAGAAAGAATTTTCTTAAGGCTGTGATATCTAAGCCGAAGAGTCAAATTTTGATTATGTGATGTGAATTATCAAAAGGACTTAGCAGCTTCAGAAAAGTGCTGGTGCTGGTGCTGGTGATGGTGCAGTTAAAGCAGTCAACTGTATAAGGTGTGGGGCACTGGGGCTTATGGCATAAGGCTCTAATGGAAAGAGAGGATGTGGGAAGGTAAATAGCAAGATCATGAAAGCTGACTTTATCTTGCAGACAGTGGATATCCTCTGAAATGTTTCTTAGTGAGTTTAGGAATAAAGGATCGAACATATACTGAATGCCTAGTTAATATAGGGTACGTTCAAGAATATCTCATATTAAAGGTTGCCTGGTACATAGTAAGATAATGAAGGCTGGTGAATTGAACTGCTAGAGTTCAAAGCTAAACTCTACCGCTTAGTAGCTTTATGATCTTGGGCAAATCACTTAACCTCTCTGGTCTCACTTTCCTCATTATATATAAGCACACTAATAGTATGAGAGTATTATGTGGAATAAATTAATACCTTAAAATTCTTGTTACAGAGCCTAACACATACATCAATAAATAAAAAACATTAGTTTGCATTCTATTTCTTGCTCAAGGTCACAAAATTAAGTGATGAGCTAAAATTTTAATCAAGTTCTATGCAAATTCAAAGCCTATGAATTTTTGCTATCTTATGTTTAACCATTTTGAAGTTGTTTTCACATGTACAAAATGAGGAGCAATAACAAAGTATTTCAAGAGGTTATTGGTGAAGAGTAAGAGGTTAATATATGCAAAAACATTCATACATTTTTAAAGTGCTATGTAAATGCTCATTATAGTAAGTCATAACTGCATTCTGGGAGATCTGAGAACTTTCAGATAAGGCTGTTTGCAGGACTGAATATAAAATGTTTTTCTAAGTCTCATTAGACTATGAAGTCCTACAGGTGGGGAAGAAACTTGCTATATTCACATAGTGGGTATTTGGCAAATAATTGATAAATGATTATATGTGAATCTCCAGATCAGACTGTGTTTTGTGTGCTAAGACTTGATTTCTCATTAGTTACAAACCACCTCCACTTGGATGGACCCTCGCCTCTGAAAGTAATTTATCCAAATCCCAAATAACCAACTCATTAATATATTTTCTTAACATGTACACAAGTAGTTGAGGGGTTACTATGAAATACTAGGTATGCGAAATACTTGAACTGGTATTGCAAGTACAAAGATGGAGTAACATCATATCAGGGAGGTGTTTAATTTAATATCCTACTTTTAACACCTCATTATTAATGTCATTTAGTTAGATATTTTATTATGTTAATATGAGCCAATATTAATAAGGAATATTTTCATTGTTTCAAAGTATTTTGCTTCATGTTTTATTTTACCTACCACACTGGAAATGCTTTTATAGTAGTGTTCACATGATTAAGAACATGGACTTAAAAGCAGAGCTATATGAGTTCAAATCTCAGCCCCACTTGGGGAAAATTGCTTCATTTGTCTTTCATAATAATAGCAACAGTAACAATATGAGGCCTATGGGTACATACTAAATGAGTAAATACATGTAAATAGAAGGTTGACTGGCTTATAGTATATACTATATAGGTGTTGATTATTATTAAATATTATTTTTTGTGTCCCACAGTCATTCTTAGAGTAACTTTTCTATAATAGGTGATAAATGTTTTGTTAATACTGAAATAAATGATACCTTTCCCATATTTTACTTTGTTTTTCATAAAATTAATATTATTATTAATGGTCAAAGTAAATGAGGCCTAGCCATGTCATGCCCCTGACCATGCCTCTCTTTCAAACTCTAGCATTTGAATGATAAAGCATGTAAAAGTCTATAAAACAAATAACACATCTGCTGAGGGTTTCAACAAAAGATTAGATGGGTGGCCAGTAAGCACTTTGAGTGATTTGTATTTTTCTTGGCATGGTGTGTTAAATATGGAGGAAGCATATAAATTACTCATTTTCCTTGCCATATTTGTTTAAGGGAAAAGCTATGTCATATTTTTGAACTTTGATTATTCACCAGTTTTGGTAGACCAGATGACCTCAATTCCAGACGCTTCCTGGTGTGTGTGTGTGTGTGTGTGTGTGTGTGTGTTTGAACAAATGTGAGACTGTAGCTTCCAGTATGGAAGAAATGATCCATACAGGTCTAGAGTCTCTATCAGCTTCTGTACTTCTACCATGTGCCTGTGTTTGTAGCTCTGGTCATTTGTAGCCTGATTGTGCCCAGAATTTGCTCTTGGAAGTGATCTAGTTAGCAATACATTTGACTAAAATTTAATGCAAACATTAGAGTTCCCAGGGCTCCCAAAAGTCACTCTGTGGTCCCTGGGATCGGAACATAATGGCTTAGTTCTTCTCTGGTCCCAATGACTTGTAAATTTAGAGGCTCCAGTGTCATCTTGGAGAAGATGCTCTTAATCAGTGTTAGACCATGGACCACTTTGAGAATCAGATGAAATTAAGGACTTCGCCCCCAGATAAACTTGTGTACGCTAATTCACACTAAACTTGCCTTAGAATCTCAAGATTTCAAAGATCTATGAGGCGTAATCACAGAGTCCCCAAGTTAAGAGATCCAGTTGCATTCAATTGGTTTTATTGAGCAAGAATCAAAACACTTAAATGTGGCATGAATGTAAAATGTAAGGGCAGAAGAGAAAGGAGCCCAAACTGTGAAAATCACATTCTCTCTTGATGAAGGTAGACCGATGGCCAAAGAAGAGTTTAAATTTGTTGTTTGGTTTCAGCAAGACCTATAAAAAATGATGAATTCAGGAATTTAGTTCATAATGTGTTAATCATTCACATGATATGTAGACTTTTTTAGCTTCTATGATTTGTCTCTTAAATCTGTATCCAAGGATTTATCAAATTAAATGCTTATATTTAAATATTTGAAATTGGCTTGTAGTGACTATAAATAATTTACTTCACCTAATATTAACAGAAAGACATCGTCCTTTACATGCTTCATATAAGTGATATTATTTAGCAGTTTTAACTTAGAGAACTAGGTTCATGAGTTGTGAACAAATGTAACTATTGAAATAATGACTGTTTCATTAAAAAAATCATGAAATAGTATATTTTGAGTAAATAAAATATATAACTAGCACTATATTACTTGCTTTCTTGTCTCTATTACTGTTATTTTGTTTTCTAAATTTTAATGTCAAAAATTTACCAAATATGTTGTATTTTTTTTCCTACCAGATGTCCTATTAAATAGCAATTAAATAATACAATTTACACATAATTTGATCTAAGGAAACCATAGTGTATTTTCTGTTTTTCTGCAAATTAGATAGCCCATATGGAAATAAATAGTAACTAAACCTCACTCTCTGAAATCAAACAGGTTTGGTTTGGTTTGCAGTTTTGAACTTTCTAGCTGTTATTATTTAACATCCAAAGGCCTATTTTTTTTCCATTCATGAATTCAAAATAGTAATATAATCTGTTCCATATATTTGCTATAGGAATAAATTGAGATAATCACGTATAGTTTTTAATCACTAGTAAGGATTAGAATAAACTTAAGTAAATTTTAGTTTTTATTTTATCTTTTCTAATGCATTATATTTAACAGACTGCTCAATTTTTATAATTTTTCCACAGTATGTGTTATCACCTGACCCTCACAGAAACTTTCTTTTAAGAGAAAATGAAAGTTCAGAGAGAATAATGACTTGCCTAAGGTCACACAGATGGAAGAAGCAGCCTTCTGTGCTCAAATGTGATTCCTATTATGTCGCAGATCAGTGTTGTATTTTAGATCATATAACATGTAGATACTGTAATGCTCTGAAAATATTCGTTGTGAAGAAACTCTGAATTTTGTAAATCTCTTCCAAAATTATTTCACATTCTTTGGTCATTTTCTATTTATTAATCTGTCTTTTTATTTAACTTCTTCCCATAAATTTGAAATTACTTTAGACAGTCATTAATCCAAATAAAAAAACAGAAACATTTTGCATCACATTTAAGGGTTTGAAAGTATCCTTTTAATATGTATGTGCTTTTCAAGTTATGAATTATAATTCATCCATGATTTCATCTTAGCATAGGAGAAATTTAGGGGTGCCTGACTTCATGGATCCTTGCAGAAATGATGTCTGAAATAAAGGAATGCATGAGAAACATAATACCCTTTCACTCAGTCCATCTAAAGTTAGAGTGCAGGAACACTGTTGAATGATTAAAATGTATTTAAACTCAGATCTTATGTAAATTGTTAAAAAAATTCATTTTTGAGATAAGAAAAATCACAGTTCAACAAAATATTTTACTCTACTGTCTGTGTGTGAACAGGAATGAAATAAAACTAATAGATTTTAGGAGTGCTCTACTTGTAGAAAGTTCGATAACAAAATCCCCAATTTTTCTTCATTTTATAAAAAAAGATTTGTTTTAATTTCTTGTTAGATTCCTAGGCTCTATTGTATCAAGGCTATGGCACCACCAAACTAAAATTATAATTAGCCCATTTTTGCCTGCTACTTTAACAGATTTACCTGCTTAAAGTATTTTAGATTTATGATTATACTGATAAATGCAGGAATCTTGTCTGTATAACTTTTCTTGTGTGTTTTGCTCATTTACCTGTGTTGTCTTTGATGTTTCCTTAGAGGTTTTAGATGATGAATGAAGTACCTGCGACTGTGGTAGTCTCAGGTGTGCTTGTAATGGTGAATTCTGAGGAAGCTTCTGGAGTGACTACAGAGTCCATGGTTGGTTCAGTGGAAGGAATAAGTGTAGGCTCAACAGTAGCAATGGTGTTGATGGTAGGGATGACTGTTTTATCCTGAATTTTCTTTGGGGGAATGACAATAAATGATGACTGTGGGCGTGGGTGACGTACCACAGTGGATGGGTAGATATTTGGCAGGATTGGCCATTGAGGAATTTGGGCAAGCACCCTAAGTGCAGCTGGTTTTGCATAATATGGATAAGGCATGTATTGATTACTAACTAGTACAGCTGGTCTATATCGGTAGTAATTGTGTTCATAAAAAGGAGAGCTATTCAAGTTATTCAGTACATAATGAACTGGGATATACTCGACTGTTTTCTGATTGAGTAATCTTTCATCATTCTCACGGCACTGCAAAAAGAATAAATTATACATTGTATTATTTTAGGTTGGAATGTACATATATCTTAAATCATAAATTTTTTGAAATAATATGTTATAGTATTTGACACTGAGTAACTACAATATTGGAAGTAGTGAACTCAGCAACTGTATTATTTTAAAATATATGGATTTGTATACTTCCCTTCCACTTTTTGATTTTCAACAAATATTAAAGAGAATATTAGTTTGAACCAATTAGGTGAGGTAATCCATAAAGCAAACCACATTGCCTAGAGCTTGGCATACATGCAAGGTGCTCAGTAAATGTTGGGCATTGTAATAAATACAACAGCTAGAAAAAAATCTCACAGAGAGCTCTGATGTATTATACACAAACATAGCATACACAGAGAAATATATATGTATGTATATATTTTCATATATGTGTGTGTGTCCTCAACCACATATTTGTAATTGTTTACAAGTTTTATTTATCTAGAGATTAGGCTGAGGCACATTTGTCTTTTTTCCTAAACAAATTATAACAGAGTAATGAAATAACGTGATGTAGGAGGATTCCTGGATGTATACTTCAGATTTTTTTTCAGCTTAATTAATTCCATTTAATGTTGGTTAGGGAATTTTCTGTTTTTATTTGTCTTTGTTCTACTGATGATGTAAAGTCATAAAAATATGTCACTAGATCTTTCCACAGGAATAGAAACAAATCAACAAAATTACACTGCAAAGCAAGAATTTCTCATGAAAGGAGACTTTTAAATATATTCATTCTAACATATTTGGGAAACAAAAAGAGGAAGTAAATACAAGTGTATGAGAAATATTCAAGGTGGGTCAGAGAGGGATCTTTCCCCAGATCTTAAAAAGTAGGCAGGAAAGATATTAAACTTCTGTTTTCATTTTTTTTCCCAATATTAAATTTTGAGACAGTTTTCTCATGTTGTTAAACATACATGAAAACCCCAAATACATGGCATGAGTTATAAAATAAAACCAAGATTTTCAGATAACCAATTGAGGTTGATTCATACTACTGGTTGCCGAAGTGATGTTTTCTGCAAAGATTATTAGATTATTTTTGGAGTTTAAAAATTAATTTAGTTTTTAGACAGAAGACATTTAAATATCATTGAACTACAGTTCATGTCTCTACTAAAAATAATAAAATTAACTTACTGCCGGTTGTTCCTGGTTTGGTACCTCTGCACCCTGGTGAGGTTCGGAGACATAATAAGAAAGAAGAAGTTAAAGAAAAGAAAAGCAGATTCTAGATTTTTTTTGTGGTTTAAAAAATATTTGTATAAAAGACAAAACACATTTTCTTTGTTTTTAATTCCTTTGCTTAATATTGTAAAATACTAAATGGTTACTTAATCTTTAAGACCTATGAACCACCCAAGAAGTGACAATATACTAATCAAAGGAGTAATAATGAACTCTATGGTTAAACTGTCTTTAAAAATCACCTTGTAGGGAGAAAAATTGAAGGTTGAAAATAATATGATCATCTGACCCTTGTGCCAACTAATGTATGTAATATTTGTTTAGATGAAAATTATGAATAACCTATATTCAGTTTGTATTGAAAGTACATTGTTAAAAATAATGACAAGGAGGAATAAACATATTTTCATTTTTCTGTTCTCCTACGAAGATGACTTATGATGTTTATTTTGATTTGAAAAATTGACTGTAGCATATCAGTTATAATGTTATGTAAATAATAGTGTTTTTTAAGTCAAATTCCATTTGTTTTTGTAATACTTTTCTTAAATCTGGATTGTAACGTGCATAGGGATTCAAGAGTGAGAAAATAATTTCCGTAAAGATGTATATATAAAATTTTAAAAGCAAAGGTTTTATAAACTTTTGAGATGAGATCATAATATTAAATATTTTTAGGACTTTTCACACATATCTCTTGGCTATAAAATGCTCTAGAGATCTCTTTGGAGGGTATAGGTACAGAAAATCAGAAATTTGATAAAATAATAAAATTCAAAGTGTGTTGAGACAGAGTCTTGTTTTTCTATAAATGTATAAAATTTCTAGTTCAAAATTTAAAAAGTGAAATGAATATTATATAAAGTGTGTCTACATTAAAAAATTCTGATAATCTAGACATCTTAGTATAATCTACATTACGTGTCCTTGGTATGGTTATTTTAGTTCATTACTTTGTTTCTTGCTTGTGTTCAAGAAGTATGACCTCTTCTATTATTTTTCCATTTATCTCAGAGTTTTCATACTTACACATTTATAGTTCAAAAATAAATGATCAATGATTAAGTCATGAAATATTTGTATTTGATTGTTACCCATTAAGGCTTCTCTCAAAAAAATATTATATTGAAACAGATGAACAATGTTTGTGGCCTTTTAAATAGTTTGTATAGATTCCTTAAGATAGTTTTCAAAATTATAATTTTGGGGGGAGACAAAAATTCATTAATAGGAATTATCAAATTTCTGTACAGAAAAGCTGTGCCAACTTAAAATGCCACCAACAGACTATAAGATTGCATAAATCATCACATAATTGCTGATAGTAAGTATTATTTTAACTTTTCATTATGGAGAGAAGTGATAAATTAAGATCACATAAAAGATGCTATTACAGTGCTGTTTTAATTTTTATAATTTTGACTACTCTTAAGATTGAGTTGCGAAATCTATAAAAGTTCCATTCTTCTTTTGAATTATTTGTTCATGGCTGTGGGGCTTGAAGCCTTTGTGAAAATGGACAGGAGGGTTTGGAAGCTAGAGCAAGCTCAGGTAGCTCAAGAGGTTGCTCTAGGGCAAGAAGTTGTGATCATGTGATATTGTAACATAATAAAAAATACATATTTCGTCTTCATCCCGGTTTCTGGCTCAGTGCTCCTAATACTCTAGGAATTTCCTAAGTGATGGGAGGGTGGTGGGGAAGTAGGTGTATTTTGTTATGTTGATGTTGTGGCTTCCCGACTCCACATAAGGACGGGGGGGGGAACCAACCCCTTGATTTGAGGGTTGGAACTTTTTCAGTCCCACCCACCCTGACTTTCCACTGATGATGGGAGAGGGGCTGGAGGTTGAATCAAAAGCCAATAGGCAATGGTTTAAACAATCACCCTTATGTAATGAAGCCACCATAAAACCCCAAATGGTTGTGTTCAGAGAGCTTCCAGGTTGGCAAACATGGGGAAATGCAGGGAGAACGGCCTTCCTGGAGAGGGTCTGGAAGCTCTGTGCCCCTTCCATATACCTTGCCCTCTGCATATGCTGTTCCTGAGTTATATCCTTTTATTATATACCAATAATCTAGTCAAATTTTTTCTGTTCTGTAAACATGGGTTTCCTGCATTCTGTAAGCTCCTCTAGCAAATTAACCAAATCCAAATAGGGAATCCTAGGAACCTCTGGACTATAATCCATCAGTCAGAAGTACAGGTAATAATCTAAGCTTGCAATTGGCATCCTTAGTTGGAGGGTGTTGTTGGAACCCCCAATTTGTAGCTGGTTGGTCAGAAGAACAAGTAAAATCCTGGGCTTGCAGCTGGTATCTAAATCAGGGGCAAGGTGGAGCAAGGGCAGTCTTCTAAGACAGCTTTCAACCTGTGGAATCTGATCCCATGTCCGGATAGATAGTATCAGAACTGGGTTGAATTCTTGGACACCCTAATGTTGTCCAAGAATTGCTGGTTGTTGGGTGAGAAGTCCCTTTGACCCCACAACACACATGCTGGAATTGGGTCCAGAAACCTAAAAGAATAATTTTCTGGTTTAAACTTTAATCCCTATCAAAGAGAAAACTCAAATTCTGAATTGTCAGGTGGCAACAATGAAATGGACTTTCAAAGAATAAATGAAAGAAAACAAATGTAAAAGTTATAGTAATTCAAATTTTGAAAAAAGTTGACTCTAAGACTTTATCTAATAGAATTACTTAATATATATTAACTTAAAAGCAAGTCTAAATTTAATAATAAATGAATTATTAAACAAGGACTAGTTCCCTCCAAAATTTACAATTTAAGAGGAGGTCATACAACATCAACTTATGTTTGCCTTCCTCTTCTTGCTATAGGCAGATGAGTGTGCCAGATCCCCAAATGAACATGAAAATAAAACAGAGCTATAGCCAAAACGACAATGAAAACAAGTAAAAGAAATAAAACCAAAACCTTTATCCTTGGTCTAATAGACTTAACATAACAGCATGTAATTTAAGAAAATGCCTGAAAATCATAGTTGCTTATGGATATGATCCCTGGGAAGGAGTCAGTCAGTTGACATAATGGGAAGAATATAACAAAACAGTAATGTTTGAATGTTAAATATTCATATGTCAAAGTTTTTGATATTGGTTGAAAAATGTAACCAAGCTCCTAAACTTTTAAGTGTTCAGTCTCTAGAGAGATTGGATCTGTGGACTAGGAATTTAATTAAAAGAATTTCTGGACTATGATTTTTCTATTTATTCTTTGTGAATTATTTTTAGAGCATTTTATAATTTAAAAAATATGTTCAGTATTGTTTTCCCTGTCGTATGAGAGTTTTAAAGGTTTTCTATACATGATAAAATGTGAAATCTTAATTCTTGAGAACTTAAGCATATCCAGAATGACATGATTTTCATTTTATAAATAAATAGAAAATAAATTACTTTTAAGAAAATATAGTATACAGTTACCTTGTTCTATGAAGTGTACCTGTACTTAGAAATTTACGTAATTACAGCCTTTAAATAAAAATTTCTTAAAATCTAAATACAAATTAATTAGATGAAATTAACTCACCAAAAAAGGCAAAGTTAGTGCCAGGAGATTCACAACTAGGAAAAAACTCTTCATCATTGCACCTAAAAATTAAAAAAAAATTATTAAAAGGATTTGTTATGAATAATTTAGGGGTGATTTAGAACACAGTTTTCTTTGCTTCAAGAAAAAAAAAGCCCGATTTATGGGTAGTTTTAGCCAATGTGGAAAATCTCTTTTATCAAAAGCTTCAGAAAAACCAAAATTGAGATTATCGAGGTGAATCTGATATAGGCCTTGCCACCAAGTGGCATCAATTTTAGAAAGGGACTTGCAACATACAGAAATCACAGTAAGAGGAAAGAAAGTGGAAAAATGTCTCCAGTGGTTTTCCACGATGTTTTCTCCCCCACAAATGTTTTGCCTTTCAAGATAGAAGAAAGAAAATGTGCTTCTAAAATAACTCTGGTGGTGGTATTAGGAACTGCTGTGAGAAGGCATCATTCTCTCTGGGTGTTTCGGTATGATTACCTTTCTTATGCTTTCTTGGCAGTGGGCTGAAGTCTTTCTTGGCAGTGGGTTCAGGTCTTTCTTTGCAGTGGGCTGAGGTGGCCTCTTACCTGTGGAGACCTAAGATGAAGACCTGAAGACTGAGTAAAGGGTATTAGTGCCTCGTAGCACGTGATTCACTTTCCTCCTACAAATTGCCCAATAGGAAGACTACAAAGTAGAAAGATTTGATGTCAGCTAGGTCATCTTTGGGTCAAACTTAGTTAATGAAATGCAGAAGAGGAAATTGGGTTGTCATTCGTAAAGCTTGGAAAGAAACTATTCACACTTGAAACAATGAATTTTTATGTTTTATAAAGACATATAGAGGAGTTTTTTAAAACATAAATTGCATTCTTAATCAATTAATCCTACTATTTGAATTTAAAGCTATTGTAAAAACGAAAAATAGCCACAACACTTTCCTATTTTAAATACTTCTCTTTTAGTTTAAGAACCTGGATATTGGGGATCTTACATACATTATCAGCTCTGGTTGGTTTTCCTTCTTCCAGAATTACGACTATTATGTTTTAAAAATTAGAAAACTGACTGTCTCTTACATACCCAAGAGCAATTTCTTACAAGTTAAATATGAAAGTGAAATATTTTAGTCTATATAAAATGTGGAGCCATTTGTATTTGAGAAGTTAACATATAATAGAAGTTTTAGAAAATGAAGAGGAAAACATTATAAAAGGGCAAAAACAAAACATCACAGCTTAAGTGACCCACTGAGTACCTAACACCACAGGTGCAGAAACATTCCACAACAACATATATTCTTCAGTAAGTTAATTGCATAAACATTCAATACATGTTTGTTGATTGATTAAGCTCTTATAAATCAAAGTGTTTTTAAGACTTTAAAATTTTAAAAATACAGGACATATAGATATAAATCATTAAATTGGGGATAGTTCTGGTTCAAGGACAGCTCATTCTAACATAGAGTTAATATAAAACCACCAATATGGGGGATATTTTGTTAAAATACAGCTACCAAATAATTTGCCCAGCTAATTCAGGAAGGAATACTTTCTTTAGCTTGCATTTCTCCAGGCAAAATGTTACCTGTGACTTTAGTTTTAAAGACTTGGCTAGACTGAATTGAAGTATTTACAGGAATCAAAGAATTGTCAGACTGCCAGAATACTAAGAAGACATAGAATCAGCATTGTATTTATTCTTGTATTTCTGTCTTTTTCTTAGAATTTTTTCATGTCTTAGAAAGTTAGGAATGTCGTTCTGACTCTAGAATGCTATTGAGTTTGAGTAAGTTAAGATTTTCTGTTTCTGAGTAGAGTTGGCTTCCACTATTCAAAGAAAGATGGCAGAGATTCAAAACTGCTAAAACAAGCTGCTAAAGTAATAAGACCAAGCATTCTAGTTGGACTGTTTAGTCACCATATGCCTTCGGTTGTTAGGATCGAGTGATAGTTGGAATATTATGGTCTGATGAGTTGCCAAAGCATAAAGATACTCTATTCCACATGGTAATTTCCAACCAGTGATTGAGAGCCATAGGATGCTATTGCTTTTCAGTTGCGTCTTTCTTTAATCACTAGTACCAGAGACTCAGAACACCTTTAATAACATTATTTTAATGGGAAAATACATTTCACCTGGGGATGCTAGGAATCTTTACCTATACCAAAAGAAAAACATTTCTACAGTGCTGTCACCCATGTGCTTCAAACACTAATCTGGCTCTCTTGGGAGCCTTGGAATACTGGATACTATTCTTTGAGCCCTTAAATTATTTCAGGTACTGGTTGAGGCATTAGGAATACATTAGTAACCAAAGCAGGCAAAGATGCTTGCCCTGTGGAGTTCATACTTTAAACATTTACTTGAGTACCAGTGACACTGAACATTCCCCATTTATATTGACCTAAGGCAGACTAAGAGAGCTAAAGAGTTTTGAGTGACTGGTGTAGATGAAGTAAGTGAATCCCACGTTAGAGCTATACAGATACATTCCAGAGGAAGAACAGAATTTCCACAATATGAAATCTCTTAGGAAGTTGAGATGCTGATGCATAAGGTCTTAAAATGTAGAGTGTTTATAATCTGGAGCTGATACACCAGCCTTGATCTAGTCACATATTCATTTTAGGAGTCATAGTCTACTCTGGAAACATCCCTGGAGTGTGGGAAGAGGACCCACAGGGGCTTCGCAGTAAAGCTACGGCTTCTTTCTGTTTAGTTCCTGATAATTAATGACTATGTAAGTACTCACAGAGCAGAGCGGGTAAGAGGCTGTTGTGGGTCCCTAAGTTCACATTTCAAGCACTATGACACTACGAAATAATCATTTTGTGGCAAGCCAAGTGATGTTTAGCATCTTGTATGCATTCTTTTATCCATAATAACTTTCTGTTCTGTTAGCATTTCTCACTTTTGATGTGCGTTTTATCTTTCTCCTCTTTTGGTGGTATTCACATACATGTGGTTTAATTTGTTTCTGTGTCGTTTTATTTTTTAGCTGTTTCATTAGTGCCAGACAGATCTCAGTGCTGTTGTGAGCTTGAAGTACAACAATGTTGGGGCAGTAGCCGCAATGTAAATAACTAACATAATGTCCTGTATGATCAATTCTTAAGGCATCATAAAATTAACATTTTAGTGCAGAAATTTGTATGCTTTAGAAGCCATTCCTATGATATGTGAAAATTATGAGAAAATAGCATATTTTAGAAATTTAGAGGAAAAGCATAAGATGCTCTTAAAAATTTTCAATAGAAGTAAATGAGATATCATAATTTTGCTTTCCTGTAGACAATTCAGTTAAATAAACAATGCACACACATATAGAGTTCTTATTACAAACAAGGCACTTTGGGAAATATAGTAGACATTCATAATCTTTGCTTGCAGAGAACATGTAAAAAGCTAGTGCTTTCTGCGGGACATTGACAGAAAGACTCTTGAGGCTGGGCAGAAACATTTGATGTCATCTGTGACCTAGAATGAGTGTCATGATGACTTTCATATTAGTGCATACATAAATTCAAGCTTTAGCAACTTTTAGGATCCCAGTGCTTCTGCGTCCATTATAAGGACACAGATTAAAAATTACAAGGGGTAATCAAGAAAACTTTCAATTTCTGTAAGGCATTATTTATCCAGTATGATCCTAGGACCCCCTTTAACTCCATCCTGTATTTACTCCAATAAGTATTTTATTTCTCTCACACCATTTGAAGTAGATAGCCAGATCAACTATGACCTCCATGTGGCCAAATCCAGTACTGACGTTAGATCTTCCTCTTAACCTCAGCAGCCTTTGGCATGGTGATTTATCCCTCTGACTTTTAAAGTTTCTTCTTTTGGTTTTTCTTCTCAAATCATTGGCCACTTTTAATTTTTCTTTTTTTTGGTTCTTTTTATTTTCCTCAAGCTCTGAATTTGGGAAAACTTTCAAGAATTCTTCCTGAGTTCACTACCTCTCTCTCTACCCTTTCCCCCTTTCTATCTTTAGTATCATTATAGTTGACCTATACCATTCCTATAGCCTTAAGTACGATCTACACTCTATTAACTTCACTGAACTACAGATTCAAGTATCCATGAGTTGTTTTAACATCTCTGTTTGTATGTGAAATAGACATTCCAAGTTTACCATGAGGAAAACAGAGTATTTGATCCCTTTTCTCCACCAAGTCCTCCACTTCTCTTTTCCTCTTTAACAGATGACACCATGACATTCCTGTGGTTAAAGAGGAAATCCTTGGGTCATCTTTTGTCCCTTCGTCAATAGTCCATTAGAAGAATTATATGTCCTCTCTTAACAACATACCTTCAATCTGCCTGCACTTTTTGGTCTTCATGTATTATTCTAGCCAGTCCCTCACATCTCACACTTGACCATCCCGATAGTTCTCTGTCTGGTCTCCTACTTTCACTCTTGTCACCTTGCCAACATTCTTCACAAAGTTATATTTTTACTTTTTTTTAGTTTTGAACATTTTTCTGATAGGATTATTCTCATGCTTAAAATCTTTCACTGGCTTCCTATAGCACTTAGAATAAATTCCAAGCATTTTATCAGGGCCTATGTGATCAGCCTATTTGATAGTTTCTATATGATTTATTTTCTCTGCATCCCTCTTACCTTATCTTCTACCATTATTTTTCTGATGATGTGCCAGCTTCAATGACTTTTCTGTCCCTAGAAGGTGCCAAATTCTTTCTCAAATCAGGAACTTTTCACTTGTGATCAGTCTCTAAAATGTTCATACTGCAATTCTTCTCAGTAGTGTCTCCTCTACATTATTCAAGTTTCAGTTCAAATGTCTTTTCAGAAATACTTTCCTTGGCACATTTTCTAAATAGTCATTTCTTTCCCATCACCACAATAGTAAATGTTCATTTACTATTCTCTGTCTTCTCCCACTGGAAGGAAGATATGTTCTCCAGTGCATAGACCTACATCTGGCACATATTAGACACTTTAATGTTTGTTGCACAAGAGATTAATTATCTGGACTATTTAAATTGCAAATTCTTGCCTTCCTGCACATTACTGAGTCAGAATTTTTAGAGGAGGAATATGCCTGGACATCAACAGAGTTAATAAGCACCTAAATAATTTTTATGCAGACAGGTTTGGGAATCACCACTTTCTTCTGGACGAAGTCAGAACCTGGTTATGAAGAACTTCTAGAGTGGACAGGAACATTACCTGTTTCCACTGAAATTCTAATTTATTTCACTGAAGAGCTAGTACACATGGATAAGAAATAGGGTCTTCTGGGACTGGATTTCCTGTGAGAGCTTTAGAACTGACTTCCCCTAACTGTTGGGGGAGCTGGGCTCTTGTTTGGAGTGATTGCAGCTAGACTTCAGTGTGGCCCTCTGGGCTTGTTTCACTCCCCATCTAAAGCCTTGGATAGTTGAGAGAAACTAGAAGCATTCTTAAGTATTGGAGAGAGGAACCCTTCAGTTGTCAGTGCCTTGCTTTTCATCTTGTTCTGTTGCTCTTAACTGCCTTTAGCTACCTTGGTTTGACCCAACTTGGCCAGAAGTTTCAACTCTGCCTAGGTATTATTGAATTCATACCGAGTTCTGGAAAGAGACTATCTCCTACACACCTTAGCCATTTACATGAGGGAACAACTCATCAAGTGATACTTGTTCTCTATATCTATGTGAAAAATTAACAGGAATGTTATGTACTGAATAAGAATGGGGTATGGGGGGACTCGATAATATGTGTGAATGTGGTAACCACATTGTTTTTCATGTGAAACCTTCATAAGAGTGTATATCAATGATACCCTAATAAAAAAATATTACTAAGATATTTATTACCTTCTCTTTGGTTTCTCAAGTCAGAGGTTATTCTATAGTCAAGAGAACTTGACATATTCATTTGTATGTTTATTAGAAATAGGTTCTAAATTATTTTATTCTCACCTTTTACTCTAACTCTACCCAGTGAAGCTAAATGTCATTAAAAATATCAATTTGAGTTTAGAGTTCACCCACCCAGTAAACATCTATTGAACATCTAATTTGTACTTATTTACTTGACAGTACCTATTTATCCTTTAAGGTTCAGCCAAAAGTCACACGTGGGGCTTTTCCTAATTTGTGTAGGCAGAGCTAGTTTCCCCTCTGCTTTAAAAACAAACAAACAGAAACCAAACTCTGTGAATACTTTATTGGAGTATTTATTACATTTCTTGAAATTTTATGTATTTATATCCCCTTCACTAGACCGCAAGATCCTTAGAGGTGAAAAAAATCCTTTTCTCCGAGTCCTGAACATTTAGCACAATAATAAACACAAAATAAATATTAATTTTTTTAGTGAATGAGTGAAACCTGAAAGATTCTATGGGGGACATGTGAGTCTTCTCCCCAGGCAACTAACAGAATAGTAGAGATGAATTTAGTTCTCTGTTTACTTTTCTGTGAAAGTCTCTTTCAATAATTAGTATACAAACTCCACATGAATGTGGTGCCTAATATACTAGATTTTAAAATAGATTAGTGTGTGCAGGGGCACACTAATTTTATCAACTGTTTTAGATGAGAGGGAGATCATTTGATGGTCATTTTAGTTTGGAAGTGTAGTTAAGCAAAATGATTTTTAAAAGGGGGAGTTTGTAGAATGTTATGATATGTGTGTATACTGTAAATTTCCAAGAGACATTTTGAGGATGTATATTTATGTTTTGGGTCATCTGGTGAGATTAATGCTTCAAGAAATGCACTTTTGGAAACAGTGTCTTTGTGATCCTGTCCCTATAGGCCAACATTAGATCACAAAAGAAAATGGAAGTTTGGTTGACACCCTTATTGGGAAACTAGCCCACCAATCACAATAATCAAAGGTGTCAGGACAAGGAAGGATGTTGCCCAAATCCACTGGGGGAATAACTAGCTTTAATAGAATATATTTGCTTCACATATCTAGTAGTTAAAGGTAAATAACAGTGTCTTTTTTTTTACCCAGAAAATTCCAATACAATAATTTGAGGTGAATAAAATAAAAGTTCTAATTTGAGAGGTATCAAAGACTTAAAGACACACACACACACACACACCACCAAAAGGAAGACAGTAAATTATACAGCTGGCCCTCCCAAACTTTAAAGCAGCCAGTCTTTGCCGCTGGCCTCTCTTCAGGGCTCTGCCTTACCTTCTTTACTCCCCGCCAGCTTGGTTTCCCATGACTGCCTTTCCTCAGTCATGCAATGGCCTCCTAAACTGTCATCTGGAAGGCTGGAAAACAATCCCTATAAAATTAATTTACCAAATTGTATTGAGGACAGTTTGGTCCTCTTGCTGTCCCTCCCATCCATATTAATTGGTGTCCCTGACTTTAATACCAAAAAATGAAATTTAATGTTTGAGGAAACTCTAATCCCTGAAAATGCCAGGGGAGATAGCAGTTTCCCTGCTCAAGTCATGCCAAGAGGCTCATTAGGCTGGCCTTGGTTTGTAGCCAGCTTATGCGTCATGGCAGAATTTCCCTCATTGATGGTAAGGGTGTCAGCTAGGAACAATTTAAACTTGGGTTGGAGAAACGTAATCTTTGTTCAAAGAGATTTTTTTCTAATTTCCTGATAAATTACCTGTGGGGATAAAGGCTGCCATTGTGACACAATGAAAGGCTCATTGTGCAAGTAGAATCTTGTTGGATGTCTTTTGTCATATATTGCAGGAAAGTTTATTTTCCTCACCATTGCCTTTTCCTCCTTCAAGGGTTTGTTTCTAGAATGTTCATCATGGGATTTATGGGAACTGACGATCAAGATAAACTGTTCCTCAATAAAGTTCACAAAACCTTTGCTGTGTGCATTTACTTTATATGCAAGAGAATATATCCTTGATAAACTAAAAGCCTCTGAACTTGGTTTTCCCTTAGCTGACACAAATGTTAAATCCTTTAAGACATATGTATGTATGTAGTTTATGATGCTTGCATTGTCTTAGGACAAATAATTTTATTCATGATTTGTCTGACATTTTAGAGGCCCTGTAATTTCTATAGCAAAGTATGGGTAGACACAAAGTTACCTAATTTGTTGTGCTAATGTTGTAATTGTGTAAGAAGGAACTGTTACCATTTAAATTTTTAAGATTTTTTTCTCTCACTAAAAGGAATCTTTTGCTAACTTGTATGTTGAAATAGCTCAGGGATACCAACAAGCTCTTTTTAAAAAAAATAGGAATTGGAAAGTTTTCTTCTGTATTTCATTTATCAAACTTTCCCAGAGTACTCTCTTCCCAGCAAGTTCTGGGGAAAGTTATATCATTGTGATAGTCCAGGAACTTACAGTTGCCTCAGGAATAGTACAGATAAGTAAATAAATTATTTTATTAGAAGTAAAAGTATAATAAGACTCATTAAATAGTGGAAATAAAATGCAGGGGGAGAGAGTCGAAGTGGTAAGTGATTCTGTTTGGAGAGACAGGAAAAAGTTTTCATGAAGGTCGTAATACTGAATTTGGGTTTTGAAAGGTATTTGAATTTCACTAGGGGAGTGGACGTTCTGTGAAGAGAGAGCACAAAGGGCAAAGGCGCAGCTGTGTTTGAGTGACTGCGGGTGTGGGGAATGGCACGAGCCTGGTGTGACAGCTGGGGCTGTGAGGGGGAGCTGGGCTGGTGACAGGGACATGAGGAGAGAAGCCGGGTTTACATGTAGAAGGCCTGGAATACCTTGCACGGGGGATGGATTTTATACTGCGGGCAGTAGGACGCCCCCAAGGCATTTGAACAAGTCGGAAATATGTCAACATGTTTTGAAAGATAACTGTGGAGGCAATGTGGCATCTAGATTGGCAGAGCAGCAGTTGGATGGCAGACCCTTCTTAGCATGGGTTTGATATTCCCACCTGAACTAGAGTGAAACAGGTAGACTGAACTAGTCTTTGGTAGCCACCGTGAAGTCCTACACTGAGAAAACTTTAGTATATGTGTCACTGAAACAAAGGCATAGGGGTTGGCTAGGCCTATTTTCTGTTTCCTTTTTACCGCACACAATGTCCGTGACTGTGGAGGTGCGCAGGACTGTCATGATCTTCGGTTTGCCCACATACGAAATGTAACTGCTGTACAGAGATTATGTGAAGATTTGGTGAGCTTGTGAGTTTCTTCAAGAAGCAGTTTGTAACCTACGATCATGATATAAATGCGATTTTTAGGGCTTCACTCATTAGCAGTTTTTTGAAGCTAGAGACAGTACTTGTTTTGGATATCCTTTACTAATATATCAAGCTTCATATCCCACAGTATATAAATTACAGACTCAACTGAGTAATTGAGCATCAAATATTAAAAATTTTTTAAATTAAAATACATCCATCTCTGGTTCTTGTTAATACAGTCAGTGCAACCACACAACATAAACTGCTAAGTAGACTTTCATGCAAAATACTTCCGAGCCAGTTGATTTTGGATACCTCCACTCCCCATACTCTCCTAGAACAGTTAGTCATGAAGAAATGAATATTAAAATCTGTCAAATTTATTTTGCATTCCTAACAGAAATGCACATTTAAAAAATAGGAAACCAAGACCTTTTCTTTTATATTTTCTGAAAAGGACTAAAGATGAAAGATTAATGAGAGAATACTGTATGCTACTTTAATTGCATTTATTTTTATTTTGTTAATAAGAATACTGATTCTTCAAGGAAGTAGCTCATTTTCAATTTTACAGTGACCTGAGATAAATGATAGGCATACAGTTATTAATTGCTATGGGTAATTTGCTTGTGACCTTGTAAGTTTTTTGCTTTTTAATTACAAATAATGCCTCAAAGTATTTCTAGTCCAAGGACTGGGAAATTTTCTGCTCAAGACAACTGAGTAGATACAGGAAGGAAGGTAGAGATCTTCAGTGGTAAGTATTAGCAGAGTTTTTGTTTCCTAGAAGAGTCCTCTGGGTCTTAATGTAATCTTAAGTATAGTCTACATTCCTTCAATTCATCTGGTAATTAACAGACCATCGCTTTGTTTTAATATGATGAGATGATAGGGGTCTCTATTATACGGGGAATATTAAGCTTTTAGGATTTTGTTATAACATGAAAATCAGAAACCAGATTTAGAGTTTTAATATTAATTTTAAAAGTGCATGATTTTTGAGAAATAATTAGAAGTCTACCTTAGACCCTAGATCCACAGTTCATTTATTATTATCTCCATTTTGGCTTAAGTTTTGCCTTCTTTAGACCTCTGATTCAGCTCCAAAATGCTCAGATATTGTTGATAGAAAATGTCAAAAAGTATTTTGTAAAAATGTTTTAATATGAAAGGGTTTGTTTCTATTACATCCTAGTAAAAGTGGTATTTAAACTGCTATGTTGGTTGGATCATAGAAAGACACAGGTAGAGTGGAGACCCTAATAGTTTCTAGGAGAGAAAAAGATGGAAATAAACTAACTTTATGGGGATAAGTGGGGACATTATAACATATTTTTTAATTGAATGATACATTATAATCCACAGATGATAATCTTAAAAAACACATGCTTTGTACTATGTGAATTTACCACCTATTTCATCTTAAATTGCACTAGGACTTTTCTTTCTTGTGTACTTTCTTGTATCCACTAGGAGGGGTAGCTGTAGGGACAGACAGGTATTAGAATAGGAAGGTAATAGTATCTAAACCATGGTTATCATTGATATAGGAATGCTGGATATACTCCAAATGGATATTGGTAAAGATGTACATAAAGCTGTGAAGGGGAGTCATTTCTCCTGCTGACCTGTTGAAAGAAAGAAATAACAAAGGCTTGTTTTACTCTTTATGAAGGTCTTCCTTTGTAAGTAGAAGCTTTAGAAGGTTTAGGATCATTGACCTTTCCTATGTGTACTGTGACCAGGCACTTAATTAATTTGCATCATTTTAGAAAATTTTAGGAAGTAGAGATAACCATGTTTTTGTACCTTTCTATTAATAGCCACATTTTCCTGGTAATTACTTCTATACCTATAGGGCCAAGGCTGACGGGGTTGATGAAGGTACCTCATACATCTCTCTTCACCTTTATAGAAGGTCTTCACCCAAACCTTATGTTAGACACAGTCTCCTCTTCATCTCTTTTCTTTCTTCCCTCTTTGCTCTCCATCTCTCCATATCCCTATCAATTTCTGTATTTTTAACATTTTATAGTTGATAGTTTTGTTTATCATTATGACATCAAAACCATGTTCTCTTTCAGATATTAAGATTTCTATGAGTATAAACAAATCCCTAAACAAGATTCTTCTTCAAGTTTTATTTTTTCTTAAATATTTTTTGATTAATTGTTTAAACCAAAATCATTGTTTAGAGAATTTGCTGCTGGAGGGATCATCAAAGCTGGCTACATCTCCTCATTCTCAAGTTTTAATTACTTGTTTATCTTTGTTGGAATGAGCTTTTCAGAATTAAGCAGAGTGGAGGAGTGAGCAGTTATGACTCTTTTTTAGGCTTGATAATTCTAGTAAAAATATTGTAACCCAGTTCATCGCAGAGTCAGGTTTCAGTTTGGGCTCCACCGTCACACGCTACACTGGGCTGAGATAATTCCCTTTGCACAGAGATCAAATCCCTGAAGTCTACTCTGTTGTGTGTGCTAATACCCAAACTCTTTAAGGATTTCTCTAGATTTTGAGAAGTTTGGATAGAGGAATATCTTTAACCACAGTTATAGGTATTTCACATGGCAATCTTACATGTTAAACAGAGGAAATGTAACTTACACTTCATGGTTCTCTTTCCATGTGTTGGGAGACCTATAGTTCAAACAGTGAAATTAATTCAACATATGCTAATGAAACACACAGACTGAAAAATACATATATGTATGAAGAAAATAATTTGTATCCTACCTAATATTGCTTTATGGTATTCCATTGAAAAAAAAGGAATCCAGGATTTGAGTGCCCAGAAATACTGTAGGAATTATTTTTCTGAAAAGTATTAATATGTATTATAAATGACTCAAATTCACCACTGTACCAAGGCAATGTGGGCTTGAACTATGCACTGAACAATATGTGATTTATAACATTTTCTAGAATGTAATGTTAGTGGTGCAGGTTTTAGTCATGTTGAAAAAAGCAGAATACAGTGTATGGAAGAAATTTTCCCTAGGATTCATGAATGAGAACAAAAAAAATACATAACTACTGTGGAATATAGAAATGGATACTTACTGGGAGACCAACGGTTACTGCCAAGATGGCTGTAATCAGAAGGAGAACTTTCATCTTACTCAGAAATATCCTAGAAGGCAGCAGAGACACCAAAATGTTAAATTCAGAAGATCCAGTTGTAGTACAGATTATATTATTAATAGCTCTTCAATCTTGGGCAAGTCACTTAATCGTAGGACATCAGTCTATTTCTTAATGGAGAACATTGTTTTTTATGTAAAAATAAAAGGTGCTTTGCAATTTTACAATTATGTAACATCAATTCTTTTAAAAACAAAAATCCACGTATTATTTACCAATAATACTTCTCTGTGCATGGTAATAAAAGTAGTCTCTGAAATGAAACACTACCTTGGTTTGTACACAGAATGTTAATATGGGGATAGTTATTTATTTACTAATCTCAGGAAATTCAGAACAACATTCTGTATAATAATAACCACAAAATTCATTTACATGACAGAATTACTTGCTTTGATTCCTAGGCAAACCTCCAAATTCCATGCAGTTTGGAGGGAACTATTTTTGATATTTGAGAAAAGACATTTCCAAAGCATTTCATTCTATTTTAATTCCCATTGCAGACTCATCTTATGATATACATTGTTATAATGCATCAGTTTCAGTTGCTAATAAGTATTTGAGGAAACTGAACTAAATTAAATATTTAACTAACAATCATGTATGTAATAGAGAAGTAGACAATAAAGCATAGAAACCTGCATTAAAAAGTATTTTGCCACTAATACAATAAGCACATGTATATCACTTGATTTCAAACACGAATGGACAATTGTCCCTGTGGGATGGTATTATTAGTCATTAATCCTCTTCTTTGTTGTGCTGTGGATGCAGTTGACGCTAGAGAATATATAGGGGGTTTGGGAAAGGCAATCAAGTTGGAAAAGGGGGTTGGCTAGGGATCTTTCCTTCAAGTTTCCCTCATATTTATTCATAAAATATTTCTTGATCACTGAATTTCAGACATTCATTATTCTAGGTATTGGGTATACATAGTTGAGAAAGGCTCTGCTTTCATGGACTTTAGTAAGCATGCTGTTATAGGTCAACACATTACAAAGTTTTCTGAAGATTATTTGATTTAAAGTTTTATATTGCAGAAAATGCCAATTGCCCATATCAATGTTATTATTTTGGGATGGGTTTGAGGTGATTAATAGAGACTCTAAGGGGATTCCTCATCTCTGATGATTCCTAAATATCTATAAGACAGGGAAAAAAATGTAAAAGAAAAAATGTACTCAAGTTTTGAATGGTGTCTTTATTTTTTTATTATATTGATCAAATTAGGATAAAAAAATATCAGATGATGTTATGATTGTGACAACACAGGATTTAAAATTCCACTCAAGTTCAGAATTCCATAACAAGATTGGAAATACAGGCAATTAACAGTAAAACTAATACACCCACACACATTCCTTACAGACATACATCTACACACACACAGCCTAACTTCTAAGCACAAAGCATTGTGCTTGGTGCTGGCAGGGATATAATGAAAATGTGTGATTTTTGCCATCTGCAGCTAGTAAAGAAGACAGGTATAGGTAACTTTATAAGGAAGGAAAAGTATGGTAAACACTATACATAGAAATTACAAAATACTGAAAGCATATAGAAGAAAAATAGACAAATCGAGGAAAGAGTTTTGGAGGAGATGGAATTCAAGCAGAGCATTAAAATAGGAAGATAACTAGCTAGTTTCAAGGATTAATCCAAACCTCATTAAGCAAAGAGGTAAATAAGCCACATCACTGACTCTTCCAGATCATGTCTTGTGGTCAGGGTAGCATAATTGCCAACTACCACTTTTCATTTTTTTACTTCACAAGATGTAATTTCCACAGCAGTAAATTACTGTGGGCTGGGGAATAAATCTGAAGTCTCTGAATAAATTAGATACATCTCCCTGGAGCATCAGTTTCAGTCAAGGATTTATGGGAAAGCACTGAAGTAGTTGTTATTTGAAAATCAACACAATATGTTATAGAATAGAATACAAATACAGAAAATTTTAAAGATAGAATGGGCTACAAATAAATTGGCCCTTTTCATATTTGAGAGAATTCATGGTAGTGCATGTTACCTGCCTTTGCTGACTTGAGACCCATACAATTCAAAATGATGAGTCTGAGGCTCTGTAACAGTCTCACTGTGCCACCTCACCAGCATTCCACACTCACAAAGATTTACTTATGGCCATTCTAAGCTATGCACTTACCACAGCTGAATGGTGATTAAAAAAAAACATTTTTGTAAACAGGTATAGCCAAAATGGTTGCCTAATTACAAGTTTACAAATTCAAGAAACCTTTGCATGACAGTCCCAATAATTTTAATTTTGACAGTCAACTGTATGTGTCTGTTGATTCTATCATCTATCTATCATCTATCTACCTACCTATCATCTATATCTATCACCTATCGTAGTTTACAGTGATATTTAAGACCTCTCTTACTTCAACTTTCCTGACAGTTCCTTCTCTTGGTTGCTGTTGTAAGAAATGGGAAATGACTGGCTTTGGAATGGTAGAGATTTTATACACTCAGAGTGAGTAGAATGGAGAAATCTGTGGCTTGAAGGCTTCTCCCCTGGGGTCAGTCATTAACTCAGTTGAATCATCAGCTATCACCATATGCTGAAATTGGAGAGTAAGGGACATTTACAGTTTCATTGAACTTTGCCTGAGTGACTACCAAATGCATCTATTTTTGGTTTCTTTTCAAATTCTATATATCTTGTATTTTCAAAGCTTATTATTTTACATAATGTTGCCCATGCTGTTATTTAAAGCATTTTTCCTTTAATCCTAACAAAAAAATATATTTTCTGAGGATCGCTGGCATTGATCATAGTCTGCTGGAAAGCATGTTTGGTCATGTTGCAATTTTAAGAAAACAGACTCTTAAAAGCCTTTTGCATGAATCTGCTTTCACCTCTTTGATATTAGTGAGCAGGCTTACAGCTTCACAGATCAATGAACCATATTTGGGAACATCAAAGCATCATGGTTACATCATGAAACACTATATTTTATTTTTCAATTAAAGATGCACAACACAACAGAAAGGGTATACCATCAAATGTAGGACTAAAAAGTAGAACCCTCAAAAAGTTTCAAGGATTACCTTAAATATGTGTGCATATTGTATGTGCTATAGTCAAGAGTCATAAAACTTGGACTTTTTACCATTTATTTGAGAACCCTTAAGAATTCAATTTCTTGAATTCAGTTACTATTTCAGCAGAGTTTATATGATCATAATTTTAGTAAGGCATCAAAGGCCATTATTTCTCTTTTATCCTAGGAATTAGGTCCAAGAGAACTCAGAAAAAAATAACAGCTAACATTTCTTGAGGATTTTAAGTGCTCAAGCACAAAGCTAAATGCTTTACATGTATTACACCATTAAACCCTGAAAATGACTAACCCTGAGAGCAAAGTACTATTATCAACATCCTCTCCATTTTACAGATAAAGTGACTGAGGAGTAAAGAATGCAAGTAACTGGTTTAAGCTATCACAACTAGAACTCTGGCAGAGCTGATATTGAACACCAGGAATTTGGTTCTAAACCCACACCCTTAGTGCTTTATACTGTCACAGTAGTGGAAGGTTAGAAAAATCAGTACAAAACCAGAGAAACATTAAAGTTTACGCGTAACTAAACATTCAATCTTATCTTACTGATTTAAAGAAAACTGCTTCAATCTGAGATCTAATTATTAAACAAACCTAGTATTCTGTTGTGTATCAGCTTTCATTTTGGCCAATTTGAAGTCAGTAGATTTATTTCTCCAGGAGTAGGGATGTGTGTGTATGTCTACATAATGTGTATGTGCTTGTGTATGTGTGCATAATATACTATTTATTCACTTGCTTAACAACCAGTATTCCAATTTCTTCGCTTATATGAAATTGTTCAAACAAAAGTTTCCAGTTACCTCTTTATTGTGAAAACCATAAATGCTTTTCTGTCTTCATGCTTGGCATCTTTTGACATTTAATACTGGTGACTATTCCCTCCTGGAAACCTGTTTTCCTCTCTGTTGGCTTCTTAAAACCACTCTCTCTTGTTTTTCAAGTTTTCTGACAACAGCCTTAAATCTTATTTGCTGATTGTTTTTCCTCAATTCATTGTATTTGACCTCTTATCTTCTTAGTTTACACTTATTCTGAATAACATAATCTACTTCTGTCTCCCTAAACTATGCTTTTAGCTCCAAATTTCTCCCAGTAGAAATAGAATATACAACTGAATATTCCATTTAGATGTCAGATGGATATCATTCAAAACTGATTTTATAATTCTTCCCTCTATATCTGCACCTCATTTTTATTTAATCTCTCAGCGGGCAGTCATCAATCACTCACTCACCCAAGCTAGAAATCTGTAACACCCAATACTTTCCTTGTCCCTTCCCTCTAGCATCTAATGGCGATTCAGTTTCCCTTTCTTGGAATCAGTCTCTTTCATCCTTACTGCCATTTCCTTAGTTTAGCTTCTCATTCTTTTCTGGACTGTTACAATAGATTCTTTGTCACCAATATTCTCCCTCTTCCAATCCACCTTGCTCAGTTATGCTATAATGATGCTTCTAAATTGGCTTTCAAACTTTTAAAAATGTAAACCACAGTAAAAAAAAGTGGATTATATATCATAACTAAGTATAACTCCCCAAACACACAAAAAAGCTGAGAGTTTCTAAAAAAAATAAAAATAGCCTTACTTATTAAACATTTTTAATGAATACTATTTTTCCAGCTTTATTGAGGTATATTTGACATATAACATTGTGTGAGTTTAATGTGCACAAGGTGATGTGATGACTTGATATATGTGTATATTGCAAAGTGATAACTACAATAGGCTAGGTAACATATTCATCACCTCACATAGTTACCTTAGTGTGTATGTGTGGAGAACATTTAAGATATGCTCTTAGCAACTTTCAAGTATACAATGTAGTATTGTTAACTATAGTCACATTGCTGTACATTAGGTCCCCAGAACTTATTCATCTTACTACTGGAAGTTTGTACCCTTTGACCAACATCTCCCATCCCCTCCCCTCAGCGCCCCCACCAACCACCAATCTACTCTGTTTTTTTAAGTTTGCTTCCCACATATAAGCAAGATCATACAGTATTTGTCTTTCTAATGAGCACTTTTCACTTTCCTTATCTTTATTTTTCATTTCTGTTGGCCCACAGGTTGTCCTGCATAAGCTAGCAGGTTGCATAAAGCTGTGGTTTTGTTACTGAAATTTTATCTACTCAAGGCAGCAGGAATAATGAAGATGTCAGCCACGGATACTCCAAAACTAAATATGGTTGAAAGAGCAGTAGATTTGTCTGGTCTGTTTTAGATTTTTATTTAGATCTTCTTCTTTAGCTACAAATGGTCAAGTCAGACTATCTTGATTCTTGATTTTCTAATCTTTAAAGTGAAGATGAAGATAATTCTCTCTGGAATTGGGAATTGAGTGAAATGAAATGTATAAAAGTACTCTTCATGATGTCTGACTTCACAAGTGGTTCCATCAGCATCAAAACTGAAGCTCTGAGCAAGCTTGAGCAGAACCTAAATACTTTGATATAAAACCTGGTTGACTGTTCTGCTATCCTGTCTGTGTTACTAGAGCTGTGTAGACACCTCCTGTGGCTCCTCCTGAGTAGATGGTTTCCCTTGATGCCTGCTTCATGCTGAGATTTAAAAAGTAGCCTGCAAAATCATGCATCTAGGGTCTGAATCATGCTCCTCCACATATTTAACTTGGACAAATATTTTAACCTTTTATAATCGCCCTTCTGTTCAGCATTAAAATAACAATAATAATATTATTTTCCTGTTTGCTTTGTAGCTTTAACAATTTAAATAAAAATGATATTTTCTATATGGCAGTATGTTGAAATCAAGTCTTGAACCAGAACTGCTGGTCTCCTTCAGGTACATATCAGATCTCCATGTTCATGGTGTAGAATTTTAACTTTTCCCCCCTCTTTATTTTTATCTTTGAATTATCAAAATATAAGAATTTCATACTTAATAGAGATTCTAACTGTGTTAAATCTTAGAGGATCCACATAATTAGAAAATGTTTTATTATCTTTACATTATTTAAGTTAACTGTCAAAAATGCTTATGTGCTAGGAGCTGACAAATGTTTTACATGAAATATATTATATATATATTCACAACAGCCCTATGGGATAAGCTATGCAATTATCCCCATTTTACAGATGAGGAAAATGAAAATGAAATTTGGAAAGTTAGGTATCAAGAACATATATATATAGTTAGGTATCTAAGATCACAAATCTAGTAAACTGTGTAACTGCAATGCAGAATTAGTGCCTAAACACACACAAATAACATGAAATGAATTAGAGAAAAATCTACTTAGTGAATCATAAGGGAGCTGTAAAGATTTTGAATAATTATATAATCTGTTATTTTAAAAACTGCTTTATATCAAAAGAGGTTACATTCTAACCCATTTGGACAAAAGCCTATAATATATAATAAAGATAATTTAAAAATTTTATATACTTGAAACAATAACTACATACTCAAAAAGATAACACATTTTGACTGGGCAAAGGAAGTTTTGGAAATAGCCACAGAAATTTTTTTTACAATAATTGGACACCTCGGAAGGTAAATATTAAATATCATTTGTTCAGAAGATATACCAAATATATACAAAGTTCCTAGTAGAATTTGATATGATAACAAAGCATATTGGTAGCGTTTTCATGTCTTATGATTTGGGAAGAATTAGAAAATAAGGCTGCTCAGCTGTTGGCCCTTGCCATTTATGTTATGAAATTATTAACTCTTAATATATTAGATCAGATATAGACAACTATTTAATGGACTAGGTTGAATATAGATATAGGAGTCAGTGATTATTTATACATGCTTATTAGAGTCACAACAACAATAAAAACATTCAGGAAGTAATTTTTGAGAGAGAAGAGGGGATGGAGGTCGAACTCTGTGAAGGTCAACTTTGAAGGGATGTGTGGCCAAGGAGGAGCTCATGAAAATGATTTAAAAACAAAGACAATTCTAACTGTTGGCCAGAAGGGGGAGGAATTCTGACACAGAATAAAATGGTACAGCCACATTGGAAACTACTCAGCAGTTACTTAGGTAACATATACTTAGCCTATGATGTGGCTCCGCTTCTTGGTATTTACTCAGAGAAATCAAAACATGTTTGCAAAAGGTCTTGTGCAAGAGGGTTCACGGCAGCTTTATTCCTAATGGACACTGTTGGAAACAAGGCAAACATTCTTCAATAGAATGAATAGAGAAACTATGGTACATTCTTACAGTGTAATGTACAACTTAGCCATAACTTGGATGAATCACAAAAGCATTGTGTTGAGTAAAAGAAACCAGACACAAAAGAATATTCAGTATATGATTTCATTTATATAAAGTTCCAGAGCAGGTAAAATTAATAGATGTTGATAGATTTTTTTTTTTTGAAGTAGTGGTCTAGCATGAGAGTGGGAGACTGGATTGATTGGAGAAGAGCAGAAAGGAACTTAGTAGGAATGATGGAAATGAGGGGTGGTGGTTACCAGGTGTAGATTTATATAAAACTTATCAAACTACACACTTAACATCTGTGTGTTTACAAGTGTTACGTTACCAGAGTATGATGGTAGAGCATATAAGGTTGTAAAGTTGGAGATGTGGTCATGTATGGATTCTAAATTTCGGTTGTAAACTAAAGTTGTTATTATAATACATTCCGATAGGCAGCACCCAGTGGAGAAGGATGGCAGAGAAAGTCTTGAGGCTATATTGTGGATTTCCAAATCTAAACAAAGCTTATTTTAGAGAAATTATTCTACATATAAGTTTTCTGGTCAAACCTGTTCAAAATTGAACTGCTTTTTCTGCTTTGCCTTTTTTCACTAGCCTAGAATGGGGAGACTGGGATAGCAGGGTTAAAACAAAACAGTTATTTGCATGTATTCGGGTGATAAACTGTACACTTTTTTCTGCTTAGTTGATATACAATGTTATTTTGGTTTCAGGTGTACAACATAGTGATTCAACAATTGTGTACATTACAAAATACTCCTGGTAAGTGTATAATCTGTAAACTTTTGTCTTCCTAACTATGGTAACAAAAAATGATAGAGTGTACTGTTTTATTTGAAAGTGTGGAATATTTCATTGATAGTTATTCAGCATTTAGGTTTTCAGACATAGATGTTGCTTAAGAATACTTTAACAAGACTTAACTTCTTCCTGAAACAGATTGGATTCTGAAAAAATGAAAGATTGAGGAATTTATTTTTAAGCTGAGACATTAGTTCTGTTAAAACTATCTAGACTAATAAGGTCTTGTTAATATTGCCTGGAATAAAGAAATAAATTTAGCATGCTTAGGTTAAGGCAAATGATTCTATCAAAATACTTATTCTGGAAATAACTTCTTAATGTTTAATTGCATTATTTTATTTATGTAGTATCTATTATATAATTTTATATGTTAATATTATATTTATATAATCCCCATTTTTTCAGAGTATTTATTATTGTAACCCCTTAATATTGCCAAACTCTTGGTTATAGCTTGATGCTTATAGTTTTGCAGTTTTCCCTGAGTTCTGCTTGTCTTCACTGTGTAGCTATACAGAACATCTATGTTGTGCTCTTCTAGCCTATTTAGTCACTGACCATCTGTTTTTCTCCTTCTTAAAGAAACATATTGAATATTTGCTGTGTTTCAGAATGTGTTCTAAATAATAGCATGAATTACCTCCTATAAATTTTTCAGTGATCTTGTTCCTAAGTGGTGAATATCTGCATTTTATCAGACATCTTGGTGTTTGACTCCCTAAGTCATATCCAATATTAAGAGGTCAGTTACCCACTGACCAGTAACTGGTCAGTCAACTCACCAATTTAGGGAAAAACATAAAGTATAAGATGAAGAGAGAATAGGTGATTATTGGGTTATTCTTCTATAGGAATAAGTAGCAGATTACATTGCTAAACACTAGAAAAGCTGTGGTTCTAGGAATGTGATCAACTTTAAAGCTGAAAAAACTAATCAGATTTGTTTGAAACCAGTTAGTACATATTCATTTGTTCATTCACTCACTCATTCATTTCTCTTCCCATACACATACACTCACACACATCAACACACATCTATCTACGTACAATTATGTAAAGTATATTGAATATCAATTTTTCTGTTTTTTCAGAATTTCAGCTGAAGGTCCAAAGCTGAGAATATATATAAAAAGTACTTCTATATTTACAGGTGAAAGAAGGAAACAACGTTTCTGAGTACTTTGTATGAGTCACATGTCTTACCTGTGTTATTTTATGCAGTCCTTCAGAACATTCTAAAAGGTTGTTATCTATATTTTATACCTGAGAAAACTGAGACTCAAACAGGTTAAGGGACTCTCTGAAGGTTCAAAACCAGGTTGAAAGTCAGATTTGAGATGATATCCAAAATCTATGCCCTGTTCTGTCCAGGGTGCTGCCTCCCCAAACCAGCATTCACTTTCTTGAGTATCTCTCTCCTTTTGGGTGAGGACAGACATCTCCCTCTGTAGCTGTGTCATCTTGGGAGCATGTGCTTCATGATATCTGCCACCAAATAATTTTGACTCTAATGGGGCATGCATCAGAAGGAATCTAGACTGGGGGACATAATGAGATATGTCCAAGTTAGGTAGAGACTTTAGCAGCCTCAATCACCCATACTCATAAATCCAGTGACAGTATATCTTTACTCTCATTGATGACACCATTTTCCAGCACAATCCTTTATTAATGCAATTATCCAAGTAATTCAGTGATACTGGCTTTATTCTCATTGTTATTACTTTCTAGATTATGCAATGATAGTATATTTGAAAAGAAATATAATTTTGTAAAGATAGGACTTAATAAATGACTGCATTATTTTATTATTTATTCATGTGATACTATTTATAAGTAAAAAGAAATTCAGGAGAAGAGGCATAATATTTTGTATATTTCAAAAAACTGATATTAGCACTGAGGAAGCAAATAGCCTAAAATGATATCCAAACTTGTGCCACATCTTTTTCTCAAAAAAATAAGATAAAAGAGCATTTTAGTATGATTAAACTATTTAGTATACAGTTCCCCAGATATTTTCTAAAATTGTTTAATGAAGGAATAGAAAACTACTTCTAGCATTGATGCCAGATAGAATGAAGATCGAACTAACCTGAAATTCCTTTATTATTTCTGATTCATTGACTTGAATTAACTTTCACTGTGCAAAATGTGACATTATAGAAGAGACTTTTCTGAAGAGATGCTAAAACTATTCATGTCTGATAGCATTTTTATAGACTTTTCTCTCCCCAGAGTAGAGACTGCTGAGTAATCATTTTCATAGAAGCAGAAACCAGAAGAGACTCATAGGCTTCAGGGAGGAGATTTTTAAAAACTTTACCTTTTAATTTTCCCTTCAGACAAAATTGTTTTCTTTTTAGTGTGTATTTTTTCACGTATTGGTGCCATCCCAGCCTGCCTTCGATCAAACACCCCCAGCCTCACAGCCAACCCCACTGGCTACGTAATTAGTTGAGGTTCTGTTTTATATAAAAGCCATGGGATTTTAAATTTCCAAGTGATTATGCAACTTCTAAAATCACTTTGACACTTTAATTTCAATTTAATGTAGATGTATTGGCATTATTACAACTTTAGCTTGCAAAGTGGAGTGGTGATTTGGGAAAACTGACTCTACATACTGTGTCTGTAGAATGTCTTTTACATAGACCTAGTAAATTTACTATTTGTGTTTTCAGAGTTAATACCAGGTTCATGACAAGTAACTGATTTTTTTCATTCTTCACAGTTTTCCTGACAGTGTTTTTCTCTTTTAATTGAGGATATGTCATGGTACTTAATGCATGCCTCTTGGCAAATATCTACTAAAGACTCTAAATGATTAGCACAACATCTTATGGTTCCTTTAGGCTGTTAGTCTTGGCCTAGTAAGAAAAGGGCATTCATAAGAAGCTCTTATTAAATCAAAATTAAATTATATTCGGATTGATTATCCTTGAGCAATTTATTGGCCTTTTTATTCAATATAAGGTTAAGACCATATATTCTACAATACCATGAACACTTTCATTATTTCCATGACTAAGTCCCACAAAGTTAAGCACTAATTTTATCTCTCTTTTTCTATTAGACAATAATTGCTTACATAAAATGACTCGGGTTACTTTGCCTTCTCTTCCATGAGCTCTGGGGTAGTAGTTGGGTCTATAGCAAAAGAAAAAAATGTATTGTGCTGGGTTTTTGTGACGTTGAAGGAATAAAAATCCCTCCACTGGTATGTCTAATGTTTATCATTTCTTTTTGGAAATATGGTATCATTCCTCCTGGTGGCTACAGAGAATAAAAAAGAAAACAAAGTGGTCATAGGTTCAAGCACAAGCTTAAAATTGGGAAGAATATAAAACAGTACTGATGCAAAGCAAGGAATTTATTTAAGAAGTAAATGCTTTATTATTTTTCTATGTTATAATCTATGCTTTAGAAAGGCTGGAATAAATACCTGGGTGTATCTTAAACCTGGGTTTAAGTGAGTGTTCTTAGGAGAGTGTCTGGCATACAGTAGTTGCTCAATTAATGTTTGATGAACTGAGTGAACTGCATCCTGTCTGGCAAAAGATTACAGGGGGAAGAAGTAATAATTGTTGATGGGTAAATAATCGTTAAGTCTTCATTGAAATGAACAATAGTGAGGGAACCTGGTAGGTTGTGATTTGGTGGTTTTTAGTAGTTAGTAAACTGTGGTCAGGAAGCTTACCTTCACAGCAGTTTCCAGAGCTGTGTCTGTGAAGGGTCAGAGGCTAGTTGCTGGTGTCCTCCTGGTAGAAACCTGAAAAATTGGAAAGTTTAAAAAAGTCTAAATTTTTAATATGAAATATGTTGTTTTGAACTCAAAGTTAAACTTTTATATTTATTCTTAAAAACAAAAGTAATCTTTTAGAGAAAAGCAGCTCCTGATCACAGGACACACAAGTCCTGGTTGTCAGGAGCTTTCCTGAAATTCTCTGCTAGGCCCTCGTGTTCTGTGGAACATTAAAAATCTTATAGAACACCAACATCAGATAAGATCAAGGCTAAACACCACAAAGTGTTACAAAAACAAGATCACTTTGTAAGCTTGCTAACTGCGCAAGCCACCGAAATAACAGGCATCCTCATATCCTGGCTTCTCTGAGTAACTCTGGCTTCCAAACCAATGACAGTCTTTGCCTTGCCCCATTGTTCTTACCTTTTAGGTGAGAATCATTGTTATTCAATCATAGAACTACCCCCCACTTCCTGAGAACACCCAATCCTGAGTGAACTGTCACTGCTTGAACTGCCCCCAAAATCACCTGGCACAAAGCCAGACCCTATGAGAAGTCATTCCAATACCTTCCTATTTAAGACACCCTGTTTCCCAGGGTGTGTTCTCCCTTACTGCAGTGAGTGGATACATTCAGCTTAGTCCAAATTGGGGTCAAAGGCATTTGGCATTGATAGATTTAATAGGCTATGAAGCAAGTAGTTTCAAAACTTGGTTTTTTTTTAAATGAAAAGTATAACTTTAATTATAGGTTCTGCTTATTGTGGAATATATATCCAAATTGAGTATAGAATGGCACCTGTCAGTTTTTTTGGAAAATGCATTAGAGTAGCTCTCACGATTTTTGTCATAATTTGTAATAAAGGATTCCTTAAAATTGTATGTATTTTATATTATACTAAATGCTTTTTTTAAAGGTCATATGTTGTTATAGTTGGTAAAAAATATTGTTATATTACCAAACATCCTTTGGAATTACTACTACCAGTCATCTGAAGAACAATTTTCAGTTTTCTCTAATTTGGTTTGGCAAGTTTTAGAGTAGTGGTTTAAAAAACTATTAAATTAAGATTAAAGATGGCAGCATGAGAGGTGAGACAGCTGCTTTCTCCTAAAACTGCATATAATACGAAAACATAATTAATACAACGAATCCTGAAAAAGCAACAGGAAAGAGGGCTGCACCAGACTGCATACACCTGGAGAAAAGAATAAACCTCACGGAACAGGGTAATGTACCAAAGCCGTGGCCTGGAGGGACCCAAGCCCTTCCCCCACCCCAGCTCACTGGCAGGAGGAAGAGAAACAGAGCGGGAAGGGTGTGGAGGCATGGGACTGCTGAACACCTAGCTCTGGAGATCTGCTGTGGGAGTACAAACCTACATTACATGGTGCTCTTGTGATTAGGGGTGTTGGAAAGCTAAGACAGGCAGAATACCTGGAAAGACTGAAATTCCAGGTGCTTCTGGAAAACAGGGATCCATATTCGGCTGCTCTGGGACAAAAGAAAGGCAGGCAGTATGAGAGACTTCCTAACAGCAAGAGGGCTGCTAAAGGGGCAAGGATTGCACAGAGCTTACTGCTCAGGAGAAAGGACAGGTAGACAAAACTGTCTGGGTGCACTCTGCCCAACAGGTTGGGAACTTTCATGACCTTCAGGCGCTCCAGCCCACTGGCTAGCTATGTAGCTCAAAGGCCCCTCTCCGTGATACACAGCCTGCTGCACCCTCCTCCCAGGCAGCTCCACCTGGCTCGCAAACTGGCAAACCCTGCCCTGGCATGAGACCAGCCAGAGGGAAACCCTGCCTATAGCAGCTACAAACGCAAAGCATAGAGGCTTATACTGTGTGCTTGGCCCACTGGTACTGGCAGTGGAGACAGGCTTAGCAGCTGGGAAGTAGGAAACAGCTCTTTTCTCCCCCCAGGCACCAACACGGCTCCCCTGTGACCACAAACATTGTTCCAGGGGCTGAGCAGCTCCAGAGAGTAGAGCTTTGGGGCACTAGAGGGAGCCATATACAAATATGAAACATCAAAGGAACCTGATTCAAAGCAAAAATTATGAATACCATAGAGAAAGACTCAAATGTAATCGACCTCATGAATCTTCCTGAAAGAGATTTCAAAATAGAAATCATTAACATGCTTATGGAGGTATAGAAAAATATTCAAGAACTCAGGAATGAATTCTGGTTGGAGATGCAATCATTACAGAACACAGTATCAGAAATGAAACATACAATGGAAGGTTTTACAAGCAGATTAGATACGGTGGAGGAGATGATAAATGAAATAGAAGTTAGAGAAGAGGAATACAAAGAAGCTAAGGCACAGAGATAAAAAAGGATCTCTAAAAATGAAAGAATATTGAGAGAACTGTGTGACCAATCCAAACGGAATAATATTCGCATTATAGGGGTACCAGAAGAAGAAGAGAAAAAGGGATAGAAAGTGTCTTTGAAGAGCTAATTGCTGAAAACTTCCCTAATCTGGGGAAGGAGATAGTCTCTCAGGCCATAGAGGTGCACAGGTCTCCCAACACAAGGGACCCAAGGAACACAACACCAAGACATATAATCATTAAAATGGCAAAGATCAAGGATAAGGACAGACTACTAAAAGCAGCCAGAAAGAGAAATAAGATCACATACAAAGGAAAGCCCATCAGGCTATCATCAGACTTCTCAGCAGAAACCTTACAGGCCAGAAGGGAGTGGCATGATATATTTAATGCAATGAAGCAGAAGGGGCTGGAAACAAGAATACTTTATCTGGCAAGATTATCATTTAAATTTTGAGGAGGGATTAAACAATTTCCAGATAAGCAAAAGCTGAGAGAATTTTCCTCCCACAAACCATCTCTACAGTGAATTTTGGAGGGACTGCTATAGATGGAAGTGTTCCTAAGGTTTAATAGCTGTCACCAGAGGTAATAAAACCACAGCAAAGAAAGTAGAACAGTAAATTACTAAGCAAATGCAAAATTAAGTCATCTATCCCCAAAGCCAATCAAGGGGTAGACAAAGAGTACAGAACATAATACCTAATATATAAAGAATAGAGGAGGAAGAAAAAGGAGGAGAAAAAAAGAACATTTAGATTGTGTTTGTAATAGCATACCAAGTGAGTTAAGGTAGACTCTTAGATAGTAAGGATGTTAACCTCGAACCTTTCATAACCATGAATCTAAAGCCTGGAATGGCAATAAGTACATACCTATCGATAATCACCCTAAATGTAAATGGACTGAATACACCAATCATAAGACATAGAGTCACTGATAGGATAAAAAAAGACCTGCCTATATGCTGCCTTCAAGAGACTCTCTTTAAATCAAAAAACATACACAGACTAAAAGTGAAAGGATGGAAAAAGATATTTCATGCAACTAATAGGGAGAAAAAAGCAGCAGCTGCAGTACGTCTATCACACAAGAAAGTCACAAGAGACAAAGAAGGACTTTACATGATATAGGAGTCAATCCAATAAGAAGATATAACCATTATAAATATCTATGCACCCAACAAAGGAGCACTTACATATGTGAAATAAATACTAACAGAATTAAAAGGGGAAATAGAATGCAGCGCATTCATTCTAGGAGACTTCAACACTCCACTCACTCTAAAGGACAGATCAACCAGACAGAAAATAAGTAAGAAGACAGAGGCACTGAACAACACATTAGAACAGATGGACCTAACAGACATCTACACAACTCTACACCCCAAAGCAGCAGGATACACGTTCCTCTCAACTGCACATGGAATATTTTCAAGAATAGATCATATACTAGGCCAAAAATTGCCTCGGTAATTTCAAAGAGATTGAAATTGTACCAACCAGTTTCTCAGACCACAAAGGTATGAAACTAAAAATAAATTATGCAAAAAAAAAAAAAAAAAGAAAAGAAAAATCCCACAAACACAGGGAGGCTTCACAACATGCTCCTAAATAACCAATGGATCAATGACCAAATAAAAACAGAGATCAAGCAATATATGGAGATAAATGACAACAATAATTCAAAAATGCAAAATCTTTGGGATGCAGCAAAGGCTGTGCTAAGAGGAAAGTATATTGCAATACAGTCCCATACGAACAGTCTAAACTTACAATTAATGAAACTAGAAAAAGAAGGAAAAATGAGGCCCAAAGTCAGTAGAAGGAGGGATATAATAAATATTTCAGCATAAATAAATAAAATCAAGAAGAATAAAACAATAGAAAGAATCAATGAAAGGAAGAGCTGGTTCTTCGAGAAAATAAAAAAAATAGATAAACCCCTATCCACACTTATCAAGAAAAAAAAGAGTGTCTACACACATAAACAGAATTAGAAATGAGAAAGGAAAAATCACTACAGACACCACAGAAATACAAAGAATTATTAGAGAATACTATGAAAAATTAATGATAACAAACTGGATAACCTAGAAGAAATGGACAACTTTCTAGAAAAATATAACCTTCTAAGGCTGATCCAGAAACAGAAAATCTGAACAGACCAATTAATTACCAGCAATGAAATTGAATTGATAATCAAAAATTACCTAAGAAAAAATCTCCCACTGCTGAATTTTATCAAACATTTAGTAAAGACCAAACACCCATCCTCCTTAAAGTTTTTCAAAAAGTAGAAGAGGAAATACTCCCAAACTCATTCTATGAGGCCAGCATCACTCTAATACCAAAACCAGGCAAAGACACCACAAAAAAAGAAAATTACGACCAATATCCCTGATGAACATGATTCAAAAATACTCAACAAAATATTATCAAACGGAATTTAAAAATACATCAAAAAGATCATCCATCATGATCAAGTAGGATTTATTCCAGGGACGTAAGATGGTACAACATTCGAAAATCCATCAACATCATTCATCACATCAACAAAAAGGAGGACAAAAACCACATGATCATCTCCATAGATGCTGAAAAAGCATTTGACAAAATTCAACAACCATTCATGATAAAACTCTCAAAAAAATGGGTATAGTGGGCAAGTACCTCAACATAATAAAGGCCATATATGACAAACCCACAGCCAACATTATACTTAACAGTGAGAAGTTGAAAGCTTTTCCTTTAAGATTGGGAACACGGCAAGGATGCCCACTCTCCCCACTTCTATTCAACATAGTTCTGAAGGTCCTAGCCATGGCAATCAGACAACACAAAGAAATAAAAGGCATCCAGATTGGCAAGGAAGAAGTTAAACTGTCCCTGTTTGCAGATGACATGATATTGTACATAAAAAACCCTAAAGAATCCACTCCAATACTACTAGATCCAATATCTGAATTCAGCAAAGTTGCAGAACACCAAATTAATACACAGAAATCTGTGGCATTCCTATACACAACAATAAACGAGCAGAAAGAGAAATCAGGAAAACAATTTCATTCACAATTGCATCAAAATGAATAAAATACCTAGGAATAAACCTAACCAAGAAAGTGAAAGACCTATACCCTGAAAACTACAAGACACTCATGAGAGAAATTAAAGAAGATACCAATAAATGGAAACACGTGCTGTGCTCATGGATAGGAAGAATTAATATTGTCAAAATGGCCATCCTGCCAAAAGCAATCTACAGATTCAATGCAATTCCTATCAAAATACCAACAGCATTCTTCAATGAACTAGAGTAAATCATTCTAAAATTCATATGGAACCACAAAAGACCCCGACTAGCCAAAGCAATCCTGAGAAGGAAGAATAAAGCTGGGAGTATTGTGCTCCCCAGCTTCAAGTTCTACTACAAAGCCACACTAATCAAGACAATATGGTACTGGCACAAGAAGAGAACCACAGACCAATGGAACAGACCAGAGAGCCCAGATGTAAACCCAATCATATATGGTCAATTAATATACGATAAAGGAGCCATGGACATACAATAGGGAAAAGACAGCCTCTTCAACAACTGTTGTTGGCAAAACTGGGTAGCTACATGCAAGAGAATGAAACTGGATTATTGTTTAACCCCATACATGGAAGTAAACTCGAAATGGATCAAAGACCTGAATATACGTCATGAAACCATAAAACTCTTAGAAGACAACATAGGCAAAAATCTCCTGAATATAAACATGAGCAACTTCTTCCTGAACGCATCTCCTAAAGCAAGGAAAACAAAATCAAAAATGAACACATGGGACTACATCAAACTAAAAAGTTTCTGTTTGGCAAAGGACACCATCACCAGAACAAAAAGGCATCCTGCTGTATGGGAGAATATATTTGTAAACAACATATATGACAAAGGGTTAACATCCAAAATATATAAAGAACTTACATGCCTCAATACCCAAAAAGCAAATAACCCGATTAAAAAATGGGAGGAGGATATGAGGAGACAATTCTCCAAAGAAGAAATTCAGATGGCCAACAGGCACATGAAAAGATGCTCCACATCACTAATCATCAGAGAAATGCAAATTAAAACCACAATGAGATATCACCTCACACCAGTAAGGATGGCCAGCATTAAAAAGAATATGAACAACAAATGCTGGCGAGGATGTGGAGAAAGGGGAACCCTCCTACAGTGCTGGTGGGAATGTAAGCTAGTTCAACCATTGTGGAAAGAAGTATGGAAGTTCCTCAAAAAACTAAAAATAGAAATTCCATTTGACCCTGGAATCCTACTCCTTGGAATTTACCCAAAGAATACAACTTCTCAGATTCAAAAAGACATATGCACCCCTGTGTTTATCACAGCAGTATTTTCAATAGCCAAGATATGGTAGCAACCTAAATGTCCATCAGTAGATGAATAGATAAAGAAGAGGTGGTACATATACACAATGAAATACTATTCAGCCATAAGAAAGAAAACAAATCCTACCATTTGCAACAACATGGATGAAGCTGGAGGATATTATGCTCAGTGAAATAAGCCAGGTGGGAAAGACAAGTGCCAAATAATTTCCCTCATTTGTGGAGTATAATAACAAAGCAAAACTGAAGGGACAAAACAGCAGCAGACTCACAGACTCCAAGAACGGACTAGCGGTTACCAAAGGGGATTATGGGTGGGGAGGGAGGGAGAAGTGGATTGAGGAGTATTATGTTTAGTACACATGGTGTGGGGGATCACGGGGAAGACAGTGTAGCACAGAGAAGGCAAATAGTGAATCTGTGGCATCTTACTACACTGATGGACGGTGACTGCGATGGGGATTGGGGGGGGACTCGATAATATGGGTGAATGTAGTAACCACATTGTTTTTTCATGTGAAACATTCTTAAGAGTGTATATCAATAATACCTTAATAAAAATTTAAAAAATCTATTAAATTATTTTTTCCATTCTAACTAAGAGAAATCTAGTTATGAGTGAGTAACCTAAATTTATATTAGGATTATAAAATATTATTTCATGTTCACAGAATTCGCCATAATGTCATAGAATTGTATTCCAAGATTTAGTGACAGAGGTGCCTTTCATCATGGGAGTTATTTTTATTTTTTGAAATAATAACCATGTGTATATATGACAAGGGGGATGCCAGTGAACTTTTAAAACTTAGAAAACTTCATTAGCGTTTGGCCTCTGATTTTAAGTCCACTCACTGACGTCATTATTTTAAAATCCATCCTTGGAACATTTCCAAACTAGTGATACATTAGGAGAAAGCTAATCCTTTCATGACCAGCAGTTCAAGCTGTTTAGTTCTCGTACTAAATATACTCAGATATTCTCTTCTCTACAAATTTTCTGTATCTTCTCTATTCTCAGGTGGAAGTTGTCAGATTAAATCAAACACTTGAAGTAGCTCTCCTCAAATAGCTGCTGTCCTGTGTGTGCGGTGACTGTGTGACACTTGTTGAGATTGTTTCCAGGGCATGTAAACCAGTAGTACTGAAGCATCTACTCATAAACAGAAAAGTCTGTAAGAGCTTCCTTTAGATCAGCATAGGCCTTTTTAAAAAAAGTCTTCAAATATCAATATTATTGTAAAGCTTATATCTAGCAATTTTATGAACAAAAGTGTGTAAAGCAGTCATTCCCAAACCTTAGAAATAATTCGTATTGCACAGGATACTGGAACTTGTTTCAGGGTTGCTTGGTCAAACATATTTTGGAAGCAGAAAGTTCAGCGAAATTACAGGCTATTTAAAGGAGCATCTTGGACTTTATATAGAAATTTTAGACTTTATATACAAATTACTTTGCAAATATCTAAGAAGAGGATAGTCTATGCAGCATTTTCCAATATTTGTTGAGAGTGATCTTTCATCAGGATATGGTATTAGATGTCAAAAGTTCGTTGCTTTTAATAATTGTCATTTTACTAAAACAACCCATATGCGTTTTAGAATATTTGGAAAATCCTGAAATAGGCAAGGATGAAATAAAATCACCTGCACCTTTACCACCCACATTATCATGTACTGGCTTCCACTTATTCTGTGTATATTTATATATGTGATTATAGAAAATGGGGATTATAGTACATACAGAGAGTTTTGTATGCTGTTTTGTTACCTTGTGTAATTAAATAAGAGACTATATTAGATATGAGTTTAAAAAACTCTAGGGTTTGAGAAGTGTATTTTGTGCAGTGATTCTTAATCCTGGCTAATAATCAAAATCATCTATAACTAATTTAGCAGATAATCATATATAGGATCTATTCACAGGGTGTTGGGGTTTTGATTCATTAGGGATGTGTAAGATCCAGGCCTTTTTAATTTTCAAAATTCCCTCTAGAGATTCTCATGTAAGGCCAAGGCAGAGATTCACTGTTTTAGTGGTTAAAGGAATGTGAAGAATTATATTCTAACTCAGCAATTTACTTTCATTGCGATTAGGAATTTAATCTAATTAAGACTTAGTTTCTTGATCTTTAAAATGAAGTAATCCAATTGTCATATATCTAACTGTAAATGCTATGGCATAGGATGAGATAATGTCTAGAAGTAACTTCTGTTTTTTAATGAGGGTGTGAAAAAATTGCATAATTATGATTACAGTAGAGCCAAGTGGTGTAAATTTTTGTGAAATGGTCAGTACTCTGCTGATGAATGATATAATTGATCTATGTCCCTATTTCTTCAAGCTCAGGATATTATAAAATTAATTAGCTTAATCATGAGAGGGTTTTCCATATTGCTCTGATGCTTCTACTAGTTTGCATTCATTTGTAAAGAAAGTTCTCATATTTAATGGAAATCACCACCATTTGATTGTACTATAGAGCTAAATTGAAAATATGCAAGAACCTGGAAATGTTTTGAGAAGGATTTCATAACTGCTAAGTAATATAGGCAAGTGTTCCTTATCTCTACATCATATCATGTCATCAGTTTAATGCATCTACCTCTGAAATAAAATTTAGGGTTGGGCAAAGTCAGCCCATGGTATTTCTCTTGAGTTGTTCCCAAATGCCAGCACTTTAGATGCAGAGAGGATGGGACATAGGACTTGTTGAACTCCTTTTTTCCCAATACAGTAATTCCCTGGAAATTCATGGGTCCTGGGGACTCTCCTTAGCTGGTCTTTCTTCATGAGTTAATAAAGTGAGCCTAGCATTAACAAACTAATACCAGCCCAGGAATGGTGGTCTCCAGAAAGTTATATCATTTTGTGGGTTTTTATAGTCCCAGTATAGGAAATATACAACAAAGTATTTGGTGGAGAGTGTATGTAGCCATCTCTCTGTAGGGGCGATGGTATTGTAACCATTTAGCTGTGCCTGCTCTGGAGGCATTTTGAAGAACAAGTAAGGCATAACCTGCCAAAAAGGAACACTTGACTTTTTAACTTAGCATTCCAGAGCTGTTATTAGACATATAAATTTACAATTTGTATTAGCAGACTTCTATGACACAAAAGGTGTCATATTTTATTTTATGTACCATCACTAAAAGAAATTGCCTATTTTTAAGATGAAATTTCTCTATCTTTTCCAAGACATGTTTTAACTGTGATCCTAGAAATAGCTAACTTAAATGGCATTATTCATGTTAGAAATCAGAAAAGAGAAGAAAGTGCTTCCAATGATGGTAGAACATATGAGAAAGAACTCTTGCTCAGTAACTTCTGTGTTGTATCAAAGCTGGTTCATATTCATTTTCACATCCAACAATCATAATCTCTCTTCAGAATAAGATGGAAGAGGCCAGACTTATGTGATTAGGGCCCAGCTGGGTCTGTGGAGGTGTTTGAGGCTGTGAGGGGTCCAGCTGTCCTACTTGGTTCCTGGGCAAAACTGATCAGTCCTAGGAGAGGCATCTGATTTGGGAACAGTGCCGTAAGCTGGTCTAGTGTTAAGAAAATTGGGAGAGTCCTGGCATTTGAGCTTGCTGCTGCTTTGTAGAATCCCAGAGAAAGGAGGAATCCATGCATTAAAAGGGCCCTGGAAGGACACAAAAGAAAGGAAGCATTTCTCTTTCACTTAAGAAAGAATTTAAAATCAGTCCTGAGCAAGGAAGACAAAATGTAAACAATTTCTATATTCCCGTTGCTACATTGTACAAAAAGAGGCTTCTTGGCACATTATGAGCTATGCAAATAGCATGAACAATGCTGAATTCCAAATGGTCATGAGAAATAGGAGACAGAATGAGGTAGATAAAGAGTACAGCTTCTGCAGTTGCCAGAATGATTTCAAAAATTTTTTTTTTACCAGTTAGCTGAGTATAACTTTGTGCAAAATGGTTATCTCATAGTTGTGAGAATTTGTCTCTGGCATATACCAGGTTCTGAAGAAATAAATGTTAATCAGATTATATAGCTTTTGCTTTGGTGTTCAAACAAATGGTCATTAAAATATATGGGAAAAATTAATAACTTTAAAAATTGAGATTTCAGATTTGGAATCAGCATTTTGTTCTCATACAAAATACCATAAGAAATGAGCAATAGAAAAATATTCTTAAAATGATTGAGGTAGAGGTACCTGCAGCTGTAGTAGCTGAAGTTGAGCATTATTAAGATTCAGAAGTAACTAGAAAAGGAAAGATAATATGAAAAGAAGATTCTACATATACTAAGACTATTAAAAACGATGTTTACTGAAAATATAGCACAAATCAGAGCTGACTGATCATAGTTTCCTATTAGAGGTGAGATGTTTCCTTATTAAGCTCACTAAATTACAGTGATTAGAGGTTGGGATTTAACTACCTCTCCTTGCTGTATATAAACTTTAGCCTCTTCCAGTGGTTTAGTAAGCCATTTTATGCTTTTAAACAATAATTACCCCGGTATTAGGTGCTGTCAGAACAAAAAGATATGCAAGATCCTTTCTCTGCCTTTAAAGAATTTATAATCAAAAAAGGAAGCAAAATAATACCCTAGAAGTAACCTGGTTTACAAGACATGAACATTGGAAATGTATTTGGATATAAGGGCTAGAGGATAGGAATGCAGGATAAATCAATGGAAGGTGTTTATCTCTTTCCCACTGGGTTTCTATAAAAAAAATGAAAGCAAAAACAAAAGAAACTGGAGGATATTGTTTTAAGTATTTTAACTAACCTAACTGCTGTTGCTTGCAGACATAAGATGCTGCGGGATAAGCTAAAAAACAGCAAAAATACCCAGAAATGGTAAAAAAAGGATTTGTTACAGGTTTCATGCAATGACTTTAGTTGTACCATGAAATCACTTACAATGCTTAACATTGTGGCACCCAGTAGCCCAAGAAGAGTTATAATTATAATTTTCAGATAAAATATCTAGAAACTAAGTGGTATAATATAGCTTTAAAAAGCCTCTCTATGTAAAAATCATGGTAACAATAATTGGTGTTGATAAATCAGAAGAGTAGTTGGATTTAAATAACATATATGAGGATTTAAAATAAAAGATAATTTGTAAATATCTACAACAGAACTCATTCTTTCTTCTCAGAGCAGCTATTTATAAAAATTAAATTTTTTGCTTATCATTTTAGCTTGACCAAATGACTCATTTGGTGACATACAATTTAGTTAAATACTTTGGTTGTTCTACACTGAAGGGAGTGGATCCTTTGGAACACAGGAGGCCAGGATTGGGGTCAATAAACTAAGTCCTTATTATGAAAACAGTTGTAATGTCTATTTAATGTAGTAGTAAAAATACTGCAGTGAAGATCTGGCAGTAGCAGTCCAATACTAGATAATTTCCATTTAGAAGTCTAACAACTTTACAATATATTAAAACAGCTGAGTCAATTTTTTCTTCTAGTTTGGCGACATTAAAAAATTAAACTGTAATTTTGATTTATAGTGCAACACATGGGAGCATATTACTTGTTCTCTAGATGTGAAAACTCCTGCCCTAGTTCAAATCACTGACCTACATAAACATTTAGGGTGATCTTGCTAGTTTATCCCACAAAGTTGACTTAAAAAATAAAAGCAAAGATTTGATACCTTACCTCACTCCTTTGCCTATGAATAGAATTCTTGACCTGTGCAAGGTCTGTGTTCTTTTTATTTTTCAGCTCTGCTGCTCGGAGCTTCTCTTAAATTTTAAAACCAATCTTTAGAAAAGAAGGGCCAATCATTTTTCAAAGGGACCAGGGATTCAGTGGGTTTCAGACAAGGTCTTAGCTAATAATGCCTTTCCTAATCATCTAGGTAAGTATATGGATTCCCGCGCTTTTAGTAATGTCATTAAATTATCCTCTGAGAAATGTTTCCCTGTGATCATTCCTGGTTTCTGCTTTGGCTATGACTAAATCTTCTAGAATAATTTCATTCTCCTCTTTCTTTTATTGTCCTTAAAATGGATACCTTAATAGATTAAATTTAAAAACCTTTATTCAAGGATTAACAGTGATTATTTTTATTTCAAGAGTGAAATACAGAATTATAAGGCATAAGGCATAGGTTTAAAAGACAAAAAATCTAAAACCTAGTTAGGGTCAGTAAATATTCCTTGGTTCTTCATTGCTGGACTGAATAAATATGAGCTAGTTGCATTTAGGCACAACCTTGAAAACATCAATATGTCTTCTACCTATGGTATGAAATCCTAAAAAACTGCTAAACTTGTAATATGATTTTCTTACCACATCATAGTGTGGATATTGTCTGTGTTTATTTCTCCCATTCAACTAGCTTGAGCTTATTCCTAAGTCAGTAGCTCAGTAGGTATTCCACTGATTTTTAAAAAATAAATGGGTTCCTTCATTTAGGGGAGAAGAAGGTGATAGAAATTCAGGCAATGTCAGTATGCATGGATTAAGGTGCAGGGACCTTAAACTGAGGAACTTTAACATGAGGGAATCCTGCACTGGATATTGTCTCTGTGACTTCAGCATTTAGTTTTAGTATGGTTACAGAACACTGGGTACCCCTTCATGCAAATAAAAGTACAAAAACACATGTCAGTGCCAAGTGCGATGACTGCTGGGTACGTACCATTGAAATTATCCGTATCTTTGCTCTGTTCCAATAACGTAAATGGTGAAGCAGAAACTACAATGGCTTACCAGTTAGCCCTTTCAAAATGTTATCTCTGCTTTGTCTTTCCTTCAACTCACCTGAAAAACAAATTAAGAGGCTTAAAGAGAACCATTGTGAAGCAGATCAATAATCTGCAGATCCAGAGAATCAAATTTGAATTTTAGCCTTGCTTATAATAAAAATAATTTTCTTGAATGTGAGTTATAATTTTCCAGGAACTTATAATCACACATCAGGTAAGCAGGAAACCATCACATTTCAGTGGGAAAGTTAATGTACAGAAGGTTCAGTGACTTCCTTCCTTCATTCATTTATTCATACAACAAAAACTCATTGTGTAGCTTGTGTAGTCCATGTCCTTGCTGGACATTGAGAACTTAGTGTTAATAAAATAAACATGGTTTCTGCCTTCATGGAAGTTACTGGTTTTTTTCACTGTCAAAAACCTACCAGAATTGTGGCTAGTATGCAAGTCTTTTGAATCTTAATTAAGTGATCTTTCTAAATTACCAAGCTGCCTAACCAGAGGGAAGAGAGACATAACACAATTCTGAAGATAATTAACAGACAAAAATAATAAATGATTAAAGTATTTGCATATATTGCCACAGTTGAATAATAAATCTCAGTTCAATGAAGGTAATTATGATTCTAACACTTAATTCACTGGTAATGGGCAGTAAACGCAGAATAAGCAAACTCTCGGTCAAATCTCTTCTATTACCTAGTGTTTATTTTTAACTTCTGAGACTTTACTAAGGTGCCCCCTTCTGTTTAATTGTGTACATTACTGGATTACAATCATCACATGTCCAGGACAATATAGTCTAGTTTAATGGCTCTAGCTTGATTATATGAGTGTAGCTTTATTATATTTATAAGATTTATAGGTATGTGCATGTGACTTATACTTAAAAGTATAATTTCCAGGAATAGAAGTATTAAGAAAAGTAAAGTAACATATGCCTCTTCCTTTCACAAAAGGTCCCATGAGTTCCAGAGTAATTGAGAGACCAGGACACAACTAACCTTCTGTCACCAGCCATCCATGGCCTGTGGTTCCTTGAAGTGGGGTAGAGCATTCAGTGGTGGCCTATCCTCTTAATTGAAAGCCATCTCAGTCTGAGCATAATCAACATCTGCCTTCTCTGATAATCACTTACTTTGTCCCTTACCTGAAATGGTTTATTTTTCTACTGAACCCCTATAGTATTTACTTGTGTCCTTTGCTCTTTGTGAATTTCAGAACTTTCATGACTCTGTATCTATTTCTTCTTTGGGGGGACTACAGTCTGAGTTTGGCCCCAACCTAGTTTCTGAACTATAACCTTCCCAAAACAAACAACTCCATTTTAATTACAATCTTATTGTTCTAGTAACTTGATTTAAGATTAGTGTCTTTGGCTTATTTCTGGCTTTCTCCTTCTCAGACACCCAGCCAAGCCCGTGTTGTGGTCCTAGCTCTCTCCTGCGAATGTTCCAGGCAAGGGGAGTGGGTATCCCAGGTCACTCTGGGTTAGTGCTCTCTCAGAATCCTGTTTCTTGTCTTTTTTCTTTTTCCATTTTGTTATGTTAAACATTCATCTCCTTAAAAATATTTTATGCTTTCTGATAGCAATGGTATTTTATTGCTTAAAAAATGTTGCTAACTTGCTTCCTTTCTTCTCCTCTTCTTTTCTCCTTGTCTTCCATCTACTAAGCCTTCTTCCTTTATCTCCTGCTCTGTTTATTTTTCTTTTCTTCCACCTATGCTGGTTTCCAAAGCCTTCGATGATCTGACCCTTACTTTATTCTCTCACTACACAGCTTCTCACTCTAGTCCTTGTTCACTGAGCTCCAACCACACTAGCTCTCTTTCTGAATTTGAACATGCTAAGTTTATTCCCGCCTTGAGGCCTTTGTATTTATTCCCTATGCCTGAGTCTTTTCTCCATTACTGTGGGGATGATGCCCTGATGCCTTCTTGTCATTCAGTCTAGGAATCACCCCACAAAAGTATTTTCCCAGACTACCCAATCTAGAGTAGCCACCTTTATCATTTTACTCTATTTAAATTCTCTGCAAAACATGTGTCAGTATCTCATAACTGATATATTTGTTTAGTTACTTGATTACTTATTCTTTTTAATATCAATTATATTTTTTACCCCTAGACTATAACTTCATTAGAACGGAGTCTTTGTTTTGTGCACTTCTCTATTCCCAGTGCTTAGAAGAACGCCTGGCCCATAATAGGTACTTAATTATTTGTTGAACAATGGCATGATAATTGCTCTGACATGGAAAGTCCAAAGACACAGTTTTACATAAGGAGATTAAATGTTACTTACAGCACTAACAAATACTGAAAATCATTGAAGCATTTGATAAGACATATTGTTTAATAAAATTACTCTTCTTTTGAAAAATTCTTTCTGTCATATAGACATAATAAAACAAAACTGTTCATGCAATAACTTTTATATTTCCAACAAAGTTATACATCTCACTTGGTTTATGACAATCTATTACCTCATTTTTGGTGAACTTAAATGAAGAATTTGGTAGAAAGGAGTAGTCATTTGTAATTTGTGTTTCTATATTTGTAATGTCTTAACCTATACCTTAGCAGTTTTAGAAATGTCCACTTTTTTTCTACTTGCTATTTGAACAGTGAAAGTGGAACTGGTATTTGTCGCTTGGAAAATAAGGTTGAGTGTCAGATCTGATCGTAGAGTCAAGAACAGAAGTGAGAGCTAGATTGGCAGACAGAAGGATCAGAAGTAGGAAAAAAATCACTCTCACGTTTATGAAAAATAATGCTATGAATGGGAACTGTATGCTGGAGGACAGTCAATATAATACATTCAGATTTTGAAAACAAATTTGGGTAAAAGTGCTGCTGGATACAGTCTGTCATCCTGCTCCACCTTGGGAAATAACTGTTTACATTGCCAGTGCTGGTCAGTTGGTCACCTATATGCACATTACTTTGTCCTCTGGAGTTGGTGATGAAAAAAAGTCATCTTTAGTGTCTAGCTCTTCTTTTTCAGAGTTCTGTATTAGTCTCTCAGTGGATGTTGTGATGAGAGCCCCATTTAAGAATGAAAGATTTATCATGCCAAGCCAGCAGATAGGGTCTTTAGGATTTGCCTCACCTGCCTCCCTCAGGGTCAGTCTCCCTTTCCAGGCCAAAAAACACCATCTAACTAAGCTGCTAGAGGCCAGGCCTCTTCCCATTTCCGTTGCAGATTCCTCGTGAGATTGACTGAAGCCTTGTTACTACACAGCTGCTTGAAGTCCCCCTTTGCCTGATCCTACTTCCTTCACCTCCTTTCCAAGGGCCATTAGTGCATTTTCTGCATGTTAATCTCTACCTCTGTCCACTTCCTGGGGATCTCAACTTGAGATAGTCACCAAGGCTTTACTCATGACAATATTGCCTCTGAGTGATAAAGATTTGATCATAGTTCATCAAGTGTTAATTATTTCTCGTCAGTTAGCCAGCTCTGAATCACTATAGAGGATAGATTACTTCTGAGAAATAGCATCTAACTCACTAGTCTCATTTATCTTGTGTTGAATTGTGAATATTATCTCTGTGCCTTAGGCCATAGTCTAATGTCCATAACTAAACTTCTCATTAAACTTGTTACTATTTATATTTTGGCAATCAAATTGAATTGATTGAATAAGAACCAAATATTGAATAAGAAACAATATTATCTGATGTAATGAGCATAAAATGGTTGGTTAAATAGGAAAACCCTGACCTCCTACATATAGAGTCCATGGTGGGAAATAATTAATGGTTATTCTTTCTACAGAATGGTTTATAAAACTTGCCACCAGCCCCCATCACAGCAAAGCATTTTTGACCAAGTTTCATAGAGAGAGAACAGAAATCTCACTAGGGTGAAAGGTAGCTAGCTGGAAGCTTTGAAGAGCATATAGCAGTAAGTTTAGCACTTGGTGCATTTGTGGAATACCAAGTTAGGACCAGAATAAACCAGGGCTATGGAAACTTGATTTCTAAAAACTCTTATAAAACCTCAACATTTACTGCATTGTTACCAGTTTTTAACTCATCTCCATCTCAGAGTGGGGCTGTGTAAGGATTGGAATTAAGAAATGGACTTGGAGTCATTTTGCCTGGCTCTAACTTTTAACTGCCAGCTGCAAGCTCTTCAACTGTCCACAAGTTTTAAACCTCTCTAAGGCTGTTTACCATTCTAAAAAATGGGGATAACCTCATGGGATTGTTAAGATAATTAATGTTCTGGTCTTATAAAAGGCATCTGATGTTGGTTACATTAGGCATTAGACTGTAGGTACCATGAGTATCCCCAGGCCTGCCACAAGGTTGGCAGAATAGTTATTTGTTGAATGAATGAAAAAATAATGCACAATACACAGAAATATCTTTTCTTACAAAGACCAGATGGTAGATTGAATGACTTGGTGGAAAAGTACAAAGTGAAAAGCAGAGTTAGTGTGATGTCAGAAGAGCCACAGAGTACCTGGGTAAAGGTAGGTTGCTGAGCCCAAACTAAGGCTATTTATTATCAATCAACTTGTCTATTAATTAGAAATATACTTGAGAAAATTCCAAAATATTAATTTCAAGATTTTTTAGGGAAAATTCACTTGGTTCTACCAACTCCTTTTCCCTTCGAATTCTATCCTTTTAAGTCAGTGGTACACAAGTAAACCAGAACTCTGACAAAACAAACAAAATCCAACAAAACCCTCATTTGTAGTTACCTTCCAATTTCCGTAAGTGTAAATACTTCCATCAGGGCCCATTTCAAGTTACCAGCTGTTTAGCAAGTGGCTTTAAAAATTTCTAAATATTAAAGATTGAATCTTAAGAAACAGTAAGAGTCAGTTCCAGCAAATTAATGCCTTCATATAATGGATAATGCTTGAATTACTTAAATAAAACAGTGTTGCTGCTCTGGCCAGAAGCATTTTACATCATGTATCTTACATAACTGTCCATTTATACTGAGAATGCAGGTGTTTAGCTATATGTGAAACTAACATTTGTTTAGTGCTGTATGTCATGTTCTCAGCTATGTTTTCTAAATACATTTTTTCAACAGATCCTCCTGAGAAACTGCAAAGTATCATTATCATCATTACACTTATAAGGAAGCTGAGACTAGAGAGGAAAGTAACTCGCCCAAGGTGGTGCAGTTCTTCAGCGAAAAGCTCAAATTTGAGCCCACTCCTTTGTCCAAAGTAAGTAATTATTTTCACACCATTTTCCATGTGTTTGCATGGGGTGAGACCCATGTACTTTTAAGATACATTAAATAAATACTATGATTTTCTTGATTAAAATGTCTTTCTCATTATTGAAATTTCATCTCATTATTTGAGATGTCTTATAAATTATAATCCTTGACATATAGTCTGTTATAATCAATGTCTCCTGATCTCTGCATTTTCAGAGGCTTGCTTAGGTCCTAAATGCCATTCGGGAGTTTTCTGCAACAGAGATACTAAGCCAATTTATTTCTGCTTCTTCAGTAGCCCTAAGAAGCTCATTCTGATATAAGAAAATATATCGAGGATTATTCCGATCTATAGTTTAAGTGCCTTCAGCAGAGACTGCCAACCATGAAGGTCACCTAATAACAGTGCTATTGTTCTGGTCACATTTCAGTGAAGGAAGTTTGATTTTCTGTATTCCTTTTCCAAGATAGTCTTCCACCTGCAAAAACAATCACAGCAGGAGAAGCCAAGAACCAATAAACCGGTGCTACTGACAACCTTCTTCATCAGGACTGCTTTCAGAAATGCAGACACTCTGTGGAAACACCAGTATTGTGTCTTCATAAGGTATCTACTTAGTTGGATATTTTAGATTCAGTAGCCAGAAACATTTATAAATTACCAGTCAGTTTTTGTTTTTGCCAAATAAGAATTTCCTGTGATTTCTGATAAATGATAATATTACTTCCAAAGAGTTCTATTTTCTCTCTGGAATTAAATTCATCAAGTTTTGAAATGTAGGTGCTATTACTTTCCAGAGCATATTCTCACTCTTCCATTCTCTTTTTCCATATATAGATGTATATACCAAAATGTAAACACTTATTTACATACTTCTGTAAAGATCACATTCCACACCTCTTTCTGAAAGATGATGTTAATTAGAACAAAAGTATTGCTTATTAACATGTAGATTGTACAAAGTATTATTCTAAGTGCTTCATTTACATAAATCAATCAATCATATTACTCCTCCCAAAACCTTGATTTTTAGACGTTGTCATTTTATAGGCGAATAACATATGGATCTCTGAAACTCAGAAATCTTCCCAATGCATGGTTAATGAATTCCAGGATCAGGATCTGAACCAGGATCTTTGCAACTTTAAAGTCTTCTTCTTAACAACCATTAATATACCGAAATTAATTTATTAAAGATGTTTTGCATAACCCTAATGTTTGCATTTTTACATATATGCACATTAAAACAAAAAAATCCCACTTAGCTAATTGAATAGTGTTTTGGTATGCATCTGATGGATATGAAACCATATTCCTACAAATGTATGTTTCTTCTTTTGCATCCTATTGTAACATTCACACAGAGAGCTGAAGAAGTTTATTATTTTTGATATTTTGATAATGTATTGTTTTGTGATATTAGGGTAGTGATATTATTAAAGTGTTCCTTTCTGCCATGATGCCTAGTTTTCATTATTGTGAAAAATATTTTTTATGCAAATGTTAATCATACAAAGACTAAAAAAATAGTATCTTGGAGATAAATAAGTTAAAAATGCTGCAGTATAAATTCTAACTCTGAAGGTCCGAATGGATGAAAAAGTCTTACCAAGAAAGATTCATGAAATTAGCAACTAATCTCTAGAAAACAGGAGATCAAAGTTTTCTGTGAATAAACATTATGTAATGATTTACAAAATGTCTGAGGATGTCTGTAAGCCTGGACTTTGAGTAAGTGTTAGGTTAGGTTGAAATGACTTTCTTAAAAGCCGACGTGAATAAAATGATTTGTGGGAAATAATCTTGAGACAGCCTGGCCTGCTGGGCTACAAAGACAACAGAAGTAACTACCTGGGTACTTTTTGTTCAGTAATTACTTGTGATTCCTCTGGAAGGTAAAAGTCGTGGAGCAGTCCTGTTAATGATCTTCCCCTGCCAAGTATACTCATTGAAACAAGCAGTCTGCATTTGTTTGGGGCCTTCACACAAATTCTAAGCCCAGGAAATCACTGAAAGCTGGCATAAACAAGTACAATCTCTAAGTGGAATTTTTGAAGGCACTTTAAATATTTCCCTGTAAAAATATGTCTATAAAGAAATATAGAATCTATTTTATGTTGGAAAGTAGAATGAAGTTTCTGGTTCTATATTTCACAGGTAATTCAGAGAACTGACTTAGATTCAAAGATTAGATGAACCTTCAGATAAAAATTCTTTTAGTGTAGGTGGATACAATTTGAGTTCAGAAGGGAATAACTGTGAAGACCTGGCCTGGAGCTAGTTGTGTGCATTCGGGGAAATGTGTTTTAGAAATCTCTGGCAGTTTCACTTTGATATTAGGAAAAACATGGTAGGAGAAGTTCCTAGAAAATAAATATGTTGTTTTCTTCCTTCAAATGTCAAAGATACTAAAGAATTTAAGGACATAGACTACTTGATTATGCATACCAATTGGGGTAGGTGGGATGGTTATAAGATTTCTGGGTGTGTAACCACTGTGCAGCCGCAGGAACAACACAGGCACTACAATTTGGCAAAAACAGCAGCTGCTAATCAAATACAATTTCGGTAAAATTTGTGAGTCCCAAACCATCATGTATGTAAGTGATAAAGCCTGATGTTTATAACTTATTACTGCTCTTTGGATAAAAATATTGTGATGAAGAGACCCCTGATAAAACACAGGGTAGGGTGATTTATTACAAATCATAAATGCATGAGTATGATAATGTTGATGGCAAACATCAAAAAGTCTTGAGTTTGAGTATCATTTCAGGCATTTACCATCCATGCGATTTTAGGCAAGTTAATGTAACTTCTCTGAACCTGTTTTCTTCTCTGTAAAAGAGGGCAAATTATACACTTATCTCCAGGGTACCTATGGGAAATAAGTGCTACTAAATGAGAAAATGCATTGCTTACCATAGTAATAATTCTCAATAAACCATTTTAGGGGAAACTTGACACATCTGGTTTCCTGGGGAGAAGTCTCTAAGAGATCGGGGTAGTTTGAAAAAGCTTCCTAAACTGACTCACATATATGTGACCCTCCACTCCAGTTTAAAACCATCAAGTTGAATTAAAAAAAAAAAGCTTACTTAGAAAAATTGTTAGCTTAATCAGTTAAGAATAAAAACTCCTGCTGCCCATATCCCGGTCCCCTGCTGTCCTACATTTTTCTCATACCTTCACTGGTTTATTAATATAATTTATACTCATGATGTATTCTTTTGCTAAGTCTTGTTATCCCTATTTAAATGCAGATGACTTTATTCCTGCAACCAAACTTATTTATTATCATTTACTAGCAATGATCCAGAGATATTGCACTCAGAGCACTTAACAGTCTTATACATGAGAATTACTATCAAAAACTAAGTGGGATACTGTTTGATGAGGATGGAATAGAGGTAAGACCACAACACATGTGAATCAGGGATGGAGTAGGCTGATTAAAGTTTACAGGGCAGGGAAATTCTGAGCTGGGACCTGAAAGAAGAGTAGAAATTCACCAGGCAGGCATGGGTAGAATAAATATTCCAAGCAGAGTGTGCATCAAATGCAAATGCATGGGGCATGACATAGCTTAATACATTGGAGGCAGTATTATTGATTCAAGATAACTGGAATATAGGATTCCTGTGGGAAACTGATGGGATGAGGTATGGAAGATAGTCAGAGGCCACGTCAGAGAAGGTTTTCTAAGACAAATAAATGTGCTTGGACTTATCCTGTTGGCAGCTGGCATCTATCAATTAAGCAAGGGATATATGCTGTAGTTATTAGTAATGTCTACCAGATATTACCATTTCTACCCCTGATCACATGTAAAGTTCTACTTCCCAGCCCTTGATTTTAATGGCATGTTTTGGCCAATTACATATAACCAAAAATAGCATGTATCACTTTTGACTGGAAGATTTCAGGTAATTCATGACTCTTTTGCTGCCATGGCCACTGGAAATGCTCCAGACTGTAGCTCTTCCACCAACATGCATTCCTTCAATCTGGATCTCCTAGGGAGAGCAATAAAGAGCAGAACTTTAAATTGACCCGTAGTAAATATGTAGTGAAAGGGAGAAATAAAACTTGTGTTTCAAGCCACTGAGATTCTGGGGTTGCTTGTTACTGCAGCATAATTTAGCTTATCCTTATTTTCACGCTGACACATTATTACCTTACCAGAACCCTTCCTTATACTTCATCCAAACGAATTTTTCCCATAATCCTATAATGCTTTTTCCTAGGATTTTTCCATCCGTTTTATTTTTTGGTAGGGTCAGTGAACTGCACTGACATCAGCTGATCCTAGGTTTGTAATATGTTACCTGCATAACTTGAAGTGAGCTACCTAACTTTTCCAGGCCCTAGTTTTCCGATCTGTGAAGACTAATAATATTTGCTTTGTGGCATCATTGTGTTGGAAGAGGCAATCAAGAGGATGTGAGTGCTGACTGACCCTCGAGCCGGCCCAGGCAATCTGAGGCTCCTCCCCTCCTCACCTGTCCTTGGGTGTATATGTTGTACCGCTACAGATGGAGTCACTGTCAAGGATGCAGCCTTGAGAGTAAAGTGCAGTTGAGACCATCTGGCAGCATATATGACTGAACCCGGCGAAGACCTCTATGTGAACTTTAAAGATTCTGGTGGGTGGGGGCAGAGATCTATTCATCTTTGTGGCTGTCTAAGACAAACCTCATACATAACTTCCCTTGCTTATTAAACTGCCACCTGCCAATTTGGAGCAGCCGACCTCTTCCTTTGGTCTCTCTTTGCCCTCCATGAACAGGGGCCAGTTTCACATTTCACCTAGGAAGCTCATAAGGTTTCAATCCAACATTCTGGAGAATCAAAACACATTATAGGAAGTACTTTATCATTGTCTGACATATAATGAGTACTTATTAAATAGAAACTATAACCATAGTTATTGATATTGCTAATATTCCCATGTCATTCATCTGAACCTCTCAACTCCTGGTGCTCAGTTTCTACAACAGGTAATCCAGTCAGTGACCAATCACAGTGTCCCTTTGAACCTGAAGTCCTATAACTCTATTGTTGATAGCTCAACGACTTTTGAACTCCACTGCTCTAGTGATAGTCACAATGTTATCAGTTCTTCATGATTTCTAACCATAATTTCATTCTGGAAACACTACCAGCTACTTGAGGATTCCCATTCATGAATATAGATTTATATATATTTTGTCAATTTTTACTTTAGGATGCAAAATCCTAAGTATCCATGAACTATGCATAGAGCCAACCAATGTTACTAATTGTATGACTATTTTTATACAGATGAGGTGATAGTAGAATAAATATCATTATATTGTCTTGATAAGAATAAGCTATGGGAAATAAGCCAAGAGTTCGCTAAATGAAATAATGATCAAGGAAGGACTGTGTGTGTGTGTGTGTGTGTGTGTGTGTGTGTCTGTGTGTCTGTGTGTGTGTGTGTGAGAGAGAGAGAATAATAATGAGAATATGTGGGGTTGATGGTGTGATTTGGTTGCAGGATTAAGTTTTTCTTCCTGTTTTTAGATAGGTAAATATTTAACATAGAATTATTAAAATGTAAGAAACTTACTGAATGAACTATAAAATTGGAGACTGAAACGTGAGTCTTTCTAGTTTCTGGTGAATCTGATTACCTTGGGGTGTTTTACTTCAATGATTCTGTGGTTAATTAAAGGAAGTAAAATACTATCTTAAGTTCCAGTCACAATTGATTGTATATAGCTACTTAGAATGTTATACTGAAATAGATTGTAAAGCTAAATCAATTAGTAACGGCTGCGGTAGGCATCGTCTGCCTGGGCCCCAGAACAGGATAAAACAGCCCTAAAGCCAGTTAGTTACTGGCTAATACATGCAGAACGCTTGCGCATCACCACATGGGGGCGCTCTCTTCCTCAGATATACATATATTCAGTTTTTAATTTTTTTCTTCAGTGTAATTCTTTTTTTTCCTAATAGAAAATATAACCTGCAGTGTATTATGCCACATTATAATTTTTCCAGACATACTATGTCCATGTCATATAAAATATATTCCAAATAATTATAGATAACTCAAACTTAATTTTAGCCAACTGGGTATGTCAAAGAATATGACAGGCTACAGATACTAAGGCTAAGGGACAAATTATGCTGGATGGATTTTTGGCAATGGTACTAATTAATAATCACAAATGTGGATGCATACCTGATATTTGTTCTCTAAGTAAAGTATGAAAGTGTAAAAATCAGAAAATATTCAAACTGCTTCTTGCTGTATCTGTTAAAATCTAATATGGGATAAATAGGTGCCATTTGTTTGGCTTTTACAACTTACGAAGTAATGCCAATACATAGGGCCATTTGCAAGATAAGACAGCATAGTGGTGGTATCCCCTGCAGTGAAAGTCAATTAAAATCTAGACATTATCTTCTTTTTTAATGTGACAGGTTTTTAGAATGTTAAATGCCTCGGTTCCTGCAACAACATCAGGAGGTGTATCCAACTTCCCCAAGAATTCTGCAAGAAGGGCATGAAATAAAGTAATTATGGCAACAAAGGACGCATTCACCAAAGGCATATCCCAGGGATTAAAGCTTAGTACAAGGAAAGTAAATGTGACCGCAGAATCCATAAAAACATTCACCAACAAGAAAGACATTGTTTGCCAAAGGAAAAGCCAAAGGAAACAAAGATATGAGGAAAAGTCAAGTGATCTGAATTCATCCCAAATAAACCCAGTGGCTTATTCAAAGTGTCTTAGGGACAATGCTGATATTTAGTTCACCAAAGCTTAAAAGGACAGACCAGAGGTCAGTTACCTGTGTACACACCCAAGGGCTTGATTGAACAGTATATTTGGCAGCTATTTATTTGGCTTGGCAATTTTAAGGGCCAGATTTTTTTGTACATGAGAGCTGCTTATTACCTGCTCACTGACGCTAGAATTTTCCCCAAAGAGTGTGATGATTTCATTTTTATTAGAACTTACGTACTCTGTTCAAATGTAGCCTATCATATTAGAGTTTGGAGTTCCATTTAAATGTTACCTTTTCTTGAAAAGTTATGCATAAACAGTTACCTTAATGAGTTAGTGCTAAGGACTTAGAAAACTCAGAAGGTTAGAAATGAAAGTGCAGCTCACTCTCAGGAAGGAGAATTGGTTGTAAAGGTCACATATTGTTAAGGTATCTTCGAGAGACCAGGCTTAGATAGGAGAATAGGAAGAGAGAGCACATATTAGGGTAAAAGTGAACAGGCTGGGGTACTAAAGACTTTGTACCATTGTATAATTATTCCTGAAGGTGATATCATGAATATTATTTTTTGTGTATTGTCATTTTCTTGACCCTTTGGATTGTTGGAGTGAAAGAACAACTCTCCTGAGATAAGCAAAATTTGACTCTGTGTTACATTACTCTATCTGGATTTGTAATTTGAGGTCTTTATAAGATTTATAAGGAATGCTAGGGAAACAATTGACATAAAGTCTGGGGAACTGATTTCTGCATATAGGGTAAAGGATTGAGAGCTTTTGGGCCACATAAAACAGGACTACTGAGTACCATAAGTATTTGAAATTATTTTGCCCAAAGTCAAAGTGATGGCTTATACCTCTTCCTTATTGTCCTCCTTCCAGGGCTTGAAGTATGAAAACCGCTCTTGAGATTTTTCTAGACTCACCATTGGAGGCTTTGTTTTCTTTCCTCAGAAGGATGTGATAGAAATAGAGCTTACAATAAGGCTGCAGGGATTTAAAGTAGAAAATATATTTTTCATATTTTTAATGTAAATTCCTTTGTACCTGTTAATATTTAACATGATTGGAGGAGATGAAGGGATTTGCAGACATCTTCCTTGACTCCCTTCTTCATGTTCATTGTCCTGCTCTTCCATTGCATTTGTTGGGGTGAATTAACTTCTTTCCATAATTATTTTATGATTCTTAGCCACAGTTATGACCTACAAATCACAGTTTCTCCCTTGTGCTTTTTGATCAGACACCACTCATTTACTTGCAGAAAGACTTTCACCTAATTTTACTGCAATATTTTCCCCAGCTTTACTGAAGTAAGATTGATAAATAAAAGTTACATATATTTAAGGTGTACAATGTGATGATTTGATATACATACACATTGTGAAATGATTACTACAATCAAGCTAATTAACTTATCCAACACCTTACATAGTTTAACTGTAATCACCCTGCTGTACATTAGGTCTCCAGGATTTATTCTTCTTATAATGGAAAGTTTGTACTCTTCGGCCAACATCTCATTTCCCCCATCCCTCAGCCACTGGTAACCACCATTCTACTCTCTCTTACTATGAGTTTGACTTTTTTAGATATAAGTGAGATAATGAAGTAATTGTCTTTCTGCATGCAGCTTACTATGTAGCCTAATGTCCTCTCGATTCATCTATTTGTCACAAATGGCAGGATTTCTTCCTTCTTAAAGGTTAAATAGTAACATTTATATGTAAAAAGGTTATATATAAAGTGGCTAATATCAATAATCATCAGGGTAATGCAGTAAAAAACCACAGTGAGCTCTCACCTTACACCTGTTAAGATGGCTGTTATCAAAAAGTCAAAAGACAACAACTGTTGGTTTGGATGAAGAGAAAAGAATTCTTGTACACTGTTGATAGGAATGTAAATTGGAGCAGCCACTATGGAATACTGTGTAAAGTTTCCTCAAAAAATTAAAAAGAGAACTACCATATCATCCATCAGTCCCACTTCTAGGAATATATCCAAAGGAAACAAAATTAGTATCTTAGAGAGATACCAGCACCCCCCCACTCATTGCAGCATTATTCATAGTAGCCAGGGTATGGAAGCAGTCTAAGTGATCATCCCCGGATGAATGGGTAGTTTTACAGCAATTTAAAAATTGGCTATGGTCAATTTTTTTGTGACTGTGGTCACAAGAAACTACGATCTATCACAATCATTTCAGGCCTTAATTCTTCCTTTCACTTTGGCAAAGTTGTTATTTCTGCTCTTCTTTGATTTTTTGTTGGAGAAAGTTGAGGTACCCCCAAAACAGTACAAAGAAGAGCAAAGTGTTTGACGTAAATGTAGTCAGGTGTGTGTGTGTGTGTGCATGCGTGCACACAAGACTGTAAGCAAAATCAAATTTTAAAAGGCCTTTTCCAAAGATCATTTTGTAAGAGGTTCTGCTTTACCTGGTTTCAGGGGCTAGGATAATGAGACCACAAAAATTGTGTCCACTCTGTTCAAGGAATTTAATTAAGGGTTTATTTTAAATAGAAGAACTATAAAGCAGAGGCTAGGTTTTGTTCCTTCTTCCATAAGGATATTATGCAATTTCGGATAGCTAACAATTAGGTTATTATATATAATAATTGTATATTTATTATACATTTTAATATAAATATATAAAATAAAAAATAATATAGCTTTATTGTTATATTAATATATAGTATTATATATTTTATATAGATAATACATGTATTTATATATGAAAATATTGCACAGAACATATTTATAGTAAAATTATTCATTATTTGAAATTCAAATTTAATTGGGTATATTGTTTTCTCATTTATTTATTTTTGCTAAATCTGACAACCCTACATATTAGGAACATTCAGAGTTAGTAAGGATGTAAACCATGTTGACAATGAGCGTTCCAAGCAAAGGAAATAACAGGTGCAAAAGACTTGAATTGGGAATATGTCCATACTGTTCTGACAATGGCAGAGAGGCCAGTGTGACCGAGTAGAGGAGCCCAAGGGGTGATATGGTCAGACAGTTGAGGGAGTCTTTGACTTTTGTTTTGATAAGGAATTTCATAGAAGGCTTTGGAAAAAAGCCCTAAGACATGGCTAGTATTCTGAAAGGATCATTGCAATTTTGTTGAGAATAGATTCTAACGGGGAAGGATGAGCAAGCAGTCTAGTCTAGTTCAGGGGCTACTATGAAACTAAGCTGATAAGTGATAGTGGTGTGACCAAGTACTTGCAATGCAGGTCATGATAAGTGACTGGATTCTGGATATATTTCAAAGGTAATACCGTTGTGATATACTGCTGATCTTGTATGTGGCTTGTGACAAAGGAGTGGAGGATGGCAGGAATAATATTTACTGAGATACAGAAAGTAGTGTATAGAGCAACTCTGTGTATCTTCAAGAGACCAGAGGGGAATACTTCAGCTATTATTCTGAAAATAAAATTTCTTTATGATAATATATATGTTGAGCTTCAAAATTACAAGTTGTATATTTATTTTGTATGGATGTGACACTTCAATAAAATATTTAAAAATAAACAAAACAGCAATTAGAAAAATACAAGAATGAAAATATTAAAATATAAAGTCCGACAAATCTGAAACTTTATTAAATATCTAACAATTAAGTATGAGCACTTATAAATTGGAAGCAAAAATGAATGCAAATCCAAATGGAATATTACAGGGGGCTGTTTTAGAATAGCCACTGAGTTTACATCACTAGATTGATTTACTAGTAATGGGGATGTTGGGGAGAATAGATAAGACTTGGTCACTTTGCTTTGGGTTCCTGCAAATGTGTCTCCACCCTTCCCTGAGATGAGAGACATAGGTTGGGTGTAGAGGAGTGGGGAGAGAGTCATCATTGATAGCTTCTCCCCCACCTGCTACTTCCTGTACTATTTCAGGAGAAAGGTTTGGGAATCAAAAGAACAAAATTAAATAAAACAATTTATAGTCTGTTTATGAAGCACATTTATTTTCAAGGAAGTTTATTATCATCCCATATTTTAAATTCCAACCAAAAACTTTTACATGTGTATAACAGATTTTTTTCTTCAAAGTGAACTGAAAAAAATCCGTATATACAATCATTACTTTTATAATCAAAGCTGACTGAAAAATGAAAACCCTAACAGGGAGACACTTTTTAATATACAATCAGAGATAAAAATGTAAAGGGAAGAAATATCATTTGATATAGATTTTGATTTCTTCATCTCTACCTGAAAAAATATATATTAGGTTGGTATTTATACAATGTACAAAGCCTCACAAAAGCAAAATTGGGGTTTCTCTGACTTCATCATTTTAACATTTTCTTTTTGCTGCACTTAATATTTCTTAAATTAACTCTTGAGATTTGATAACTTTTAAAGTAACAAATTATAATAGGTATAGGCCCTGGGAAGAATTCAGGGACCTCCTTTTGCGTTTGAGTCCTTACATATGTGTATGCAGTGTGTGTGGTTTCGGATTAGCTGATCAGCAAGCACTACCAACGGCTTCTGTCATTGAAAACTTTTACTTGGGGGGCTTCCTCTACTTTATATTGAGAGATCTTTCCTGAAAGACTTAAAAAATTTTTTTTTATAAATGAGTAATTAAAAATCATATTCATATTCCAAGATAAATATAACTTTTGTCTTGAACTTTTCAATATTTTTTAACACAGTAAAATATTAAAATATTAATCTTTTGATAAAAAGAAAAATAATGTAACGATTGTCATTGTCATGAATTAATGAATTTGGGGCCTTTAAATTACTTGGACAATGTTCATAGTTAGAAAAACTTTTATCACAGCTTTAATTCTGAGTTTGAATTATACACTGAATTACTCAGCAGAAATTTTAATTTCTTAAGAAAGCCAAATAAAGCCTTGGTATTATCTTGCAATAAATAATTATAAGTAAAATTTAAACTGATTAATGAAGGGATGAAAGAATAAGGACATAGATTGACAGTGGCCAGATTTTCTCTGTCTCTCTGAGTTGCCTCGCTGCCCAAGGGTGGTTTCTAAGATGTGTCAGCATCGCCTGGGATCCCATTAGAAAGGTAGAAACTCAGGCTTCACACAGATCCATTGAATCAGAACTTGCCATCTAACAAGATTCCCAGATGATTTTTATGCCAACTAGAAAAGTACTGAAAAGGGGAAGAGAGGAAGGGAGAGGAAGTAGAAAAGGGAGAGAAGAGGGATAGGATAGGGGGAGGAAGGAGTAAGGGAAGGGAAAGGAGCCAAGTGGTTAGGATCCGGCTGAGGTTTGGCTCGGGATTTAGGAGATGGGGAGACGAGGAAGAGAGCTTGTAAATGTTATAGGCCTGTACTGTTTGAATATATATTCTCAAACTATGGCTCTGAGACAGCGGCAGGAATGAGGGCTTGGATTTTACAATGTTTGTAACCCCGATCTGGCTACTTTTCCTTCAGGCTGATAGCTGACATTTAAAAATATTATACCTATAATTTCTTTGGATTAATTTAAGGAATAACTTTAATCTTCTAAATGTGGACTGGTTCCTTCCAGACATAATGAATTCAAACTTTCTGGAGGTATTCCTGAAGGGACCCCATAATTACTTGTCTTCTATCATTTACGTCCTCCACACCCCATTCTCTTCCTTTATCTTAGTAAGAAAGACTCAAGAGTTGTCTTCAATGACCTACCCTGTGGTCCTTTCTGAATGTGAGATTTCCTCTTAAAATTGACTTTTTAATCCCATTATGCATGATTTATGAAAATGCTATGGTATTCTCTCCTATAGATACTTTCTAAACTTCTTTGATCAAAAGAAGAGTTTTTATAATAAGAAAAATAGAGTTTGTTTTAGTATTGAATCAGCGTTTTAACTAGTCACTCTTCCATCACATTTTTTCAAATCCTGTGATATCTTCCTATTTCATATGTAGCTTGCCAGGTTCATCTTTCTAAAATGGAGATATCCTCCATGACAGTTCTCATAACACTCCTTACTATAACTTCCTTTTCCCTCCAGGAAACATTTCGCGTGTGTGTTAGACATCCTGGCCTCTACTCAGGCGCTGCTCAACCTCAGACCCTTCTGGCTCTGCGCTCACTGAACCACCTACATGGAGAAAACACAGCTCTACACAGAGAGGTGCAAAGTGCTTTCAGTCAAAGAAAGTCACCCAGGAAATGAATCACTTAAGTGGGGACTTAGAGAATGAGTAGGAAGTGAGCAGGTATACAAGATGAGGAAATGCTGCTTAGGAATCAGACAGGAATGAAGGTAGAGAACAAGAGAGAAGGGGGTGTAAGGTTTTTGTCAAGTGTATATTGTCTCTCACCTGATTATGAAGTCCTGGAGGCCAGATCCGTGTCTTCGTCATCTTTTTAGTATAGTCAACAATTTTTCAGAAACAAGTTCAGACAAAATGGATTAAGTGATGCATTTTGAGGAAAAAGAAAAACTCCACGTCAAAATTACTTGTCATGCTTTGGAAATGCAGATAACTGAGCGATGTTTGCCTCTGACCCAGGAGTTCTGGATTTCATCTTTATAAACTTGCTAGAATATAGAAGAGATGTATGATTGGATTAAGGTTTTTTTCAGGAAAATTCAAACTCTTGGTGTCACACACACAAATACGGTTTATTCTACCATAATTTGCTAGATTATACTACAGGCCCATTTTGAGTCTTAGGAACCTAGCACTTGATTATATACATTATCCAGACATTCTATCAAGTAGTTATACTTTTTGTATTAATATATTTTTAAAAATATGATCAACTATATGCTTCAAGTATTTTATTTGTGAGTAAAACATGTTACAATGAAGAAAGAACGTAGGCCCTATCCTCTAAACTTGTGCCCATATATGTAACTAAAATATGCAATTAAAAAATATAATCAACTGTATTTAAATTTTTCAACAATATGTTGAGGTTAGTGTGAATCTGATTTAAAATTTACTCTTGCATGGGTTTCCCAGTTATGTTGGAATATTTATCCTATTTATAAATACTAGACACGTTTGGATATAGGAAACAATGTTGCTTATATTTCATTCAGTTTCTTAAGAAGCAAAGCATTGCTTATATAATTGTATTTGTAAGTCTTTATCCATTCTGGCAATTAAACTGGACAAAATATCACTGTAGACAACTTTTACAGTCTTGAGGAAAAATGGGAAGCAATGAGAGTGCTAAGTATATTCAATGGGTCCAGCTGCAAAAAGAAAATAAATGTTTCAGAAGTATTTTCTTAGATTAGCAAAATTTATATAATTGCACTGAAGAATTTGGATCATATTTAGTTACAAAATTATATTTTAAAAAGCCAGAGACTAAAAAAGTAAAATATGTGTCAGTGTGTTAAATATTACAAAAGATGCATGTTATATCTTCACTCAAAGAGAGAAACCTAGAAAGCAATGCATTTTAAATTTATTGGAAATTCTATTCAGATCTCTGCTTATTTTAGAATGAATTAGAGAATCGTTGAAAGAAAACTGAACAAATTCTATATTTGATAGCAAAAGAATTCTTGGTTTGGTCTCATTTAAAAGGCATTTAGCAGAAGGGTTCCCCAGCTCTGATGTTGGTAAGTGGTCTGTGGATAACACCAAGGTACAATGGAACTAAATGGAGTGTAGTACATATAAGACCATACCATCCTGAAATGATATGTTATTAGTATGTGGATTCTGTCTTTTCTTGGAAATACCAAAATTATAGCAATTCTTTTTCTCTCCTTGGATTAGCTAGCATTATAGCACCTATTAATTCAAATGTTAACAGCTTTGGCTCACATCTAGAATCCATGAGTCATTTTAAAAGTGTAGTGTAGCCTGGAATATAATAAATTTTATTTAATGCAAATGTAACTTCATGTACATGTATTAGAAATGGCATGAAATATATTAAATTTTCCATTATGTTTACACTTTTGCATTATGCTGGATCTACAGACACATATTATATTTAAAATAATTTAAAAATCTTATTCTTCAGTAGATTACTTAGGCAAAGACTGATTATTTTCAAGAGCCAAATTTAGTGCAGTGACAATACCAGAATGTCATTCTATATTAAGCTTTGATATACTCAAATGTTTTTTAAAATAAACATAAAACCACAACTTCTGGTACATATTAGTATCTCAGTAAACACTTGTTCAATTGCTAAATATGGTCTCTCACTGGTTTTGATCTTTGATGATTTTTTTGAACTTTAAGTTTCAGGCTTTAAGTAGCCAGAGGAATGAAAGAGAGAGAGAGAGAGGAGGGGGAAAGGGATTTTCAGGCATTGGCAGAAGGTTAAAATTCTAGATTTCCTTTAAGTATATTATATGGGAGTTTTAAGTTTCTTCAATGATTTTTGTTTTGCCTTTAAAATTATGTTGCCAAGCTATTAACATTTTCTTAGCTACTTGAACATGATAATATATGGTAATGCAGTTAGTAAAAAGAAACAGCTGAGAATTATTCTCAATCAGAAAAATATAACAATTACAGTAATTGATATTTGAAGGAATATGTAGTTTTTTATTTTCAAGAATGTGTTTGGATTACTATGTTAATATAACATTTTAACAAGAGCTACTTCTCTGTCATGAAATGTAAATACAGGGTTTTTTAGCTCCAATTTTGTTTTCACAAAATTTCCATTTATTTCCAGATCCTAAGTATCCCATAGGAATATAAAGTTCTATATAATGAATTTGGAAAATTGTTTATAAAAGTGAGCCTACATGTACTCAGTGACAAAGCAATTCCATCTCCAATATAAATGCACAGATGGGTTCACCAAAGACATGTACAAGGATGTTCATAGAAGCATACGGGTACAAACATAAAACTGAAACTACAGATGTGGATACATAAACTGTGGTATGTTTGTGCAATAGAATATTGCACAATAATGAAAATAAATAATTGTTAAATACAAGAATGCATGACGGATTGGATTAAAGATGGTGGCATGAGAGGTGAGACAGAGGCTTCCTCCTAAAATCGCATATAATATGAAAATAAAGCAACATAAACTACTCTTGAAAGAGCAATGGGAAAGAGGATGGCAACAAACTGCATACACCTGGAGACAAGAGCAGCCCTCACAGAAAAGGGTAACATACTAAAGCTGTGGTCCTGTGGGATCCAAGCCCTTCTCCCACCCCAGCTCACCAGTGGGAGGAACAGGAACGGAGCAGGGAGGGAGTGGAGATGTGGGACTGCTAAATACCTAATTCTGGAGATCTGCTCTGGGAGCACAAACCTACATTACATGGTGCTTGCATGATACTCTTGTAATTAGGGGGCTGGAAAGCTAAGCTAGGCAGAATTCCTGGAGAGACTAAGAATCCAGCTGCTTGTGAAAGCAGGGATCCATACCCAGCTGCTCTGGGACAAAAGAAGGGTGGACAGTCTGAGAGACTTCCTAACAAAGAAGCCCTTAGCAAGAGAGCTGCTAAAGGAGCAAGGATTGCACAGAGCTTACTGCTCAGGAGAAAGGACAGGCAGACAAAATTGTCTGGGTGCACTCTGCCCAGCAGGTTGGGAGCTTTCACGATCTTCAGGTGATCCAGCTCCCTGGCGGCCTACACAGCTGCAAGAACCCCTTCTGTGACAGGCAGACGTGTGCGCCTTTCTTCTGGCCAGCCCCACCAGGCTTGCAAACCGGGAAATCCTTCCCTGGTGTTAGGCCAGCCAGAGGGAAGATCTGTCTATAGCAACTAAAAACACAAAGCACAGAGGCTTATACCTGTGTGCTCAGTCCACTGGTTCAGGCAGTGGAGACAGGCATAGCAGCCAGGAACCAGCAAACACCCCTTTCCTCCCCGGAGGCACCAATACCACTCTCCTACAATCCCCACATTGCTTCAGGGGCTGAGCAGCTCCAGAGAGTAGAGCTTCTGGGCACTAGAGGGCACCATACAGAAATATGAAATGCCAAAGGAACCTGGTCCAGAGTAAAATTATGAACCCAACTCCTGAGAAAGATTTAAATGATATGGACCTTATGACTCTCCCTGAAAAGGAGTTCAAAATAAAAATCATAACATGCTCATGGAGGTATGGAAAGATATTGAAGAACTCAAGAATGAATTCCAGTCAGAGATCCAATCATTGAAGAACACAATGGACGGTATTAAAAGCAGATTGGATACGGTGGAGGAGACAATAAATGAAATAGGAACTAGAGAAGAGGAATATAAAGAAGTTGAGGCACAGAGAGAAAAAAGGGTCTCTAAGAATGAAAGAATATTGAGAGAACTGTGTGACCAATCCAAACGGAACAATATTCGCATTATAGTGGTACCAGAGGAAGAAGAGAGAGGAAAAAGGGATAGAAAGCATCTTTGAACTTTGAGGAGGTGATTGCTGAAAACTTCCCCAATCTGGGGAAAGAGATAGTCTCTCAGGCCATGGAGGTGCACAGATCTCCCAACACAAGGGACCCAAGAAAGACAACAGCAAGACATATAGTAATTAAAATGGCAAAGATCAAGGATAAGGACAGACTATTAAAAGCAGCCAGAGAGAGAAATAGGATCACATACAAAGGAAAACCCATCAGGCTATCATCAGACTTTTCAGCAGAAACCTTACAGGCCAGAAGGGAGTGGCATGATGTATTTAATGCAATGAAGCAGAAGGGCCTTGAACCAAGATTACTTTATCCAGCAAGATTATCATTTAAATTTGAAGGAGGGATTAAACAATTCCCAGATAAGCAAAAGCTGAGAGAATTTGCCTCCCACAAACCATCTCTACAGTGTACTTTGGAAGGACTGCTATAGATGGAAATGTTACTACAGATTAATAGCTGTCACCAGAGGTAATAAAACCACAGTACAGAAAACAGAACAGCTAATAACTAAGAAAATGCAAAATTAAATTAACTATTCCCAAAGTCAATCAAGGGATAGACAAAAAGTACAAAATATGATACCTAATATATAAAGAATGGAATAGAAAGAAAAAGGAGGAAACAAACAAACAAAGAACCTTTAGATTGTGTTTGTAATAGCATATTAAGTTAGTTGTTAGACTTTTAGATAGTAGGGAAGTTAACCTTGAACCTTTGGTAACCACGAATCTGAAGCCTGCAATGCCAATAAGTACATACCTATCCATAATCACCCTAAATGTAAATGGACTTAATGCACCAGTCAAAAGACATAGAGTCACGGAATGGATAAAAAAACAAGAACCATCTATATGCTGCCTTCAAGAGACTCACTTTAAACCCAAAGACATACACAGACTAAAAGTGAAGGGATGGAAAAAGATATTTCATGCAAACAACAAGGAGAGAAAAGCAGGTGTTGCAGTACTTGTATCAGACAAAATTGACTTCAAAACGAAGAAAGTAGCAAGAGATAAAGAAGGACATTACATAATGATAAAGGGGTCAGTCCAACAAGAAGATATAACCATTATAAATATATATGCACCCAACACAGGAGCGCCAGCATATGTGAAACAAATACTAACAGAATTAAAGGAGGAAATAGACAGCAATGCATTCATTTTAGGAGACTTCAACACACCACTCACTCCAAAGGACAGATCAACCAGACAGAGAATAAGTAAAGACACAGAGGCACTGAACAACACACTAGAAAAGATGGACCTAACAGATCTCTACAGAACTCTGCACCCAAAAGCAGCAGGATACACATTTTTCTCAGGTGCACATGGAACATTTTCCAGAATAGACCACATACTAGGCCACAAAAAGAACCTCAGTAAAGTCAAAAATATTGAAATTCTACCAACCAACTTCTCAGATCACAAAGGTATAAAACTAGAAATAAATTTTAGAAAGAAATCAAAAAGGCTCACAAATACATGGAGACTTAACAACATTCTCCTAACTAATCAATGGGTTAAAGACGAAATCAAAACAGAAATGAAAGAATATATGGAGACTAATGATAACAACAACACAAAGCCACAACTTCTGTGGGACGCAGCAAAGGCAGTTCTAAGAGGAAAGTATATTACAATCCAGGCCTATTTAAAGAAGGAAGAACATTTCCAAATGAATAGTCTAAAGACACAATTACTGAAATTGGAAAAAGAAGAACAAATGAGGCCCAAAGTCACCAGAAGGAGGGACATAATAAAGATCAAAGAAGAAATAAATAAAATTGAGAAGAATAAAACAATCGAAAAAAATCAATGAAACCAAGAGCTGGTTCTTTGAAAAAATAAACAAAATAGATAAACCCCTAGCCAGACTCATTAAGAGAAAAAGAGAATCTACACACATAAACAGAATCAGAAATGAGAAAGGAAAAATAACGACAGACCCCACGGAAATACAAAGAATTATAAGAGAATATTATGACAATCTATATGCTAACAAGCTGGAAAACATAGAAGAAATGGATGACTTCTTAGAAAAATACAACCTTCCAAGACTGACCAAGCAAGAAACAGAAAAACTAAACAGACCAATCACCAGCAATGAAATTGAATCAGTAGTCAAAAAACTACACAAGAACAAAACCCCCGGACCAGATGGATTCACCTCTGAATTCTACCAGACATATAGAGAAGAAATAACACCCATTCTCCTTAAAGTTTTTCAAAAAACAGAAGAGGAGGGAATACTTCCAAACTCATTCTATGAAGCCAGCATCACTCTAATACCAAAACCGGGCAAAGTCCTCACCAAAAAAGAAAATTACAGACCAGTATCCCTGATGAACGTAGATGCAAAAATACTCAACAAAATATTAGCAAACCGAATTCAAAAATACATCAAGAGGATCATACACCATGATCAAGTGTGATTCACCCCAGGGTTGCAAGGATGGTACAATATTCGAAAATCCATCAACATCATCCACCACATCAACAAAAAGAAGAACAAAAACCACATGATCATCTCCATAGATGCTGAAAAAGCATTTGACAAAATTCAGCATCCATTTCTGATTAAAAATCTCAACAAAATGAGTATAGACAGCAAGTACCTCAACATCATAAAGGCCATATATGACAAACCCACAGCTAACATCATACTTAACAGCAAGATGCTGAAAGCTTTTCATCTAAGATTGGGAACAAGACAGGGATGCCCACTCTCTCCACTGTTATTCAACATAGTACTGGAGGTCCTAGCCACGGCAATCCGACAAAACAAAGACATACAAGGCATCCAGATTGGTAAAGAAGAAGTCAAATTGTCACTATTTGCGGATGACATGATATTGTACATAAAAAACCCTAGAGACTCCACTCCAAAACTAATAGAACTAATATCTGAATTCAGCAAAGTTGCAGATACAAAATTAACACACAGAAATCTGTTGCTTTCCTATACACTAATGATGAACTAACAGAAAGAGAAATCAGAAAAACAATTCCATGCACAATTGCATCAAAAAGAATAAAATACCTAGGAATAAACCTAACGAAGGAAGTGAAAGACCTGTTCTCTGAAAACTACAAGACACTCCTAAGAGAAAGAGGGCACTAACAAATGGAAATGCATCCCATGCTCTTGGCTAGGAAGAATAAATATTGTCAAAATGGTTATACTACCTAAAGCAATCTACAGATTCAACACAATCCCTATCAAACTACCAACAGCTTTCTTCAATGAACTGGAACAAATAAGTCTAAAATTCATATGGAACCACAACAGACCCGGAATAGCCAAAGCAATCCTGAGAAGGAGGAATAAAACAGGGGGAATTATGCTCCCTGACTTCAAGCTCTACTACAAAGCCACAGTAATCAAGACAATTTGTTATTGGCACAAAAACAGACCCACAGACCAGTGGAACAGAATAGAAAATCCAAACATTAACCCAAACATATACAGTCAATTAATATTTGATAAAGGAGCCTTGGATATACAATGGGGAGATGACAGCCTCTTCAGCAGCTGGTGTTGGAAAAACTGGACAGCTACATGTAAGAGAATGAAACTGGACTACAGTCTAACCCCATGCACAAAGGTAAACTCAAGGTGGATCAAAGACCTGAATGTAAGTCATGAAACCATAAAACTCTTAGAAAAAAAACATAGGCAAAAATCTCTTGGGGATAAACATGAACAACTTCTTCATGAACATATCTACCTGGGCAAAGGAAACAAAAGCAAAAATGAACAAGTGGGACTATATCAAGCTGCAAAGCTTCTGTACAGCAAAGGACACCATCAGTAGAACAAAAAGACATCCTACAGTATGGGAGAATATATTCGTAAATGACGTATCCAATAAGGGGTTGACATCCAAAATATATAAAGAGCTCATGCACCTTAACAAACAAAACGCAAATAATCCAATTAAGAAATGGGCACAGGACATGAATAGACACTTCTCCAAAGAAGAAATTCAGATGGCCAACAGGCACATGAAAAGATGCTCCACATCGCTATTCATCAGAGAAATGCAGATTAAAACCACAATGAGATATCACCTTACACCAGTGAGGATTGCCAACATCCAAAACACAAACAACAACAAATGCTGGTGAGGATGTGGAAAAAAGGGAACCCTCCTGCACTGCTGGTGGGAATGCAAATTAGTTCAACCATTGTGGAAAGCAGTATGGAGGTTCCTCAAAAAACTCAAAATAGAAATACCATTTGACCCAGGAATTCCACTCCTGGGAATTTACCCTAAGAATACAGCAGCCCAGTTTGAAAAAGATAGATGCACCCATATGTTTATCGCAGCACTATTTACAATAGCCAAGAAATGGAAGCAACCTAAGTGTCCATCGGTGGATGAATGGATAAAGGTGTGGTACATATACACAATGGAATATTATTCAGCCATAAGAAGAAAACAAATCCTACCATTTGCAACAACATGGATGGAGCTAGAGGGTATTATGCTCAGTATAATAAGCCAAGCTGAAAAAGACAAGTATCAAATGATTTCACTCATATGTGGAGCATAAGAACAAAGAAAAAAACTGAAGGAACAAAACAGCAGCAGACACACAGAACCCAAGAACGGACTAATAGTTACCAACGGGAAAGGGACTGGGGAAGATGGGTGGGAAGGGAGGGATAAGAGGGAAAAAGGGGCATTATGATTGCAGATGTAATGTTGGGGGGGGGCATGGGGAGGGCTGTACAACTCAGAGAAGACAAGTAGTGAGTGACTCTATAGCATCTCACTACACTGATGGACAGTGACTGTAATGGGGTTGGTGGGGGGGACTTGATGAAGGGGGTAGTTTAATAATCATAATATTGCACATGCAATTGTAGATTAATGATCCAAAATAAATTATATAAAAAAAAGAATACTTAGGAGAAGCTAATAAAAGAATAAGTGAATTAAAAGAAAAAGAACATATGGGATGTGAACAATTTCCAGGGATGTCTTGTTTTAGTTTGTCTGATTTTTTGCATACTATTCATGATCAAATAGACAACATTCACCATGTTATTGATAAGTTTTCACAAATGCCTGGATTGTTAAATTGGTTTTCTTTAAAAAAAAAAAGAATGCATGACAATTTAATGAAGACTTTTTTGAGTGGTCACTCTATGCTAAATTCATTAAAATAAACAAAACCACAATGTCTGGTACATATTAGTATCTCAATAAACACTTGTTCAATTGCTAAATATGGTTTTTCACTGGTTTTGATCTTTGATGATTTTTTTGAACTTTTTTAACCTCCTGCCAATGCCTGAATATCCCTCTCCCTCTCCTCTCTTTCTCTCTTTCATTTCTCTTTCGTCATTCTGTACTTATATTTTTAAGACTTCTTTTTGAAGATGGGGAAACTGAGGCTCAGAGAAACTCAGTGATTAACAGTTTTAGGCAGTGAGAGGGTTGGGATTGAAACCCTTATGAAGAAAAATCTACAACCTCCAACTATAATGTTTATTATTACATATTTATTTGCTTGTCCTGTTTGGATTAAGGCTATTTAATTCTATCCCCTTCCCCATGTCGATGGTGGTTAATTCACCATAAGTTATATGTCACTGTTTTTCATACCTTAAAGAAAGTTAACCGCACTTCAGTTATTCATGCTGTAGGTAAGAAGAGTTGAAATCATTAATAATTCTTCAGACATCTTCCTTGTTTAATTGTCTTTGCTTTACCTTTTTATTCTTTTTCATTATTTGTGCAATGATGGTACGTTTTTTGACTCTCAAATTCACATTTTCACATTCAGATATCTCTCAAATCAGGATTTATCTTATAATGAATGGCTTCTTACTGTGTTTAATTTGATATTTAAATATTTTTATGAGCTTACATGATTTAACATTAAGAAAAAATGTATAGAAATACACAGGAAGAGTGGCAGGCTGTAATTTTGATATTAGGAATGTGTATGTTGTTTATGTTGCTTGAGCAAAGCTATATTTTCTTGCAATGGAAAAACTATAAAAATCCATAAACAGAAGAAGCTGCCTTGTTTTGTTACTGAGATACAGAGAATAGCTTTGTTCCACATGGCAAGCAATGCATATAAAAGTGAAAAAAATTGTAAAATGTTTAGAAAAAAAATTTCAAAACAACGAGATGTGTCATATAATTGTGTTTATCACAGGACTATTAACAATATCTTATACTGTTGTTTAATTGGAGAGTTTTTCTTAGTGCTTCCTACTATAATGTAATATAAGATTAAATACAGAAGGATAATTTATACCACTATGTATTTCTCCATAAAGCTTTAATTCCTCACCTTTTCAATTTTTAAAAGACACTTGAAGATTACTTTTTTCTCCATTTAAGTCAGCCATTCTAAACTTCTAAAAGACTGATGGATATATAGAATATATTAAATGCTTCTTGTAATTATTATAAAATAATACCAAGTTAAGAGCTAAAGTGATTTAGCAGGGAGAAATTAAATTCTGGATTGCACTATTGTAAGAGATTACCTTGATGGGGAAAATTAACAATCTTTCCCCATTTTATAAATGGGACATATGAGAATACATAATAGCTATTATGATATCATGAAAAGAAAGCTGAGAAAATATTGTTAGGTCAACCAATAAATGTTTACTAAATATCTTTTATGCCAAATATTATACTTGATGTTAGAAATATAAACAATAATAACATGTTAGCAATATAATGTTAATTCTCTCAGGCTTTTGAACACCAAATTATTCTTTGAAATACAGATAAGTGAATCTTAACTAATATTTAATATTTCCACTTTTAATGCACAGTGCTTGTGCAATGTATAATTTCTGTATCTTCATCTATTTCTGACTTTACAAATCATTACATGTTAATTCATGGTCCACTTAAGTTATAATCAGTTTGATTTTCCATAAAGAACTTAACTGCCATTCTTTGTATAATCAATAAATTTCTTTTCTGGCACATACCTAAAGAGAACAGAGGTAGTAAAGTTATTGCTAGCAGAATTACCTTATTTCTAAGATTAATGGTAAGTGAAGAATTCTTCTGAAAGGACCTAATGCCAAGTCTGCCAGCTTTATAAACTGTTTTTAAAATTCATAACCAGTTGTTATCTGCAGCCAGGTCAATCTTTTCATCCAGCTATCACCAGAAATTTATATGATTGGGCAAAGAATTAATGGCTTCCATGCTCTTCATCATTCCGAGAAATGTTGTTATCTCTAATATGAAGAAGAATCACAGCGTGACAAGTTTGAAATGTGCTTTAGAGATGTCTACTTTATCTAATTAAAAAATGATATTCTGGCCTTCCATAAAGCATAGCTTTCTCAGTATAAATAAAGTGAAAGTTTTCTTCTGTAAAATAATACAATTGTTTATCTACTTTCACTGGGAAAAGAAATCTTAAATCTATGGTTCACTTATTTAGGTCTTTTATTCCCTTGTTTTAAATTTGGAAAGAGACATAATGGGTCACTTACAGAATATCAGAAGGATAAATGTGACTTTGACATGATCCCTTGACTACTGTGTACACTACACTAAAGGGAGGGGGCAGATATCGGCACAGAGAGAGGTTGGGGGCTGACCACAACAGGCCAATAGCAAGGCTGTGGTGACTTGGAGAGTGTAGGTGTGGGGAGGGGTAGTGAGAAATAGGTGGATTCATAATGTGAGGTTGGCACTTCCAATGTATGTCAGATTAGATGTGAGAATTCAAAGAGTAGAATCAAGAATTATTTTAAGTTTTGCTTGAATTACTGGAGGACTGAAGTTTGAGTTTCTGAGAGGTGAAAGAGGACGACAGTAGGCAGAGATTGAAGCCAGAGGTGATCAGTGACTGAGCATTAGACAATTATATTTGAGTTCCTTATTGGACAGCTGAGTGAAAAAAAGGGAAAATAAAGCAGTAAGTCAATATTTAACATCTTGATGGATGGATGAACTATTTTTCAAAGTGGCTGCACTGTTATATATTCCCATTAGCAATGTGTGAGGGTTCTAATTTCTCTTGCCAACACTTGTTATCTGACTTTTTTATTCTAGCCATCTTAATGGGTGTTAAGTGGTATCTAGCTGTGCTTTCGATTTCCATTTCCCTAATGATTAGTGAGATTGAACGTCCTTGTGTTTGTTTGCAACTGTGTATCTTGTTTGGAGAAATGTCTGTTTAAATCCTTAGCTCATTTTAAAATTGAGTTATTTTTCTTCTTGTTGAGGTTAAAAGTTCTTTATATATTCTGGATGTAAGCCTATTATGAGATATATGATTGGCAAATATTTTCTCTGATGGTTTGTGGATTGTTTTTCATTTTCATTTCATGATGGTTTCCTTTGATACACAAAATTTTAAAATTTTGATGAATTTATTTTGATCCAATTTATTTAGTTTTTCTTTGATTGCCTGTACTTTTGATGCCATATCTGATGGACTGTTCCATGCAATCCAGACCAGCTCATGGTCATGAAGATTTAATCTTGTTTTGTTCCAAGGATTTTATCACTATAGCAGTTGCATATTGGTTTGTGTTCCATTTATTATTTTTGTATGTAGCATGAGGTAGAAGTCCAACTTGATTATTTTGCATGTGGATATAAAATTGCCCCAGCACCATTTATTGAAACAACTATACTTTCCCTGGTGAATATTCTTGGCACCTTTATTGAAAATCAATTGACCATAAATGTAAGGCCATATATCTGAACTCCCAATTCTAGTACATTGGTCTGTATGTTTATCTATGTATCACTACCATGCTGTATTGATTACTGTAGCTTTGTTGTAATATTGGACATTGGGAAGTGAAAAGCCTCCAATATTGTTATTTTACAAGACTGGCTATTCTGCATCCCTTGATTTTGCACATATTAGAATTGTCTTCTCAATTTTACCAGCCAGGGCAGCTGGGATTTTGAAAGTAATTGCATTGAATCAATAGGTCAATTTCAGGAGATTTGCCATTTAAAAATATTGTCATCTGATCCATGAGCATGGAATATCTTTTCATTTTTTTAGGTATTTCAATTTTATTTCAGTGATGTTATCCCTAGGAGTGAGCCAAGTTTTGTTCTCATCAAGGGATAGAATGAAGATTCAGAGAAATTTTGAATATAGTGAGTTTGCTGGTGATGGACCATGAGTTTCATATAACAGAAGGGTATGAGGAGATGTTTAGCAGCGTCAGTTCAGAAAATGAAATATATGGAACTGTATGGTCATTAGGGCTCAGGAGAAAAGGAAACATTTCTATGGTAAGTAAGGATGTTAAGTAACTTTTCAGAGGTTTATTGGCTATTTAGTTATATTTTGAGAAGTGGCAGTTCACATATTTTTTCTAATGGGCTGTTTGTCATTTTATTATTGATTTATAAGCATATATATGCATATATACTAGAAATAAGGCCTTTGTTTTATACAAATATACATGTGTATGTATATGTGTGTATATTATACATTTGTATAAATGTAGATTTATATAAATTTATATTTATAAATATAGGTTTACATTTACTGGTATAAATATTCATATATTTTGTCTTCTTAATCTGTGATTTAACCTTTTATGTTATTAATTCTTATTTGTGATGAAAAAACTTTTTTCCTCTTTAAATGGAATCCAATATGTCAATTGTCTTTGTTTGTTTTGATTTTGGTTTGTGCTTTATTCATTTTATCCAAAAACATCTTTACCTTCTCCAAGCTCAAGAATAATTTCCTCTGTATTTTCCTCCAGAGGCTTTTTCATTTTAGCCTGACTTAAATTTATGATATAATACAAATTAAGTTTTATGTGTTATGAGGTAGGAGACTATGTTTTTTTTTTCCATGTGATTACCCATCCCTTCAGGGTCATCTATTAAAACATGCATCTTTCCCTGTGAAAGTTGGCACTTTGTCAAAAATCAAGTGACCATATATGTGTGGGCCTATTTTGGGACTTGAGTTTATTCCATGATCTCTTTGTCTAGTCACACACAGCCTCAAATAAAATTATGTTTAAAATTTGGTAATGTACATACTCTATTTTGTTTTTTTTCTTCAAATTTTGTCTTGGCTACTTTATGTTTTGTATTTCAGTATAAATTTTAAAATAAATAAGTTGATTAATTTCTACCCAAAGAATCCCAGTGGTATTTTGATTAGTATTGCATTGAAAGTAAGTATCAGTTTGGGGAGAGTTAGACCATAAAATGAAGCGGGAGAAGATGGGGAAGATCATAAATGGAGAGGCCAAGAATCCAGTCAGGAGTTCTTGCTAGGTAAGATTTTATTTTCAGTGCAAAAATTGTTAATGTATCTAGGTTAAATGTTAGTCACCCTTCCATTGTGGAGAGTAGAGAGAATAGGCTATTCTGGAGAGACTCAGTAGGATGAGAAGGGGCATGCAGAGAAGAGAATGAAAGCAAGGAGAGCTACAAAGTAGTTCCCTTCGGGTGAGAGGAAGAGAGACGGGTCTGTGCGGATGTAGTGGGAAGGTCAAGTGAGAGACCTATGGAGCTGATAGAAGAGACAGGACTTTGTTATTTATAATATCTATTACTTTCCACCATGCTCACATGAAGGGGAATTTGGATGGAGTTTAGGTTGGAAAGATTATGGAAATACAAAGTCTCTGATAATCCTAGGATCCATTTAGGAACCAGTGTGTTTTGTTTGCATTCTACCTGCCTGCTTCTTATTTCCTTATAGAATTCTAACAAAGAATTTGCCAAGAGGTAGTTTGAGAAGTACCAACCTACCTGCAGACTTAATACTCTTCCGCTTGAACGGCACTATCCCTTCTTCTCCAAGAACTGTGCGCATACTCAGCTATATATTCCTCATCTCTACTTGAGTGCTGCTAGCATCACATATTTCACATGATCAAAAAATATTTTGATCTTTTCCTCCCACCTTAACCCAACCCTTTAGCTATTCTTGCTCTGCCTTCTCCTTTTCCCCATCTCCATTTTTCATCATCTCAACTGCTGCCATCGTAGGCCAAGCCATCATTATCTCCCACTGGACTGTTGCAGTAACTGTTGAACTTGTCTTTTTTCCACCCTTATTCCCCTTGTTGAGGATCTAATGTTCACTCAGCAGCCAGAGTGATTTTTAAAGTGAAATCAAACCATGACTTGACTCTTCTTAGAAAAAACTCTGTTTCTGATTGTAAGTCAGAGTAAAATGCAGAAGTCCTTACCTGTGTGCAGAGCCTGCATACCTCTTTGTCCTGTCATTTTTACTTCTCTCTCTTGCCCACCCACTACAGCCACACAAATGTTCTGGCTTTTTTTTTCTGAGCTTGGCTGGCTGTTTCCTACTTGAGAGCATTTTCACTTTCAGATCTGTCTTCCTGGAGTGCTCTTTTCTAGGAGGTTTGTATGACTTACTCCTTCTCTCCATTCCTTTCTCTGGAAGACTTCTCACCTTCTCAAGGAAGACTTCTCTGACCCCCAGAATTATATAGCTTCTCTCACTCTGTCGCTCTCTGCCAGCTCAACTTGCTTCATGTTTTCCTATATGAGTTTTAAAAATAGCTATATTGCATATTATTTGATAATTACTGAGCATACCTCTAGAATACAAGATGTATAAAGAGAGGAACTTTGTCTTATTGTCATAGATGATTATCTCCAGCACTTCTATTATATGTATGACTTGTAATAGAACTCAAAAATATTCACTGACTGAATGAATAAATAAGGAATGAAGTGAAAGTAATTTCCTGACTATTGAATAAAAATTATTGAGATTTACTGCATCTTGCATACTTAATGACCCATACAATTTTAACCAATTTTTTACATACATCATATATGAGAAAGAGAATATGTGGAGATATCCAATTAAGGCCTTCTCTCAGATTCATTTCATTGACAAGAGCTAGAAAATGTGCTCCTTCATTAAAGTATATTATTAGCAGATGCTTAAATTTTTTGTGCAAATTATTTTGAAATCCTCCAAAATTGTCTTTCATGGCACATATTTTAGTCTCTCTTCTACAAATGAAATAAATTTTCATTTATTTATTTTCTGTTTAGCTTCACTGTGTTTCCAGTATCTAGAATAGCTCCTGGCTTAAGGAGATTAAAAAGTTATTTGTTGAATGCATACCTTTGGAAATGAGCTCTGGGAACAGCAAGGTTAGGTCTTCTTTCTTTAGATATGTTAGTTGGTGTATGATATGCTATTGCTGGGTCATTTATTTTGCTGGAGAAATTAGTTAAGTTTAGATAAGTGGCAACAGGTGTGATACCCCTTATGTGATACTTATATGGTAAAAACACATGAAAACATGAAAGTGAGGAAAGCCAATCAAAAAAATAATGGCCTTGACTGTTATATGGAAATCTTTGGGAAATGAAATACAATATAGCAATAAAGTACATGCTTGCAAAGGAGATTTATTAGTAAAAGTAAAGAAATTCAAATTCCAAATCTATTACAGTTACCCATTTTCTTTAGTGTATATGATATAGTCCACAGATGCCATCATAGTAGAACCAAACTCTTGAATTAGGAATATAGAATAAGATTTTGATTTGTTAGAAGTATACATATCAGTATTCTAGAAGAGAGATGTTTCAGAGATCCATATCTGAAGATAAAAAATTATTTCATGTTAGTGACTCAAAATTTAAACTAAAAGTTGCTTTTATTCCATTTGATTGTCCTCCAAATTCTCTTCTCCCTACACACATATTCATACTACTACATTACTATTAGGTATAGTGTCATTGTTGCAAAGAGAGTAAATGCTTCATTTCTCCCCTTTTTGGCTTCCTTGCAGATAGGATGGAATCACAAGTCTAGTCTAACCAATGGATATGAGAAGTTATGTATATCATTTCCTGGCTATTCACAACTAAGTTCTGGTGTGCTCACTTACTCTCGCATGAGTACCCTGATTTGCGGACTTTGGATGCCATGTTTCTAGAGGTAGCACATGAAGGTCATGTATCACCCTGCATCAGAATGTGATGTGATGTGAAGAAGTAAAAATCTATTATGTAAGACATTAATATTTTCAGGACTATTTGTTATCAAAGCATGATGATCCTATTACAAATAACACAGTGACTATTGGTTTATACCTAAATAATGGTATATACAATACACACACATATATGCACATGCAAACATATATAATTATTAAATATAACACCATGAAAATTAATCATGGTATCTCTATTGTACTTTTTCTAGTACCAAAGCACTTTTATGAAATAAAACATTCCTTCTTTATTGAAAAGATTATCACCTCAATTTTCACTCCAAAATCTTAGGGACACAGGGAGAAATTTAGGTCCATCAAGCACATTTAGAAACCGAAAACAGTTTGGGTGGGTTCTCTGTTGCCCACTTACAATGCAATTTCAGACAAATTATCCATCAGGGCCTTAATTTTCTCATCAGTAAAATGATTGTTGTAAAAATTATATCTCAGGTGATAGTTCCAAGGAGAATGCCTGGGGAATCACAGGAAATTAATATCCTTTTGAGAGCTTATATCTGCTGAAAGGGAGAATGGCAATTTGGTGTTGAGATAAATCTGGAAGCATGGTGAATCTGGAACTGGTTTTTTATTTAGGGGTTAGATTTAAGAGATAGGACAGAAATTAATATTCTTTCACACTTATTGATTTTTCTTATGGTTTTATTTGTGCAGTAAAGAGATTTACTGCAAGAGAAAATGCTCACTAGTTTTTAAAAAATCTTGGAACAATAATATTTATATTTACTACTTGTTTACTATGTATTACTTCATCTCATATGATGCTCCTAACTCTGCTGGTCAATACTCGTATCATGCTCAATTCAGATGAGGCCCCAAGGCACACAGAAAGTCAATACCAAGTGTTGGTCCTGGGTATGGTCAGACTCTAGCATACTAGCATACGTATCCAACAAATTCTATTCCCTGTCATAAGCATTTTGTGTGAATTTAATTATTTTATTCATCAGAAAATCACTTCAGAGGAGATCCATTACATTTTCAGATGAATTTGAAGTTATCTTGTGTTCTTTAAAGGGATGTTAAAAATGAGAGTCATCATATACTGGAGGAAAAGGCAAATTTTCTTCTGGAGGCTGGTGTTCAAAATGATCATCATTAAAGTCAGGATCACTTGAATTCTAAGGATAAAAACAGACAAATGAGAAAATGTTTTGGTGATGAGAACAGCATTTTGACTCAAGGCTTGCTTATTTCAGCTCTGGGACAGAGTTTTGAATATATTCTTTCAATGCTTATTTGAAGTGTTGCTCCAAGTTTTCTGATGTGAAGACATGCTCACATTTTTATATAAGCTTCTCTGCATACTCAGTCACCTCTACTATGGGGCAGTGGATAAACAGAATCCCTCTGCCCTGCCATCCCATGCTTTCCCAGAAGTTGGTAGATAATAGACTGTGGAAGAAGAGGAAATCCCTATGGGTAGAGAAATCTCCACTCCCAGAAAATTTTGGACTTCTCTGATACTTGTCCAGAATGTTCTATGGCACCAGGTCATCATATTTTATAAGGGTATGATTATGAAAATATATTCAGAACAGAAATTCCTCTTTTAAATGACAGTGTTTACTAATAATCCTTGTTACTAAAATGCAGAGCATCCGTACACACACTTGCTTTGGAATCTACATCTATATCCTTTAATATCTCTTATTGTATTTTTAAAGTACAAAATAAAACAAATTACTAAAATAAAAACTATAAAACTTCATAGTTTTCATTTTAGGCTATATAATCATGTTTATAGATGAGTATATTCCTTCATCCAGATTTGAATTAAGATGGTATGACAGAAGATGTCCTCTCACTGGTCACCACAGCAGGAGTGTAGAGATTCAGGACTTTAAGCTATAATTAGTATATTTCCAAGCAAGAGGTACCATTAGTCCATTACCAAGCAATAAAGTAGAAAGATTAATATTTCAATCAAAGAAAAACATCAAAACAGACAGGTAGAACTTAGCATTCATTTTACCAATTTATACCCTGATTTAAATTATGCTTACATAAGAGTAAGCTATCCATTATGTTCTGCATTGGAGCTCAGTCAAAAGTAAAGGACTCAATTTCTGAATTTATATTAAAATGTTAAGCTTAAATAAATTTTTTGACAGTGACTACAATTGCATCATTTTCATAAAATGATTTTTTGAGAGTTAAGAAATGGGTTGCTACAAGTGTGGCATTAGAAAACATAAAACATCAAGAGTTATATTTAAATGGAAAAATATTAAAGGGGTACCTCTTCACTGAAGAAATTACGGTTACTCTCAACATTTGAGCACTAAAAACAAAAAAAGTGGTTTACTTCATTTAGTAACTTTATAATGTTTTCGTTTTTAGACTACTAGTAGAATTTATAGTTATTTTACATTCAAAATGTTTCCCGAATAAATTCTTCTTGGCATAATACACTTGCCTGGATTTCATAGTTTATCTAATTGTGTAGTCATTAAACATGATTATCCATTGCAATCCTGGTAGAAAACAGCATATGCTCTTATAATTTTTAATTTCTACACACATATACATATATATGTGTATCTATACCCATAGATGCACATACACTATTTTGTTGAATAATCAATTTTTAGTGGCTAGCATACATAATAAAAAAATGTTTTTAGGCAGTCTGCAGTCTGCAAAGGCTTTGAATAAGGATCATCAGTTCAATGGAATCATATAGCAAACAGAGTTTACATTTTACTCAGATATAGTGCATTATGTATTTGGTCTACAATGACAAAGATCAATTAAAGTGAAAGTACTGATCCATTCATAACATGGAAAAATTGTGACAGCATAAATACTGAGTGAAAAGAGCAAGTTGCCAAATGATATATGATATATGTCTCATTTATGTTAATTTTTAAAACTGCACAATACCCTTTTCTGTATTTTAAGAGTCATATACATGCATCCTGAAGTTATATAAACAAGTCAGAGAAGCCTATACACAAAATTTCAGAATGGCTTACTTCTGGGATGGGGCAAAGGAGAATCAAGTTCCTAGGGGAAACTTCAGCAAAACTGATACCATTTTATTTTATTACAAAGAACTACAGTCTATACAGCAAGTTGTTTACATTTGTAAAATATAAGTGGTGGGAAAATGAATTTTTAAAATTCTTTAAGTATTTACATCAAAGCTATGTTCTATTTTCGGTTACTGAATTTATAACAATATATAGTATAACCAGATAAATATTTTATACTTTGAAATTTTTTAAAAAGCAGCTGTAATGGTCTTCCAGATTCTTCTTTAACTTACTGTTCTTTGCTCAAGTATACTCAACATACAAAGCAAAACCAGGAATTTCATTGTAGGAGGTTCTGTGGGGAAAACATTGACATACTTACTTCAGTAAAGTGAAAATTTATACTTGAAGAAAATGATCCAATGATAAAGAGCACAAATGAAGAGTAAAATAAAAAAGGAAAATGAAATTGCCCCATTTGTATACAATGTTTTGTATAGATTTCCTCATTATTTCCCAAAGCACCTCATTTACAAACATCTTAAATGAAAGGAAACTAAGTAACTTGTATAAAGTCATGTAGCCATAGAGTGACTTTGTCTGCACTCAGCTCTGTATGTCTGGAACTGACTTTGCTTAATCTCAGCCCTACATTCCGGTACTTTGAGAGTAACTTGCTGTCCCTACGGACAACACCATTCTATCCTATGTTTCCTGGGTAGCTAGTGAGCTGATCCTGCAGCACATCTCCAAGAGGCCCAGCTCCTGTGTTGCTGCCATTCACTTCTATCTGCCCTTCTTTTATAACACACATATCCTGACACATGTTCACATACCCATGTCATGACACTGGCCTCTCTATGTAAAGGGTAAATTCTTCCTGTTAATAATGATTAGTCATCCATCTTGTACCAAAGAAAAATGGTGGTGTATTTTATTAATCATTTATCCCTTGCATATATACTCAAAATATTCCTTCAAATCATTGCTGATTTTTTCCCTTGACATTTTCCTAAAAGAAGTTATTTCTACACCTTAACTCAGTGAAGAGAAATAAGCTATTTAACATAAAGCTATTTTGTAGATACTTTTCTCTCTGCCACTCAGAATATTAGGTTTCTGAGGTCCTGTGACTTAACTGATTGTTTAAGGAATTGTTAAACTCCAGACATTTTATAGAATCTTGTAATTATACAGATATCACTAAGCATATTTGGGATCACTCATCTATTTATGATGCAGTTCTGAACATGCTAGTGAAATCCAAAATGTTTATATTTAGTTCCATAAGTCGGGCATGCTCTCATCAGTGAAGGGCCATACTTGATACATACTTTTATCCCTACAAATTAGGTATAATGCTTTAAACATACTGTACCTTTAAGAAATGCTTTAGGAACATATAAATTCTCCAGTCATGGTCTCAGTGAGAGTATATAAATTAGTCTAATATTTGGAAAATTCTTAAGAAAAAAATACACAACCTCCAGTGGTTTTATTTTATCTAAAATTTTCTATTTACAGAATACCACTCCTGTTTGGATAAGACTATTTGAAAGAGATTGCCCCCATGTAGCTGGAAATTAGACTGTATGGGAATATTCACATTTTTGATGAACGTGTTTAAATAAAATCTCTATAATTTATGCCATAAAGTAAAAATTTTTCATCTTTCCTCAAACATTCTCCTAGATTCATCTCTTTGCCATTTTTTCTTACAGATTTAATTCAGTGATACTCATCAGTTCTTTGATGCACATTTTTTTCTACATGTTGGTATCTCTGAAATTCTATTTAAAATATTTTAACACAGAAAGTCACAGGCACAGACCAAAACATTTCATGGCACAGGATTATTATTAAGATCTAACTTAGTTTAATTATTGCATTCAGTCTATCAATATATCATCTACCTATCTATCTACTAATCATCTATCATCTATATCCATTTATTTAGTGGTACTTAAAGTAACAGTGTGTCTTGGTGAAATACAGAAATATTATATAATAACTTTTCTTATTTACCCATAATTATCTAAACTCTCAATTGTAAAACTACATAAGATAAATGAAAGTTTTTTTTCTTAAACAAGTGACTACTGTTGTCAGCAACAATCATTCTGACTCTAGTAGGAACCTGGAAGAATGTCTGAAAGATAAATGTTGTTTGCATGTAGATGAAATAAATTCTGCTGACAATTGTCAAAACAGTTTAACGGACAAATTAAGCTCTGCTTTGCACAACTATCAGAGTTTACCTTCATATGAAAAAAAACACTTCCAATTTTAGCATTAGAAACTTAGAAAACACAAGTTCAATTAGTGATTATATGAGTTATAGTAGTTATTAGAACATCTTGATGTAGTTAATAGAACATTAGAACGTAAAATCATACTGTTTTGAGGGCCAATCACTAAATAGTTACAGCCTATGATTTTATACAAAATAAAATGCTATGTACTTTATTGATATAAAAATAATAAAATATTACTAATGTGATTCTCCTATTTCTTTCAGGTTTTAGGATCCCAAGTTGTACCTTGAAATTAAATAACCATAGCAATAGTTACCATTTAAGAATACTTTCTAAGATACCACAGAGAACTTACCTTTAGATTTCAACATTTCTTTCATCTTCTTCACAATTTATCAAATAATTGCATATTAATTAACCCATTATCTATTTACAGTACAATAAATACAATGTTCTGTAAGGATTTTAATTTCCAATACTGGTATAATCAATAAATTTTGCCTCCTGCAGAAAATATCTAAAAGAGAATAGATGTAGTAGTTAAGCCATTTTTAATAGTATTACCTGATTTCCAAGCTTAGTGATAGGTAAAGAGTCTTCTAATATGATCTGAGACCCAGTCCCACAGCTATTTAAACTTTTTGTACCTAAGGTGTTGCTGTTATCTTTATTCATGTCAATCTTTTCATTCAAGCATCACTAGAACTTTATGTGATCAAACAATCATTTCCATGACCTTTATTTTTTTCCAGAAGATTTTAATCTTTTCTATTATAATGAGAAATCACAGCAAATCTAGAATTGGAATGTCCATTTATACTATTTTAAATAGATAACGCAGAGGCTAAGTCAATGTTTTCTCTATACAAATGAAGTGAAATATGTCCTTAGTAAAACAGCAGAGCTGTTTAATTGTTGCTGGAAAGAAGCTTTTATTAATATCTGGTTCGTATATTTAATTTCTTTTCTTTGTAATAATCAAAGAGAAGGGCAGAGTTTGTATGACAATCTGTAGTATCTTAAACTAATGATATCTGATGGACATTTTCATATAATCATTCTGAGTCTTACATTAAAAAAAATAATAATGAATTGGGTAGGAGGTTTACAATGACAGAAGCAAGGAGGCCAGTTAGGAAGCTGTTGCAAAATCCAGATTACAGACATGGTAATATTGGCATTCTGGATAATTTGAAGTTTCAGCTTCCAGGATTTATTGAAAGATTAGATGTATAATTTTAAGGAAAGAAAGGAATCAAGGACAATACCAAGTGTTTAGTCTTCAGTAAATGGAAAAGTGATGTTGGCATTTACTCAAAAAATGGTGGAAAGAACAGGTTGGATAGGGGAGAATATCAGATTAGCATTCAACAGATATAATATTTGAGATGCTTATTCAACATGTAAGTGGAAAAGTCTAGTAGGCAGTTGGATGTATGGGTCCAGAATTCAGTGGATTATTTCCAGGCTTTAGCTAAAAATTTGGGAACCACCACCATGACAGTACTTAGATGGTATTTAAACCATGTGATGGGATGAGACCAATAAGGAAGTAAGTTAGAAAGGAGAAGTCCAAAGACTGATCCCTGGGAGAGGAAAGTATTAAATTGAGGCGATGAAAAGGAATAAGCAAATGTGACACACTGAAATCTTAAGGAGACAGGAGGAAATTAATGAGACATGTTATCCTGGAAGCTTGCTGAAAAATATATTTTAAGGAGAGAATACATTCTAAGGTAATGGGAATGAAAAAATGAGTCAAATACTGCATATAGGTCAAGAAAGTTGAGAACTAAGATCTGACCACTGATTTAGTATCATGAATATTACTGGTAATTTCATCCAGAAACCTTCAGTGAGATTAAGCATAGGAAGCTTGAATGGAAGATAGTTCAGAGAGGTTCAGAAAAGAAACTATAGGAAATATTTTAAATGACAGAATGACTGTAAATGTGTATCAAGTTGGGTCCAGTTAGAAGAGAAAACACAAAAATCTGAACAAAAGGAATAGTTGGAGAACTGAAAAGGCAAACGAGGAACTTTAGGGAAGCACCCACCATCCATGAGTTTAAGGGAACTAGAGAAGAAAACATATTTTTAAAGCTTACAATTTTGGAGTTAGGCTTTGTGGGCGGGTACCAAACTTAACGATGAGACACAGTCTGGCTAGTGTTGCTGTCTCTGTGGGCGAATGGTGAGGTTGGTTTTGGAAGTCTTGGAAAAACAGCAAAAATGGACCAACTGTTGCTACTGCAATGGTTTGTTGCTGCTGTGATAAAGATACATTGTTGGGAAAAGCTAATAGGAATAGAAACAGGAGAAGAGTCCATTCTCTCTCTCCAAGTACCCTGTATGGGAAAAACCCAATAGACCTCAGGCAGAGGAGGAATGGAATATGGTTGGCAGGTTTTCAGCCTTACCATCACAGAATACAGAAGGATGGTTTTGAACTGAGACAGTAGTAGCTTAATGACAGTTAGAGTCCATCCCTTTGGTTACTCAGCATTTAATCTTCTTTCTACATATATTTCAATTTCCATACAACAAATGAACTTCATACTTCCATCTAAGAAGGTCTAACTACCCTGCATACAAATTATTTCATGTTTATTTTGATTTCAGCCAAGATCTCAAGTGATTGAGGCTTTACTGAGCTGGGGGAGTGACCTAAACTTTTATTCCTGAAGAGTCAAGGATCCTTCTTGGTCCTATCGTTTTTTAAAGTTGCGTAGTTTTCCATTAACTTTTCTTGGACACAGAAGCATTACAAAACCACCTGGATTGGCGTAATCCATCTTGATACTGCTGTTTAGAAACAACCTGATATTTTTTGCTTATTGGTTCGGTGGTAGCATGGAGTCATCCCAGTATCAAACTCAACTGGGACATTTTTGTCCTCAAGGTTACATTCTTCCCATGAGACACAAGATATCCAAATCAGCAGAGTTCACTCTGTGGAGATGAGAAGCAAACTCCTATGTGAGTTATTAATAATCAAAGTAAGAGAAGCTACTCACACTTCCACCCCATTATCCCAGGAGCTGTGTATTATTGTCATGGTGGAAATAACAGCATATTTGAAGCCAAATCTGAAATTTATAAGATGGAAGCTCATCTTCCCAGGAATGTTCATCTCCAACTGTCATATAATTGAATTTTTAGTAGACCATTCCACCATTCTGTCAGACGAGCTACTGCCGATCATGGATTACATGGTAAGACCTATGATACTTTTGGTCATAAATACATTACTGTTATTTTTGTCCAGTGATGAGTTCCTGGAAAGAAGGCAGCATTATGTAGAATATTGTTGTGGCAAATAAGGCATTTGTAAGTCTATGGATGATGGTACTGGGCAGAATATTATGGGAAAGGAAAGTTAGTCTATATCAAGAATATAAGCCTATTTCTGTGAGAACAAAATGCTGCCCCTTCCATAATAGAAATATTCTCATACTCATTCTGTCACCAGGTAGGCTAACTGGTTCCCTTGGAGAATGGTGCTACAAGGTCTTAACTTTGGTTTCTGCTGATGGCACATTAGGAGTAGCTGAGCCACTTCAGTGTACACAGGAGAAAGTCCATGTTTTTAAGCCCATGCCTGGCCTCCATCTTTGCCATCATGGCCACTGCATATGTGGGCCTCTTAAATAAGCATGTGAGAAAAAAACATGACTAATATTCACAGAACATGTCATCCTATGCACTTGATTATTGAGAGATTCCTTTAAGGTAAAAACCGTTGATAAACATTCATGTGGGACACAAATACAAATCTCTTAACACCTGGTACTCATTCCAAGAAATCAATCCATATACCTCTTTGAAGCCCTGACTTTCTGGTAACAAAAAAAAATATGTAACAGGAAAGGGTATGTACTGGGCCATTTGGTCATCACTGGAGGAGGAGGTGGTCCTTGCAGTTGACACCAGTGCAGAGGTGTGAACATGCTGAGGAACAAATGAGAGTAATTATATGTTTGTAAGAAGCCAACACTGGGTAAGAATCAAACAACTGCATCCAAGCAATAGCATTATGTCATCTTTCCAGTGGTTAAATGGAGCACTATATAGCAAAGAAAATTATAAAATGCAAATAAACACACATGAAGAACTCTACAAATGTATTTTAATGTTGTTCAAAGAAGCAAGACTCAAAATAATGTATTTCTTTTATAAAATGTCAATAATGGCCAACTGAACAATATTATTGTAGGAATACCTCAGAGGTGGTAAAATTAAAAAGAAAAACAATGACCTTAACCCTCTAGATGATTTTTAACTCTAGAGATAAGGAAGGGAGTAAATTTGGTAAGTTGACATATAAGCAGTATCTGAGGTAATGGAAATGTTTTACAACTTCATGTGAAATTTCCAGTTGGTGGAGGTTTACATGTGTGTTTGTTTTAGGAATATTTATTATAATGTATTATTAATGGGCTCCTTTGAATATGTCATAAATTTCACCCCCCAAAAAGGAGCCTGAAAATATATTATTAACAAGATTTTTAGACAAATTGAATATAATAAATGAGGGAGACAAAGAAATTAAGGCAGCTCCCAAACTTCTGGTTTGGATGAATTTACTGTATCAAACCTGATGCCTGTCTTCTCACTCTCAGCAGTTTGTTCTTTACAGAAGATATGACATCAATTAACGTGATTGGCATTTACCATTTACTCAGTAGGACCCCTCTCAATGCAGTCAAAAGAGAAAGAATGCACAATAAAGAAAAAACCAAAATATTATTATAATGTTTTCCTCTCAAATTTCATACCCTCACAACCAATAGACCAAAACATTCCACAGTATTTCATAGTTAAAGCAAAAAGATAAATCTTCCTCTATGATAAAATGTCATGTTTATTCAAATTGTCAAATTCTTCTTGGATTAAATCCTTTCTTTCACTTTATGGAAAGCTCAACAAAAGATTGTGTTCCAAGTGTGATGTTGTTATACCACATGATGTTCCGTTAGTAATTATGATTTGACAAGACTTTATAGCCTCTTGATGATTACATTTTAGTTAATCTTCATCTTCCTATTGTTTTTTATTCACTCACATTTATAAATTCTTTCATAAGGCTTCAATTTGCAACAAAGGATCTTGACAACTCAATCATTAAAATAAACTAAAACGTTATCAAAGATTTATCATAAAATATTTATAATTGAATATTGAATATATCAAAAAAAAGATACCATTATTGGCCTTAGTTTCAGATTATTAGGTTAGTCAAAATTAGCCCCTCTCTGATTCTAGGCTATAGCAGCAAATTTATTTTAAACTAACAATTTTACTAAGATAATTTCTCTTTTCCTTGAAATCCATGTTCTCATGGTTACACATATTCTGGTCCAAAGTAGGATAGAGAGCAGAACTACATACACAGGAAATTTTCCCAAGAGACTGTTTCAGACTAAAAAATATGCTGAAGGTTTATACGAGTCTCTGCTTCCTTCACTCCTTAATTCCTTTTTTATTCTATTCTCCCTCTTTTTCTTCCATAAATATTTATTGATGACTTATTATTTCCCAGGCATTATTGTAGACTCTGGTAACAAAGTGTTACCATAAGACATAGAAGTTCCTGCCTTTATGGAGCTTATATTTTTGTAGAGGTTTGATGAGGGCAACAATAAAGACAAAAACACAAATACGTAAAAAGCTATAAAGGGATAGTAATAGTTGCTATGAAGAAAAGAAGCCAGTGATAGAACATAAAACAGCTTGCTGAGGATGATTCATTTAAATAGCCTATTCCGAGACAACTACTATGAAATTGGGTACTTATGGGAGATCCAAAGGTGGCAAAACACAGTCATTCACACATCAGTGCAAAGACTTTTGGATAAGATCAAACACAATATAGTTGAAGAAAGAAAGAGAACCTTTGTACCTCAAGCATGGAGCAAGATGGTGGTAATGTATTTGGCAAGATGGTGTGGTGGAAAATGTGGTAGGAAATGATGTGAAAAAAGTCATTAGAGCAGGTAAGTCTCATGTCCATGGTGAGGGGTTTAGAATATATGCTATGTTAATAAAAAGGCATTGGAGGCTTTTAAGGAGAGAAGTCATAGTGATATTAATAATGTTTGATTTAATATGTGATTGTGACTGCTGAGTGGTTAATGTATGTGTGTGGGAATTACAGTGTGGTCAAAAGTGGAAGCAGGTAAACCAGTTGAGCCTTTCCCATTATTCCTGTGAGGTAATAAGCTCAAGGTAGTGGAGAAAGTTAGAATTGTTTGGACTTCAGAAGTGTATGTATTGGAGGTGAATCAAATTGGATTTGCTGACTGATTTTATGGGGAGGGTAAAAGATGAACACTATAAATGACACATTTGAATCACCCATTCAGTCATGGACAGTATAGTTAATACATTGTTCTTTATAAATTAAGGACAATCAGAAGCTATACTGATTGTAAGAGATCATCGACTAAAAATTATACTTTTTTTGAAAAAAAGTATTAAATTCAAATGCAATACTGAAATCACCCAATGTAGGATATGATTAGGCTCCAGACTAGGGTGAATGATTGCTCTTTTGATCACTCCTACCATATTTTTCATTCAGGCCTTATCACCACTTCTCTAAATTATTCTGACAGCTTCCCAACTGTCTCTTCCATTATGATTTTATTTTCTCCCTCCAGCCTGTACTCAACACTTCTACATGCTATATTACTAAAAACACAGCTGATCTTTTCCTTTTATTGCTTATCAAATTATGTTATGATTGCCTGCATTTCTCTAAAGCTAAGCAATAAACTCCTAGGGGTGATGCCTTTTTAGTCTCTGTATATCATATATTTGATAGGTAGTGGATCAATCACTATCTGATGAATAATTGATAAAATAAAACTTTTGTCTTATGCCTGGACTCATTATTATCTACAATGACACTGGAATGGAAATTTTTGTTGTTAGGTTTCAACTCTTAGATTTATTTCCATGAATTCAAATATCAACTCTAGTGACATGGCCCATGGGGAATATTCAATATATAATGGATGAAAATCTATCATGTCTCTATCTCCAGTTTTCAACTTTCACATAAAGTTTTATTCTGTACCTTTTTCTACCTGTCATTTCTAATTGGATGTTCTTCTGTCACTTTTGGCATTTCAAAATTGGTGCAACCTGCCTATTTTTTCCTCTCAAAAAAGTAAAGCAGAGCTCCACATAACGAATGGTAGTTCATCATCTTCTCTTTTATGATTTGCCCAGTCTCTTCCCACTTTAATTTGATAAAACAATCCAGAAACCCTGAATTCCTCTTTTTTCCTTTCCATTCCTGGTCTTTCTTATCTATTCAGTCATCAAATCTTAATTTCCTCCTACGTATCTTTCATTCTTAGTATTTTATTGTCGCTAAGACTTTCTAAACTGGTGTCGTTGGTTTTAAATTTCTTCTCTTTCTAATACAGAACAGACGTTGCCTACATAATATCATTACAAAAATAATACTTTAATTACATCCTTCTCTGATCAAAAACTTCTTAGTTCTTGCCCAATGCTTACGGTCCTGTTCAACAACTTATGATGTGCAATGTATACTCTATATCATTCCTCCTAAGTGCAGTTTAGGTATTCTTTCTGGAGTACCCTTTAAAATGCCTGTAACCCTTTTCAATTTTGTCAACTTTTGGATATAGATAAGCTACTTTTTTAACTTTCAAAAAGCTTACAGATTTATTTTTGAGTGAAGGGTCTTCCATAGATTTTGGAAGGTTTTACTTTGTGTACAAAAGTGGATCAATTTATTTTTAGAAATTAATCAGGTAAAATTTTCATATCTTTTTTTTCTATGATATAAATCAGTGCTTCCCAACTCTGGGGGTGTTAGACAGAAAGACAGACATAACAGGGGTGGAGAGAGAATAAGTCAAGTAAAGCCCACTAAAAGGAACTCAAAGGGTTAACCAGATAAAACCAAAAAGGACCCAGGGAGTTAAGTAGTTTATCTCCAGGGGAAAGAGTGTTCCCAGCCCGGGGTGAATCCCCTATGAAACCGGTGAAGCTGAAATAAGTCAAGGAAATGGCAGGTTGGGAGAAATCATTTTTTTATTGCTCACAGCTTGCTCAAATTCTCTAGCCAAGCCCAGCCCCATCCATTTTCTCCAACCACTGCTTGCATTCTGCCACCGTGAGTACTCCCTATTTCCCTCCTGCCTCTTCCAGGAGGAACTCTGCTGGTGGGTCCTTGGTGACTGGCAGATGACAGACCAGTTATGTACCAGGAATGGAGGACAGGAGAGAATGGCAGTTACCTCTCCATACATTGCCTCTGAGGCTCTGGGAGGCTGCAGTGGTAAACACCTATTGACATGTAAATGGACTAAGGGCAGGCAGGAGATTCTGGAAATTCATTGATTTACCCCACTACCCACCCCTCCAGAATTCTCACCTCACAATCGATGCACCCTTAATCTTCCACAATGGCCCCTATGTGAGAAAACTGGAGCACTGTAACCAGAGTAATAACATACAGTGACAACAGAAATACAGGTAGCAATAAAATCATGACAATCCTCAAGCCTGAGGATCTAGCTGGGTTCAAAGTCCCACTCACATTAAGACCATATCTCACCCAATCCACAGGAAGCCAGCAGCTGAACCAGTAGGGAGCTCCATGCACACTCAGAAAGCAGCAGCTGTGGCTAGGAGGTGGGCCCAAGCCACGAGGACTGTAAAAGAAAATAACCTTAAGAGTGATAAGATACATGTTTTAATGACACTAGCATAGGCAAATCCTGTCCAGCAGGTGGGATGCATACAAGAGAGTGGTCCTGTGATAGGACAATGGCAGGAATGGGATCTCGTCCTGCTCTAGTATACCAGACTTTCACCCGCCTCCTTGTGGAAGTTACAGATGGGTCAATATGGAGCTACATATGGGGCTATGGGAGGCACATGCACTGGCCATAAAAAAAAAAAAAAAAAAACTTCCCCTTAAGATGCTCTTATATCCTGGTCATTTTGGATATACTACCATGATCTTTGGGGGCCACTCTGCTGTTACTCCAGGCACACACAGGAGGCCAGTTTCCAGGCCTTTTTCCCCAAGGTGCCAGAAGGGCCAGCCATTGCTGGTCCACGTGTCAAAATGTCCAAGGTCATGTCCATTCAACAGAGTCTCCAGGGTTTGGTACATTTTGTGCTGGTAGCAGGATGTTTCTCTGCTGTCCATATACTGGTTTCAATAATTCCTCTTTGGTTTCCATGTGCAGTTGTATAGGAGATACAGCAACGTATATTAGCATTTCCACAGGACTCAATACCCCCTTCTGGGCCTTCTCATTCAAATGCCATAGCACTGTCCACAAATGGACTGACTAGATGCATAGACTATTATTGTCTGAATTCAGGCCAGATTTCAACAAACCATTGTACCTCTCTATTATGCCTGCCCTGGTAGGGTTATATGGTAATGAAACTTCCACTTTATCACTAATTGTTGCACCCATTCTTGTAATGCACGTCCAGTTGGTTGGTAGCCACAGCGTTAAGCCTGGATAGACAGCCCAGGTGTCAGTGCAGACAACTATAGTGGAGGGTTCCTGGGTGATCACGAGCCATACTGCCTGCAACTCAGCCCATTGGCTGCTCTTCCCTTCTCCATCCTCCATCCATATTGTTTCAGTCTTAGGATGAAAAGCCACAGCCTTCCACTTCGTGGGCTGCCCACAACTGGAGCTGTCTGTGTACCAAGCATCTTCAGGTATATGGGCTTTTCCCTCCTGATAAAGATTCTAGACTGCCAGTGGCTCAAAAGCAAGTTCTCCCTGCTTTCTACTGGTATACGTCACTGACCCCAGTAAGAGAGTTCTCCACGTAAGAGGCTAGTAGAGAGGGAGCTATGCTGCTGTAAATATGTGCCCCATTTGGCCTGATTAAGCCAAATTGCCATAAGGGATGCACTCAGCCAATAGAGAAGTCCATGATTCCCTGGGGTCTGATGGGCATTTTGTATCTTCTGTTGGAGGGAGTGTTGAGTCATCAGGGAAGCTTGTTTCTCCATTTCTGACCCAGACAGAATAATACCCTGTACTCCTAAATCCAAAAGATGCAAAAGCCATGTAGGCAGAGGCTCTGAGGGTTTTTCTCAAAACTGGGTGCTCAAAACCCACAGTCAGGCCTTACTATAGGGGTAGAGCACAACCTGGGGAGGGGCTGCTCCTCTCCCTGAGGAACTGTGGTTGTGTTGCATCTTTATTTTCTTAATTACTACCAGTGTACCTTCAATATGGGAGGGGCTGGCGCTTCAGGCAGTGGCCTTGACAACAGTTCCCCCCTCGGCCCCACCCTCTCATCCTCTCCCAGTTCTTCTACCATCTTCTGGGCACCCCTTCCTTCACCTTCCCCATGCCTCTTTCAGGTTGCATTTTTCTGCTGCTTCCTCCTGTACCTCTAGTATGTCCCTCAGCAGCATGACCTCGGTCTTCAATAGTTTCCATCCCCTTTAAAGAGAATCTACAACTTATCTTCCTGTTCTTCCCATCAATGCTGCAATGCATCTCTTTCCTTGGCAACCCTTTCCAATGCTGTGAAAAACAGCCACTCCACATATTCTGCCACCCCATGGCTACTCAGTTCCTCTAAGGAGTCCCCTTTTTTGAAGAGGGCTAACTTCACTGCCTCCAGTGTCCCCACCCTTCCCCAGTTCTGGGAAGAGTCCTGCTCTTCCAGGAAGCTCTTTACCCCGGAACAAATCCCCACTGGGTAATCCCCAGCTGAATCCCTACCACCTACAGCGGTGTTCCTGGGTAAATCCCCACCACTCACAGTGGGGCCCAAGGGTATTTCCCCACCATCTCTCAAGGCAGCCCCCCAAGCATCACACCCATGAAGACAGATTGCGGGTTCACTGGATCCTGCCAACTACAACAGATGCATCTCTGTGGGGAAGGGTGTTCCCAGCCTGGGAAGAATCCCCTATGAAACAGGTGAACCCAAAATAAGTCAGAGGAAAGGGTAGGTTGGGAGAAGCCCTTTTTTATTGCTCACAGCTAGCTAGGCCCTGCTCTGTTCATCTTCTCTGGCTGAGACAGGGACCATGAGGGTGTAGTCAGAGTAGGGTGAGGGCCTCCAGAAAAAGCAAGGCAGGATATTTACAGTCATAGCAATGTAACTACATGCAAGGAACCCCCCTACCAAAACTCTGTTAAACATTAAGCTCTAGAGTCATTCTTCAGTGAGATCAGTTGATATTCCCCAGATAAAGGAAAGTAGCCCATGTTTTTATTATGCTAATCATTTGTAATCATGTGTAAGATTCACTTTAGCATGCTAAAAGGGACTTAACATCCTAAGACCACTTCTAACAAGTGCACACCCTAATCCCTTTATCAGTTCCCCCAAATCCTCAACTGCCTATAAATCCCCTAGACAACGCACCACCCAGGGCTCTCTTGTCCCCTCCTGGCGTGAGCCAGGAGCTCTGTACTCTCACTGTAAATCTCAATAAAAGCCTCTTTCTGACTCTCCTACCTTGGGTATTCGCTAAGTTCATTTGTTGACTCCGGAAACAAGAACCCCAGCATCATGGCCATAGCTTGTTCTCTGCAACCGTGGCGTGCTTTCCACTACCTACTATCCACCCACCCCTTCCAGAAGGAACTCCATTTGTGAGTGACTGGTAGATGATAGCCTAATTCTGTAACAGGAACAGAGGGGAGGAGAGAATGGCCATTCTCTCTCCACCCCTTGCCCTGGAGGCTGTGAGAGGCTGCAGCTGTACACACCTATTGACATGTAAATGGACTAAATGTAAGCAGGAGATTCTGGAAATTCTGCAATTTACACCACAATTGGTTAATTAGTTAAAGTGTCAAAGTCCAGGAGTAACTTGGAAAGTCCAGATATTCCCCAGATAAAAAGCAATTCCCCAGATAAAGAAAAGTATCAGAGCACAGCCCATGTCTTCACTGTACCAATAAGATCAAGCCTCCAAGGCCAAAGATTGTCAATCAAGGACTTCTCTACCCTACCTCATGAGGTAGAGCAGGGAAATGGGACAAGGACCATGCCATTATAAAATCTACTCATCCTGTAAAAAAGTCCCAGATTATTCTTTAACTTAATTTATATTGTGTTCCTCTTCTTCCACCCCCTTAATCAATTAAGTACCTTTGTAACCAGGACAGGAGATGGACCTTCAAAGTGTAAATGAACCATGTGGATAAAGAATGCTGAGATCCAGACCAACACAGTCATCTAAATAACCCTATTCTTAAGATAAAACTTCAAAGGAATTATAAATCACCTGTATACAGCATGCCTTATGCTGACCCCTACCCAAAAGGCCCTATAAAACCCCAAACTATATACACTTAAGTGTGCCTCCTCTCTGAGGTTGCCTACACTCCCCTTTCTTCAATTGTACTTTTTGCCTTAAAAAAAAACTTCTTACTGCTCAAAGTTCTGTCTCTGCACTCTTGCGGTGGTAAATTTCTTTGTCATTTTGCTATTTCATTCAATTCTCCAGACTTAAGCACAAGTCTTTACTCTGTCTTACTCCAGATAAGTAGGAAGGGGCTACTGAGAGCTCTGATTTGGGCTTGCAAGTTCCTATCATCTGGGTAACCTGGACAGGACTACAGCTGTGTGACAGCTCTTTAGTAGCCTGCCTGAAAATCTCCTTTCTTTGCCTTTTGGAAGTTCTCAGAACATGATCTCACTCCATCCAGTGCTCTGCACCTCCCCCAAATCCTGGGATGGTAGGGACTTGTTCTCACACTGTGCAGATTCAAGCAGACACTGATTGCCAGGTAACCCCAGCTTTAGGAGTTGGCAAGGGGGATTTGCCCTATGCTGAGCAGGAGTTCAATGAGCTTCCTTTTCCTCTATCTGTTCTTTGCTCTCTGCTGCCTTCAAGGCAGCTGCCATTCCCTACTATTCTCTAATGAATTCTTTATTTACCATTCACTCTGACTTCCCTCAATCTCCTCCCGAGTATTCCCCCAACAGGTGCACTTCAGAATCATCTGGGGAACATTCAAAAATACTACTATCCTGAGCCAACTCACCAATTAAATTTGAATTCTTGTGTTTGCCTTGATAGCTGTATTTTTTAGTAAATATATTTAAAAGAGTTATTCAAATGTGCAGTCAGAGTAGATAATGAGATTGGCTAATATTTAATGGTTATCAAAATATCTATTTTTGATACTAGGGAGAATATTATACTTGGCCTATGCACACTGTTGAATGCACATAACCTATTTGTATTAAATATTTGTTCATTCATCAAGTATTTTTAATGTAACTTGTGTGCCAGTCTCTGTTACTGAATGATTTAGAGGCTGGGCAACTGGGCAACAACAACAATAGATTCCATATTCAATAGAGGATTGCATATTTAGTAACATAAAGAGCAACAAGCATGTGAATAAGACTAAAAAGAAGGAAGGAACACTAAAAGGATAAAGGAAACCTTGGACAAAAGTTGAATAATAACAAGTACTTGGTTATATGTAGTCTTTCCATATAACCCTGACCAGCCTCCACCCATGACTGGTGACTGTTTAACGAGCTGTGCATCCCCCACAAAAACAGGAGTGCCCCTCTGTGTGGCCTCCATGCCTCTGCACAGTCCCTTCCCAGTGGCCCTCCCCAGATCCCTGAGCTGGGTCAGGAGCCATCCTGGCAATCACTGCCCATTCCACTCACCCTTCACTGCACCTGCCCCAGAGCCTAGGCCTGGGCCAAGGACAGGGGAGGAAAAGACATTAGTAGGAAAAAAAAAATAGAAAAAACTATTAACAGACTCAGCTTTGGGACTTCTAACCACAAAATAAATGATAAATAAATATATATCTCTACCAAAAAAAAAAGAGTTATTCAAATGTGCAGTCAGAGTAGATAATGAGATTGGCTAATATTTAATGGCTATCAAAATATCTCAATGTTTTTTGAACAGGTTGAGATTACTTTGCCTATTTTTCAGAATCTAAAAGTCTGTTTTAGAAAAACCAAATTACACGTCGAATGTCATGAAACTAACAGCTGTTAGAGCCAGGATGCAGACCCAAGATACAACATTTCTGTCTGTAGAACCTGGCCTGCAAGCTAATGCTTTCTAAGGACAGGAGATACTTCTGATTCTGAAGGAATAAAAGTATATAAATGCTTTAAAAAATCACATAGGTATTTCTTGGGGGCAGTTACTTCAGTGGATTCATCTTTGTTTCCCTATGGTCTGGACTCAAGCAGATGCTCAATACACGTTGAACTCAAGTGAACCTGTGAATGAACTAATGATTAGCAATGGGATAATGTATTATCTCTAAAGGGCTAGTTGTCCTTTAAAAGGAAATCTCTAGAGAAATACTGTAGTAAACCCTGATAGTTGTTTTTTTTCTTTTATAATGCAAGTGCCTAATTTTAGCTTGGATTTCTAAGGTATCAATTTCAAAGAGATACCCACTTCAAAGATGGCTATCTGGAATAATTAACACATGACCAGCAGCAAGATTAGATAAAGAGCCAGGAGGGCCCTGTCCCTGTCCAACTTACATACACACTCCTTTGTTTTAGAGAATTTCTTTGATTTTTATGACTGACCATCATATGGACTGCTTCTTTTTTCCCTTTCCTCACTTTTAAGTTTTAAATTCAGCAATAAAGAGTGAGTCTGTGAAAACTTAGGACCCCATACCTGACTCCCATAAAAGCAATACCCTAGGCCCACACTCTCTTCTCAATTTCAGGGACCTTGCTGAATGGCCCATGTGCCATGTAATTTTCAAATGCCTATAAGTAATAAACTCTTTTTCCAGGGGTTCCTGATGTTATTGCTGAGAAGATCTTGCCATAGTACTAAGCACTACAAGAGCCAGTCCCACCACAACATTGGTTATCTATAGGCTGAGATGAGCACATACAAATATATTAACTTGAATGAACTTTTAATAGTGGAATTTCGCATGCCATAGTGTTACCAGTTGAGATGCTATTTTCCCAGGATCATGTTTGGAGGTGATAAAGAATGAAGCCAACAGACGAGAGTACAGAACAACCAGCAAAGTCAATCAAGGGATAGACAAAGAGTACAGAATATGATACCTAATATATAAAGAATGGGGGAGAAGAAAAAGGAGGAGAAAAAAGAACCTTTAGACTGTTTTTGTAATAGCATATTAAGTGAGTTAAGTTAGACTCTTAGATAGTAAGGAAGTTAACCTTGAACCTTTGGTAACCATGAATCTAAAACCTGCAATGGCATTAAGTACAAACTATCCATAATCACCCTAAATGTAAATGATCTGAATGCACCAATCAGAAGACACAGAGTCACTGAATGGATAAAGAAACAAGACACATCTATATGCTGCCTTTAAGAGACTCACTTTAAACCCAAAGACATACACAGACTGAAAGTGAAGGGATGGAAAAAGATATTTCATGCAACTAATAGGGAGAAAAAAGCAGGAGTTGCAGTACTTGTATCAGACAAAATAGACTTCAAAACAAAGAAAGTCACAAGAGACAAAGAAGGACATTACAAAATGATAAAGAGGTCAATCCAACAAGAAGATATAACCGTTATAAATATCTACGCACCCAACAAAGGAGCACCTACATATGTGAAACAAATACTAACAGAATTAAAAGGAGAAATAGAATGCAATGCATTCATTCTAGGAGACTTCAACATTCCACTCACTCCAAAGGACAGGTCGAACCAGACAGAAAATAAGTAAGAAGACAGAAGCACTGAACAACACATTAGAACAGATGGACCTAACACACATCTACAGAACTCTACAGCCAAAAGCAGCAGAATACACATTCTTCTCAAGTGCACATGGAACATTTTCAAGAACAGATCATATACTAGGCCACAAAAAGAGCCTCGGTAAATTCAAAAGATTGAAATTGTACCAACCAATTTCTCAGAATGCAAAGGTATGAAACTAGAAATAAATTATGCAAAGAAAATGAACAATCCCACAAACACATGGAGGCTTCAAAACATGCTCCTAAATAACCAATGGATCAATGACCAAATAAAAACAGAGATCAAGCAATATATGGAGACAAATGGCAACAATAATTCAACACTGCAAAATCTATGGGATGCAGTGAAGGGCGTGCTAAGAGGAAAGTGTATTGCAATACAGGCCCACCTCTGGAAAGAAGAACAATCCCACATAAACAGTCTAAATTCACAATTAAAAAAACAAAAAAAGAACAAATGAGGCCCAAAGTCAGTTGAAGGAGGGACATAACAAAGATTGGAGCATAAATAAATAAAATCGAGAAGAATAAAACAATAGAAAGAATCAATGAAAGCAGGATCTGATTCTTCAAGAAAATAAACAAAATAGATAAACCCCTAGCCAGACTTATCAAGAAAAAAAGAGAGTCTACAAACATAAACACAACCAGAAAATCACAATGGATACTACAGAAATATAAACAATTATTAGAGAATAGTATGAAAAATTATATGCTAACAAACTAGATAACCTAGAAGAAATGGACAACTTTCTAGAAAACTACAACCTTTCAAGGTTGACCCAAAAAGAAACAGAAAATTTGAACAGACCAATTACCAGCAACGAAATTGAATTGGTAATCAAAAAACTACCTAAGAACAAAACACCTGGACCAGATGGCTTCACTGTTGAATTTTATCAAATATTTAGTGAAGACCTAATACTCATCTTCCTTAAAGTTTTCCAAAGAGTAGATGAGGGAACACTCCCAAACTCATTCTATGAGGCCAGCATCACTCTAATACCAAAACCAGGCAAAGACACCACAAAAAAGAAAATTACAGACCAATATCCATGATGAACATAGATGCAAAAATACTAAACAAAATATTAGCAACATTCAAAAATCCATCAACATCATCCACCACATTAACAAAAAGAAGGACAGAAGTGCATAACAATCTCCATAGATGCTGAAAAAGCATTTGACAAAATTCAGCACCCATTCATGATAAAAACTCTCAACAAAATGCATATAGAGGGCAAGTACCTCACCATATTAAAGGCCATACATGACAAACCCACAGCCAACATTATACTTAACAGTGATAAGTTGAAAGCTTTTCCTTTAAGATCAGGAACAAGACAAGGATGCTCACTTTCCCCACTTCTATTCAACATAGTAATGGAGGTCCTAGCCACAACAATCATACAACACAAAGAAATAAAAGGCATCCAGATTGGCAAGGAAGAAGTTAAACTGTCCCTGTTTGCAGATGACATGATATTGTACATAAAAAACCCTAAAGAATCCACTCCAATACTACTAGATCTAATATCTTAATTCAGCAAAGTTGCAGAACACCAAATTAATACACAGAAATCTGTGGCATTCCTATATACAACAATGAACTAGCAGAAAGAGAAATCAGGAAAACAATTCCATTCACGATTGCATCAAAAAGAATAAAGTACCTAGGAATAAACCTAACCAAGGAAGTGAAAGACCTATACCCTGAAAACTACAAGACACTCAGGAGAGAAATTAAAGAAGTTACCAATAAATGGAAACACGTCCTGTGCTCATGGATAGAAAGAATTAATATTGTCAAAATGGCCATCCTGCCAAAAGCAATCTACAGATTCAATGCAATTCCTATCAAAATACCAACAGCATTCATCAACGAACTAGAGCAAATAGCTCTAAAATTCATATGGAACCACAAAAGACTCCAAATAGCCAAAGCAATCCTGAGAAGGATGAATAAAACTAGGGGTATTATGCTCCCCAATTTCAAGCTCTACTACAAAGCCACAGTAATCAAGACAATTTGGTACTGGCACAAGAACAGAACCATAAACCAGTGAACAGACTAGAGAGCCCAGATATAAACCCAACCATATATGGTCAAATAATATATGGTAAAGGAGCCATGGACATACAATGGGGAAAAAACAGCCTCTTCAACAACTGGTGTTGGCAAAACTGGACAACTACATGCAAGAGAATGAAAACTGGATTATTGTTCAACCGCATACACGGAAGTAAACTTGAAATGGATCAAAGACCTGAATGTAACTCGTGAAACTATAAAACTCTTAGAAGGCAACATAGGCAAAAATCTCCTGAATATAAGCATGAGCAACTTCTTCCTGAACGCATCTCCTCGAGCAAGGGAAACAAAAGCAAAAATGAACACATGGGACTACATCAAACTAAAAAGCTTCTGTATGGCAAAGGACACCATCAACAGAACAAAAAGGCATCCTGCCATATGGAAGAATATATTTGTAAATGATATATATGACAAGGGGTTAACATCCAAAATATATAAAGAACTCACACACCTCAACACTCAAAAACAAATAACCTGATTAAAAAATGGGCAGAGGATATGAAGAGACAGTTCTCCAAAGAAGAAATTTAGATGGCCAACAGACACATGAAAAGATGCTCCACATCACTAATCATCAGGGAAATGCAAATTCAAACCACAATGAGATATCACCTCACACCAGTAAGATGGCCAGCATTGAAAAGACTATGAACAACAAATGCTGGCGAGGATGTAGAGAAAGGGGAACCCTCCTACACTGCTTGTGGGAATGTAAGCTAGTTCAACCATTGTGGAAAGCAATATGGGGTTCCTTAAAAAACTAAAAATAGAAATTCCATTTGACCCTGGAATCCCATTCCTTGGAATTTAGCCAAAGAATACAAGTTCTCAGATTCAAAAAGACATATGCTCCCCTATGTTTATCACAGCAGTATTTACAATAGACAAGATATGGAAGCAGCCTAAGTTTCCATCAGTAGATGAATGGATAAAGAAGAGATGGTACACGTACACAGTGGAATACTATTCAGCCATAAGAAGAAAACAAATCCTGCCATTTGCAACAACATGGATAGAGCTGGAGGATATTATGCTCAGTGAAATAAGCCAGGTGGAGAAAGGCACATGTCAAATGATTTCCCTCATTTGTGGAGTATAACAACACAGAAAAATTGAGGGAACAAAATAGAAGCAGACTCACAGACTCCAAGAAGGGACTAGAAGTTACCAAAGGGGAGGGGTGTGGGAAGGCAGGTGGGGAGGGAGGGTGAGGGGGATTGAGGAGTATTATTTTTAGTTCACATGGTGTGTGTGGGGTCACGGGGAAAACAGTGTAGCACAGAGAAGGCAAACAGTGAATCTGTAGCATCTTACTACGCTGACGGACAGTGACTGCATTGTGGTGTGGGTGGGGACTTGATAATATGGGTAAAAGTAGTCACCACATTGTTTTTTCATGTGAAACCTTCATAAGTGCGTATATCAATAATACCTTAATAAATAACTTTAAAAAATTAACTTTTTGATGGCTATTCTGTTTTTCAAACAATTTTTTTAAATGAAATATTGACAGAAACCACTGTGTCTAAAATCATCAGAGTATGAAGCATTGGTGTCCATTTTTTGGCAAAAATCTTATTGTGTTACAATCCATCTGGTTACCACCAATTTAGTCCAACTATTCAATCACAGCCTGTCTTCTCTCAACATTACTTTTTTCTGTATTTGAATAATGCCAGGTTTGAGGAACTTGCTTCCTGAATGCTAAGCCGTTTCATTTTAAGTCTGTTCTAATTGTTAAAGTCTTCCCACATATTCAGTCAACATGTCCTGGACTAGTTGTTATATAACAGATATAAACATGCATCTTTGCATGAAGATGAGGAAATATTTCAGACATTTGAAGCCAGCTATCATGTTACCCTAGAAATACTTTTTTTTTCAGGTCAAGTCACCTGCTTTTTGCATCTGTTTTTCACTTGGTATAATTTCTAATCCTTTCAAGTTCCAGGTTGTTTTCCCTCTTTTGGAGTTCAGTGAATTTAAACCTCACCCAATCATTTTGTACCTCATATTTCATTTCGCAATGGAAATGTTTCCCAAATAATGTATTTGGAAACAAACACGGGCTCTTATTTCCCTGTTTATCCAGATGCAGGAAAAGGGTTTAGAGTTCCATTTACCATGGAGAAAGAAGAGGGTTAACCTTTAAGAGTTATGTAGCTCTAGTCTCTTGTTCCTTTCTTTGTGATGGGAAGAAGACGTATCTACTATCAGATAAGTTAGCAACTGTTAGGAAGCAATTAGAAAATACAACCTTACTGATGTGTGTTAGTTTTTATTGGCTGTATGATGAAGTATTACAAGAGAGAAAATGAATTTAAATATACTTTTTAAATTGAATTGTCGTTGATATACAATATTATATTGGTGTCAAGTGTACAACATAGTGATTCTGCATTAATTACTCACCCCAACTAGTGTAGTTTCTATTTGTCAGCATAGAAAGATATTACAAAAAAACAAAACCAAAAAACAAAAACCTCCCCCAAAAAAGAAAGAGAGAAAATGAATTTAGGGAAGAATTGGCTGGTTTGAAAAAGAGACAAAGAAGTAAATAGAGGAAATGCAGAATGTCAGGACTTTAGGATTGGAAAGCTGACTTCTTAAACACCCAAAGTAGTAAGTAACAGAATTTAAAAGTCTTTGAGTACCAAAGGACAAGTAAATGTTTTAAAGTGACTCAGGGAAAAAGTCAGGTTAATGGTGTTATATTCCTGCATATTTTTCCCGAAAATGTCATTGAAGTCACCAGCAAATTAAGAGAGAGAAGCAGAAAGACACAGAAAATTACTTTAGGAAAAGACATTTGATGTAGTTACTGGCTCATGTAACTGACTGGAGGCAAATAGATCAGATACCTGCACGATTTGTTATTGAACTAGATCGTCAAAGAAACCTTGAAACCAGACTCAAACAGTCCCTTGACTATTTGAGACTTAAAGTAACTCACTCTTGGGCCTCCATTTTCTACAGCAGAAGGTAGGCTTTGAAAGCCACATTAGGTATGATTGAAGAGAAAAATGGAATGAGTATTTATTTCCAGAGAAAGAAAAATTAGGGAACTTTCTCCATTTCATCTTTACAATGTCTGCTCAGTGAGTCTTTAGAATTGTTCTGGATAGTGATGACTGTTTCTAAGTGGGAGTTATTTATTTTGTTTATCTCAGTTTTATCATTGCACTTTGGGTGTGTTTATGGAGCAGATAACTTGTCAGCTCAATTTTTAGTACAGGAGGAGTCACATTGAAAATGTGGTGGAGAGTTGGAATCCTGACTTTGCTTTACTTGGCAAAAAAGTGACAGTGTCCTGTGCTTGGGAGGAAGAGTGACATGGATGCATTTCATAGAATTGGGCTTATCTTTTCTGAATAATCTTTATTCTCTAAGAAGTTGTGTCCTGGTGATCTCTTCATAACTCATATTTAGAAAATATAGCCACCAGATTTAGCTTTCAGAAATAGAACTGGTCAAATCACTCCTCTCCATCAAAGGCCTTAATAAATTCCTTTGGCTATGGGATAAAGTCCAAGGTGTTTAGCAGTGTTTTCAAGGCCCCTTTCTATCGAGTCCTATTTCTTTTTATTCATAGTAAGCTAATGGCATCCTAAAGAAGGGATGTCCATCTAATCACTTTAACATTGGAATGGAGGTTTAAGCTGATATGGTGTCCAATAAAGAAATGAGTGGCAGCCAGACTGGAAATTAAAATCAACAGAGTAAGTGGATAAAAAACTATAATATAGCCACATAATAAAATACTACTCTGCCAAAAAAAAACCAGACTGAACTATTGATATGAATAACTACATAGATAAATCTCAAAATAATTATGCTGAGTTAAAGAAGCAAGACACAGTAAATACAGTATGATTTTGCTTACATAAAATTCTAGAAATTCAAACCAATCTGTAGTGGACAGAAAATATATCAGGAATAGAAGAAAAGGGAGTGTGGGATTACAGCTTTTGGCTGTGATGGATACATTCACTAGCCTGGTCATTTTTTCATGGGTGTGTACACATGTCAATGCTTATCAAGGTGTACTCTGGCAACACAGGCAGTTTGCTGTATGTCAATTGGATCTCAATAAAGCTGTTCAGAACCTTTAAGTTGATACACATGTGCTTCTGGAGATACTGTGTTTCTTTCCTTCCCCTACCAATCTCAGGCATTACAAGAGTAGGACTCAGGTGACCCACCTGGTCAAGGGCAGTTGAAGGCTGAGCTTCCGGGGCAGCGTGCTTGCTGGCAGCGGGTGTGCCTGCGGCTGGGACTGCTGCAGAAGGCTCAGCTTCAGCAGGCTCCATTGCTGCAAGAAGCTCTGGGGCAGCAGGTGGGGGTGTAGTAGGTACGCCCATAAAAGACTTAGCTCCATAAGGTTCAGTCACTGCGGGCACAACTTCATCAGACGGGGCAAAAGGTCCCCTAGGTCTGTCTGAGGAAGAGAGTGTGAGAAGGCTCTGGAGGAGGTTGAGAGACCAACCAGTCAGGTACGGAAAAACTAGGAACGTGGTTGAAGGGGCTCCAGAAGCAGTGAAAATCCAGGGATACGGCGGTAAGCCTGTATCAGGGTCTGGATTCCTAGGGTGTTTGCATAAATTATTCCCTTCAGGATAGAAAGGAGGAGCCAAATCATTGTCTGGCACAGGATAAGGAACCTTCAGAGATGGGTTAAGTGGGTAACGATTGCCACCGTAATCCTAGAGAAGCAAAGAAATTAATTCAAGTTGGTTGCTTGTGTCTGCCCTGCTTATGTGCTACTCACGTTATGAGTGTGATGGTGAATGTGAATGAAGATTTTTTAAAAAAAGAATTCCAATTTAGTCTCTTTCTTAAGGCTAATGTGCTTTCATAATTTTTGACATAGAAAGTAATATTTCTTAAGAAAATTGAATAAGCCCCAGTTTAGGGGAAAATGTTTAGTATTTAGGTAAATCGGAATGTTATAAACAGTACGATAAGCCAGCCTAGGCCAGGAACCAAAACAGAGGAAAGTTTAGGATTGGACCAAAACAGTGCACAGTATAGAACTGCTGCTCCTAGGCCCCCTTGTCTGCACACCCCGCGCAGCCGCACACCCAGCTCCATGCCCGCAGTGCCCTGCAGGGCGCCAGGGTGCCCACGGAAGCACTCGCTTAGGTGTATCCTGTCCAGGTGTCCTTCTGAACTCCTTCCCACACTTCTTCAAAGCTACTTCTCCTTTGAGACCAAGCATTTCAAAATCGCAAATTGTTTTAAGAAGGAAAGCAGATTGGATGTGGATGAACGATACTGGCTTTTTAAAAAATTGGGATATGATTAACTATAGTTAACAAAAATGTACTGTCTATTTGAAAGTTGCTAAGAGAGTAGATCTTAAAAGTTCTTATTACAAGAAAAAAATTGTAACTATGAGTGGTGATGGATGCTGGACATTATGTGATCATTTCATAATATATATTACTGTTTAAATATTTAACTTTCCCTGTGGTTTCATGTTTTAAATGAGATTATTAACGTTATTAATGCATTTACTATTAAATTTTCTTTAAGTAGAAGGACCTCTAGATATTCTTCCAATTGTGTCATGTGTATAAGACTCTTAGTGAGGTCCAAGATCACAAAATCATGTAAGAACTTACAGAAAATTAAGTCACTTCTTGGTCTCACATACATGAACTTTTATTTCCTATCATAAATTTGTCAATTTTTATGAGCAATTTTGGTACATATTAGTTTATATATTAAGATCCTGCATTCTTTGATTCATTACATAGCTCGATTATAATTCAAATAAATATGATAAATATAATTTTTAAATATAATAAACCATATTTAACATTTTATCATGTTTATGTTAATGATAATCAGTTTATGGAGTTATTTTCTTTTTGTGTATTTCAAGTTAGTCAATAGCAGACACCATATATGAACATAGAATCAGTTTTCATATTTGTTAGAAAATACTTCCTTCTTTATCAACAATACTATTCTATGACATTAAACCTTATTTATATAATTACATTTAATTTTAAAGCATTTAACCCAACAAGCAGTCAGGAAAACTAGGCAGGATATCAGTATGAATATAAAAAATTTCAGAATGTATAAATATAAATATATTTACATATGCATTTTTATTGAAACATAGATAGCATAAAATTATAATAGTTCCACATGTACAACATAGTGATTTGACATTTATATACATTACAAATGTTCACCATGGTAAGTGTAGTTACTATTGGTCACAATACAAAGTTATTGCAATATTATTGACTATACCCCTATGCTGTACTTTTCATCCCTGGGACTTACATATTTTAAAATTAAAGTTTGTACTTCTTGATCCCCTTCACCTTTTTTGTCCACCTGCCCAGTCCCCTCCCATCTGGCAACCACCAGTTTGTTCTCTGTATTTCTGAGTCTGTTTAAATATGCATTTTTAAGTGAGCTCATCACAGAAGGAAAAAAGAACATGTTCCTAAATTACTGTCTTAGCTTTTCAAGGAAAAACATAATAACAGTGAATTATTTAATATTATTAGATAGAAAATGCTATTTTAAAAAGAAACTTGATAATGTATAATACATTTCAGTATCTTAAAGTATAAACAAATATGGGTATATTTTGCCTCTTTGGATGAGATCAATTTCTAAGAGAACAAAAAAAACACTGTTAGTTTTAAATTTCACACCACTGAGAAACATCTTCAGCTCTCTACTTACATTCAGAATGAATGTAATTAACAAAATTCTTTTGGAATTTCCTTTCTTGTGCAATATAGTTGTTTGCCTTGTTTTCCTGTGACTAAGACTCAGTTCTGTTATTCTAAGTACATTCTTACAAAATAGATATGCAATGATTGATTTTAATGTCCTATTAGTTCCAGTGTTTCTACACTACCATTACATTTCTTTCTCCTATCTGTTATTGAACTTTCATGTACAAACAAAATGAGTTGATTTAATTCTGTGGCTAGTTGCTTACTCCAGATGTTTACATTAGATCATTATTTGTGTTTATCAAAAAATACCCCGTGACTAAACAAGCCTTGGCAATATTACTTCTCAATAAATGCAAATTGCTTCTCAGTGGTTTGGGGACATTTTAAGCTTCTCTTGATAGATATTCCAAGATTTATTTATAACATAAAATGAGCACCCACTATGTGCTGTCCATATGCTAGATATTGGGACTCTAGGTATTGGAAAAGACGGACAAAATGTCTTTGTTCACATCTGGGTGGCTCTGTCTCCCGGACAGTCAAGCTTTCTCATTAAAATTTAACATTGTATATAATATTTTTTTTCAATTTTCAGTTGATTTCTGGAATTACCGAGTTAAGTCACTCATGGATCATATTAGCATCCTAACGTACAAATGGTATATATTCCAGAGCTCTCACAGAGACAAATGCCAATGATTTGTATTGTGACCATACAACCCTAGATTCTGATGATCAAAATGTTAACTCTTACTAGAAATTCAGTATAATACCTCATAATGTTTTCATTTTGAAAATTATTTTCAAAGACTTCCTACATCTCTGCCATAGGTCTAACGGTATTTGGTCAAAAGTGTGAGCATCCAGACCATATCTCATGGCCTTTCTTTGCTGGATTGTCATGTTTATCTACTGCACACTGGTGGATAGGTACAAGCATGTAAAGCATATGAATTACAAGCAAATTTTCTAGCGTACTCCTGTCATCAGAATTTGAGGCAAAAGTGACAAAAAACCAAAAGAAGAAAATCTAATTATCAGTCGAATAATTTGGTCTCCTATATAGAGATAAGTTACTACTATGTAAGGTATTTTCTGCACAGAAGTCACCTAACTCTTTGAGACATACTCCTAGCAGTTCCTAGATCATGCTTTCTTCTGCTCTGATCTTTTGTGTTGGCAAAGACTCACTGGATTTATTAGTTTGTTCAAGTAAACTTAGTACATTGTTATAAAGTTTTACAGAGGCATGAGGCAGAAACGTGGGCATAGCAAAAATTTTATAACACTATAAAGGGAGTATGCTTAATGTTTCTGGTCATTGAAAAGAAATAAAGACATTATGACAAATACATTAAAGACAAATATATTTATACTCCATAATCATTCAAAACCATTCTACGAGGTAGGTGTCATAATTTTCTCCTATTACAAAAGAGAATATTTAGCACACACATTGGCTGGGATTTAGAATTTTCCTTCAGCTATTTCTTATGTTAAAGTTTTGTCTAGCTAAACTAGACTGAAGGTCATTATGTCCACTTACTTTAATGCAATCCAGTATTCCTGTGACCTTACACAAACCTTTAGCAATGGTACCTCACTGCCAGAGGGAGCCTTTTGCACCTTTCTATAATTTGAAGACATAAACTCTCTTAAGTATCTACATGGGATTCTGCTTCCCTACAATTTTCTACCCCTAGGGCTCATTCCATTTCTGAATTCACCTCTTTTCCTTGCAGTTTATCCATTTCCAGATAACACAACTTTATTTTTGATTCTTAAAATTTCTTTTGAAAACTTTGGCACAACAAACTTTATGCCCATTAAGCATTGTTATCAACATTCTAATTTTCCATAATAATAATTGTCACATCATCTAATAACTTTCTAATAATTGTCACATTATATGCCAATTTTATAATTTAGAAGAGTCCTTCCTTTATGCCCACTATTATTTTGGGAACCTATTGATTTGATCATATATAATGGCCCAAACTATAAATATAGATAAAAACAAACTATGTAAGAAAAAATACATATTCACCTTTCTCTCAATGTTCTTTGAAAAGAAATTCTGTATAAGTAGTTCAGATAATATCATCTTAATTATTATTGTACTATAGATAATCCAATAAGGATATTTTTACTTACATTTGGCCTTTGTCTTAATATGACAACTATTAATTTAATGAAGCTCTAATGCATTAACAGTTCTACTAAAGATGAATAAGCATTTTTGTCTTCATAAAGGATATAAAAAATAAAGTGTTTCTATCAGAATAACTAACAGCTGATAAAGGATAACAATTATAATTTTAGAGTCCTTACAAAATCAACCCAGCAATGGAAAAAATCCCAGATTTATCAACATTTAAATATATTTTTCCCATGTCTATCTCAATTATTTATCTAACCATATATCACTTGATTTAGTGATTTAGAAATCTTCAGAAGGAACACAACATTCATTCAAATAATAATTTTTCCTTCTTCTATGCCCCAGTTCTGTTTTTCCTCAAAGAGCTTTTAAGTGAGAGGGGCTTGCTTGACCCCACTGCTCAGTTCATCAGAAGAATATGAGAATTCCTTAGTAGAACAAACCCATCCTTCTGGGGTTTAGGTGAACTCACTCTTGAATCCAGTCTGAACCTAGAGGAAAAAAAAGTGATTTGTTAAAGTTCCTTCTCAAGTAGTCTTGAAGTGAGGATTCATATGTACGGTTAATCAGATTTATATGATGCCCTGTGTTACCAATCTTTCCAAACCAGGAGAGAATATAAATATGCCATACATTTATGGGCACCCTGTTAAAGTTAATCTAACTGAGACCCAGTAGAGAATATTTTTAGAATGGGAGCATCTTAATATGGAAAAAAAAAGATACCTTATTTCCAGGATGGAAACCAATTGCTGTAGATAATAGTCTTGATCTGGACAATGTGCTCCACTCCTTTTCTTCCAGGGATATTTATAAGAAGTCTTTAATTTAATGTTACTTCTTTTGTTTTGAAATAAATCAGCATCAAATATGAAAAAATTAAAACATCAATTTGACTGATTTGGCTGTAAATTACTTCCCTCATTTCAGAGAAACATAAAAACAGGGAAGTTTCTATAATGTGGCAATAAAAGACAAATTAGGAATTACATTAACTTAATTCCTAAATACATATTGCAAGTATTTATTACTTGACTGAATTTTGGCATCATTTAGGAGGTGTAAAAAAAGAATCTTATGTTTTATTTTATTGTGTTAAATATAGAATAAAATAGAATAACAAATATGTTTTTCATATAACAGTGCTCTCTTTCTATATTAGTGTCACAAAACATTCACAGAATTACCTACTATGAATAAATATTAAAAATTGAAAGAGCCCTTCTGTCCTGTGAATTTATTATTGACAACCAAATATTTCTAGTGATATGTAATGCCAAATGCCAAATGATGAAAGACATAGTACTGGCTGGCAGTGCCCAAGTCATAATCAGAGTAATTTGAAGTGATTTTATGTAATAAATAATATTTATTGTATAGCCATAACAAAATAATTTCTTAAATATGTTTAATATAAGTCATTTTGACTTACTTTCTGAGAGAAGATGACAGATTCCTTTAAAAATTAAATTAAGCATTTTAATATTATTTATAAAATTCTTTTTTTTCTTTTCTTTTTTGGATGTTTATTCATTTTCAGAGATGAAATGCGTAGAATAAATTAAGGCTATTTCTTGGATGGTGTGAAAATGTCTTTAGTCATCTGTAATATGAAGGAAAGGATTTGGATTTTGTATGGATCTGAGTGAACTAGAATCCTTATTCCAGAATGATACATCAATATCCTCCCACTCAGTTTACAAACTTGAAGGTATACACCATGTCTCCTGGTGTAATAGCAATATTAATGGGTACCCACTTTTTTTTCTTTTTGGATTCCGTATAACATTTTATTTCAGTGACGTTTTCTTCCTAACAGTTTTCATGTGGTGTAAATATAAAAGCTCCAGAAGGTCAAATTTTAGGTGAGATGAAAAATGCCTTTCTAAAACCTTAATCTTTTTTAAATTAAAGTACTATTGATATACAATTTTATGATAATTTCACATAAACAGCAAAGTGGTTTCAACATTCACCCATGTTGTTAAGTTTAATGGGTAACCTTTAAAAAAAGAGGTAGTATTAAAATTTTTAGTAAGGTCTACTAACACAAATCTAATCTTTGTGTCCTTGGATGTTTGCATTCTTGTTCTGGTTTCCCCAAATTTTTCTTAGAAATCTGGAATTTCACTTATCCCACATTCTGTAAATCTAGAGTTATTGCTGAAAAATTGGGAGAAAGACTGTCTAGTACATTGCATAGTAGGTATATCTTGCTAGTTACTGGGGTATTTTCTTTTTGGTAAAGTGCCTTACCTCACTAGTGGACAGCTGCTCTTTCCTCTGTATCAAAAAAAAAAAAGAAAAAAGAAAAAACCAAGAGAACTTTTGTTATGTATTCCCCATATGAGAAAAAGTTCCTTAAGATAAAACTGTTCTATGCAACAGAATGGAAGGGAGTACTTAGAACTTCAGCAAGTAACTCACTTCCTTACATTTTCTTCCATTACAATCTTTTTGTTACATAATGATTTCTAGCCCCTCTTAAGTTAAAGAATTGTTTGATGAACCAAGCAAAATAATAAATAAGCAAACACTTAGGACATGTATATTAAATTTAATATATTTATATTAAATTTATATTTATATTATAAATATATATCTTATAATTAATATATAATTAAATTTATATTATAAATATAAATATTATATAAATATAAATATATTTATATTAAAATTCATATAAATGAAATCACTTATTTGTCATCATGGCTACTGTTGTTATTTGTTACTGTATTGTTTGTAATTTAATTTCTGAGCTACAAGAATTTATTCACATTTTTTCTACTTCTTGGTATAATTTGTTGGGGCATTTTGTCTCTACCTATTTTACATATCTTTATTTTGAACTTATCCCTCACCCAAAAACAAAAAGCAAAAAAAACCCAACAAAGAAACAAGCAAACAAAAACAACACTCACCGCAGTAGGAATAAAGGGGACAGTACTTGTCTTAATCTGATCTCACCGGTTCATAACAATCTGATGTTGATGAATAGCTTGGAGATACTGGGGAATTTCAACTTCTGATAAAATTGGTTGATTTTGCTCTAGAGAAAATGAAAATGATCAGTATTACTCCAATATTAAATCTCCTCAGTGGGTCAAAGCAGGTCTTGATGGAACCAAATTACTTAGAATTTTAGTTAAATAATGTGTAAATGGTGGTAAATTTACCTAACTTAAGATTTATTGTAACTGTGTCTGTAAATTGCAGCATTATAAAAACTCTGACTAATTAAGTCCTCCAGACAATATCTATGTGAAAAAGACAAATTGCAAAAGAAAGGAAATGAAAAATTTCTTGAATTAGAGGGTAAATAAATTTCTGTCATTTCTTTCCTGTCTGTAAGAAATGTGGTCTTTGGAGTCAGAGAGAACTGAATTTTATGTCTCCTGATCCTGGATGGTGGAATACATGACTCTGGTCAGATTGCTTAACCTCTCTGAGCATTATTTACCATGCAAGATTATATCTGTTAAAAAACATAGCAGTGTTCATAGTGCTGGTTACATATGGTATGTATATATATATATATATATATATGTATATATCACAGCTATTTATTATCTGTCATCTATCAGGCTTGATAAATATTCTAGTAAATTCTAGAGCTTTGATCTGATTGTAAAGGTGATTTTTTAGAGATTAAATATGCAACCACAATGGATTTGTCCTTAGGAGAATTTTCATAAAGATTGAAAGTAAATTGTGGGTGTGCAGAGTGTCAACTGGCCTTTAGAACTGCCTGGGAATAATTATTGGAAGAATCCAGAGTTATGTTAAGAATGGTACAAAGAGAGAATACTACTTGGAAGCATTTGACAAAGTATAAGGCAAGCCTTTATAAGAATTTGAATTTCTTAAAAATGAGGTTTCATTTGGAGAATCACATTTTTAAGTGTTCAAAGAAAAAGTGTTATGAAAGTTTTAAAAGGAGTGCCTGCTCTATATAAGGATATAATAGAAATTGTTACTTTTTTTGGATGCTTGTGTCCACTGTGTTCCAAGCACTTTTTATGTAATTTATGTACATATTATCCAATATAATTCTGCAGGGTCAATATAGTTATGTTCATTTTTAATTGAGGAAATTGAAGCATGGACAGATTAAATAATAATTTGTGATTTGTGGTTAGAATGCAAGTTTCTGACTCTAAAGCAAGTTCTCTTTCTTTGGACCTATTCTATAGTTCACAGGATGGGTTTTATGACCTTCTCTATATGGCTTGTGTGGGGTAAATGGAAGTTTTCACCAAGAGTTTCCAGAATCTCCCACCTGGCCTTAGTCCATTTACATACTAATGGATATTTCAGAGCCTCTGGTGGATCTGGGGCCAGGGTTGGAGAGAAAACGGCCATTCTCTCCCCTGGGTTTCTGGAATGTAATTGGTCTAGTCACCAGGGACTTATCTACAGAGTTCCTGCAGGGAGGGGCAAGCAGGGGAGGAGTGGACATGCTGTGGCTGGAGGGGATGGACAGTGGAGCCTGGCTAGTGAGCCCAAGCAAGCTGTAAGAAAATAAAACCCTTTAACCCAACTTGTCCATCCCTTTGTCTTACTTCAGTTTTACCAGATTCATAGGGAATTTGTCCCAGGAGAGGAACCCCCTTACTTATGGAGCTACATCTTGGAAACCTTTACTCTTCAGATATCTGCTATGATACCATTGTCCAAAAGAAGTTCGGTGGGCAATAATTAATATCTCAAATACACTGGTACCTAATTTACATAATCTAAACTCAAAATTTCTGAGGTTATAACTTTTTCAAAATCAGTTGGGTAATAGCTCAATATTCCTTTTTCTTAAAATATAAATTCACAAATTTGACAAGATAATAACAGAATTAAAGTAACAAAAATAGAAAAATCTATTACTATAAATTTGGGGCTAAGTATCTCATTGGGATGGAATGAGTCATGTGAACATTTGGAAGAAGAAACAATCATAATACAATGGCTTAGTTGAAATTTTGATTTGTATGAGAAATTCACCAGTTGTTGGTAATGGTTTTCTTCCACAGTGAGCTTAAATTTTTGTTAAGAAAACAAAAACACCTGCTATAAAAATACATGAAAAGAAAACACTACTAGATGATATTAATTTTATTTTATTTGAATGAAAATTATTTACCTCTGTGGGAAATTCAACAGAATCCTTAGGGGAAGAAAGGAAGAATGAACTTGCATGGTTTGGTCTTAGAGTTGTACTAGAGTAGTAGGGTCAGTTAATTGAATATTTAGAGCTCATGCCACTACTACCTATATGGAAGTTGTATCATTATTAGGAATTCAATAAATTCAAACATTCATCAGAGTCTTTGTCAAAGTAATAGCATGTGACTGAAAATTTCAGTGTTCATTAACTCTACATAATTCACACAAATATCAGATGCAAACAAAAGTGTAGGCAAAGTGATAAGAAATTGCAAAGTAGTCCTGGTGAGATGTGTCTTAAACTAAGTCCTGCAGAGTCTTTCTGGAAGACACAATTGTTTTTTATAAGTGGTAATTAGAACTGCCTTTGAGAGCCTTGCAGCACAGAGGAAGAGTAAAGCGTGCTTCCTAGACATCAAGCAGGAAGACTGGGCTGTGTCTCCACAAGGCTTGGGGCCACAGCTATGCTTCTTGCTTTCCCAGACACCTTCTCCCATCATGCCTATTGCTTGGCTATTCCTGCCACAGTAGAACCTTGTACCAGTAATCTACACATCTTAACCCATTCCCTTATTCACCCCCCTTAAACAGGAGATTCTCCAGGTTCAAAGTGCATCAGAATGCACTGGTGACGCTGATGCTGAAAGTAGAGGGGTAACCCTGAGAATCGCTTCCCTAAGCAACTCTGAGAGGTTTCACAGGATAAAACTATGTCAAAGGAAAGTGGCACTGGCTTAATTTAAAGCGAACATTTTTCTGGAATGAGTTAATCTGATATCCTGAGAAAGAGCACCAATGTACACTGTAGTGTAGACAGCCACTTTCAGTCTTCCCAAAAGGATGTTAGGTTTTGGGTAAATGATCTCTCCAATGCTTATCCTATTGTGACTTTAACAAGAAATTAATACACACTTTGCTGCAACTCTGGTATTTCTTGGTGAACTTTCTATTTGCTATTAAAAGAAAAGTTCTCTTACTTCACTATTCACTAGATGAACTGCTAGAATATTCTTTGAAAAATAATAATAAGCATAATCAAAATCTGTTGGCCAGAAGAAATCTTCAGGATTATTCTTTCATGTTAGAGGTTATTTGGGATGTGTTTCATATTATCTACATGATCATTAGTATGATAAGTTAAAAAGATTGAAGTAAAAGCAACAAAACCAGATTTCCTTGCTGTTTGTTATTAATCACTTTTGGAAAACAAGTGGAAGACATAAGTAAGTGGAGGTGTCTCAAGAAAATATGGATCAACTTAGGTGGATACTACTAAAGTGGGCAGGGAAAAAAAGTCATTTTTAAGAAACTTTTAAATTTCTTTCCACTTTATTAATAGAGGAAACTTACAGATATTCCTACATGCCATTCATATTATTATAATACACACTGGTACTATGAATCATAAATTGTTTAAATAAACAAAAATTTCTCACCATTATTTTTGTGTTCTTTGTAGTTTCCTTAAAGAGAAAAGAAAAGAATTATCTATTATTCCACAGCATTGTTTATAAAATATTTTCTCCTGAATATACAGGGGAAAATCTCTGTTCCATAAAGAGAAGGATTAGAATGGATTAATTGCCACTGTATGAATTTTACATGAATTCTATTAGAATTTCCTATTAGGCAGTAAATATACAACCAGAGGTGTTTATTGTATTCATTGCTGTATCCCCAGAGATTTCCTACCCCTCCCATCATCAGCAAAAAAGATACACTCTTCTTATTTTAAATAAGAACAGACACTCATAAATGTCTCATTATACTTAAATGCTTTGCAAAAGCAATAGCAAAAACAGGTAAAAATGAAGAAGTTCATGTTTACTTAGTCCTGAAAGAAGGATATCAACAGTTTTACTAGCTGTTCAATAATAGTTTTACTTGCCTTAAAATCACATATTTCCTCATTAGCTATGCTTTAATTTAAATTTGTTCCAGATAATTGGGAAAGGGAAATGAAGACTGATAAAAGCAGATTCATTTGAAAAACCCATGGATATAATTATGACAAGTTCTTTATAAGGAGAAATTTTATTAACAATATAATGTAAAATTTTGGTTTCTAAAACGTGGAAGTTCCTTTTTGGGCATAACAAATTGGTAGATTTTTTTGTCCTATGTATAAATGGTTAATTTACTTATTAATTTACTTACTCATTCAGTGAATATTTGCTACCACATGCTCGGTACTATTTCAGACATGAAGATAGAGTGATGAAAAAAATTGAAAAAAATAAGTATAATCTATTAGGCCACCTTATTTACAGTGCTTCTTCAATCTTGTGAAGAATATCTAGGAGAAAGCACAATACAAGAGGGATTCATTTTTAAATCAGATTTCAGTAGAGCCAAAACAGGTAGTCTGGCGCCCTCATGAGGGGGGTAGAAATAATACAGTATTGGATGCAAAGAGGGCCTGCTGGCCCCAGTGCCAGTGCCACACAGGACTGGCTGCTGAAGCTAGAGCAAGTCACTGAACATCACTATCACTGTACCCCATTTCATGTCTAGCAAAAGACAGAACAGGACTAAGGAGACTTGATTTCTAAGATCTCTTCCAGCTCAATCTCTAATATGGTGACTGCATATTACTCTGTTAACTTTTCTGACCACACATCAACTCAACTTTTCCAGTGGTTAAACAAAGAACAGAAAATAAAGTCACTCTAATGAATTTTTGATATATATAACAGTGTTTTACTCTCTAGATCTACAAATAATAAATTATTTTTGAAGGGCAAGAATTTATTTTACTCACATAGTATAATTTGCTGGTGACCCTTACCTTTATACTTATATGCAGAGAATGTGTACATATAGGCATCATTCAGCCTTAAGATCTGTATTTCTTAATTTCATTATTAATTTCTCATTCCTACTAAAAATCTCAGATATTTGTTTACTCTTATATGCAGATTTTAAGAAGCATTTCATAATGAAAAATGTTCTTCAGTAAGATTGTAAATATATCATTGCCTCTTGAAATTTGAAATAAATTTATTATATAAAGCAGTTTAGGTCAGTTTTACTTCAACATTTTAAAAGAATGGATAAAATAAATTGGAACACAGATAAATGTTAACTGAAAGTCAATGAACTGCTTCTAACATGTTGAGAATGAGGAACACAGAAATAGTTGCAGTTACTAAGCACCTGCTAGATGCCAGACATTGTGCTAGGTATTGTAAAAGTATTCTCTAGTCTTCTGAACAACTGTGTTACATTAAAGTGTCTGATTAACAGATGAGGCAAATGATCCAGGGACCACACATCAAATATGAAGGACCCTGGTTTTCCAAAAATCTCATGATGACCGTGCCCTTATAATATGATTTTGGTACATCATCATATGATAGAACAGTACAATAAAAATATTTTTAGAACAATGTTATTAGGTTGTACATTATTACAAGGCATATAGAATAACAAAAGGATAAAAGAAAAATTTCACCTTGCTTCCTAAATGGAAGACAAGAAGTCCAAGAAGTGGGAGATCTAAGAAGGGTTATCATAGCATTATTTAAACTTTGCTATGGTAATTCTGTGGTTTAAAAAACCTGAAAAGGATTTGAATTCTAAGGAGCAGTGATGATAAATGTTTTTTCCATGCAATTTTTGTACCATATATTCCAAGGAGTGCTTCTGATAGGTAGAAAGACATGAGCAGCCAGGAAGGGAAGATAAGTTTCAAGAAAAAAACTGCCCAATCAGGGGGTGCTCCTTGAAGACAACAAAGGCTTTAAAGGGAGATAACTTCCTTGCCTATAGGGAACAGGTTGAACTGTTCCCAGTCGGGTCCCAATGCAGGGCAACTGAACAAAACTAAGAACCACCCAAACTACACCTTATCATAATCTCATTAAAATAAAATTGCAGTTTTGTGCATCCCCACTCCTCATCCTGTACTAAGGACTTCTCTGTGTGCATTTTGGGAAAAGACATGCACACCAAGAGGAATGGGTGTATAATTAGAATTAGCAATCAAATGACCTCACCCTGTCAATCAAAGAGGTGCCTCCTGGCTAAGACATGATAAATGATAAATAGACCCTCCCCTAAAAGTTTGGGGCTTTTGTCTACCTTGACTCTGATCCACTCTTCCATTGGAGTGTATTCAAATAAAACTTTTGCTCTGCTTCATTATAGTGTCTCTGCCTTTCAATTCTTTGTTTCGGTGTTGACAAGAACCAAGGAGAACAAACTTCACGTGCAACATTTCCACTCAGGTTGATTTAGAACATGATAGCAGGAAATGAGGATGTTACAATGTGCGGTGATTATCTACAGTCCATGTTTGTGCAGCTTAACTCTGCCATGTACTAGCTGTGTCATTCAAGATAAGTTTTTATCTTTTTCTGGAGGTAATTCAATGTCTCTCTAGTCTGAAACATCTTGATTAATGTCTAAAAGCATTTTGGATATGTTAATTAAAATTTCATTAATATATGAAAAATATATTCCCCATATCCATTGCTTACTATCTGCCAACACTAAATGTATGGTTGTCATGTTCAAGTCTAAGAGCTGGGAAACTCAGCTCTCCTGCTAGCTAGCAGTAACTTTCATTATTGCTTACCTTCTTAATTTCTCTCCGTAGTTTCTGAATCTGTAAAATAATAATAGCCATGTGTAGTCCAATGTATAAAATTGTAATGATCAGCAAAAATTTATGTAAAGTGAATTGGCATCTACATGGCACCTATTTTTTCCAAAAACACAAAATGAAATGATTATAGTGATCTTGCAGATAACATAAAGTAGGTCCAGGTTCAAAGAAAATAAAGTATATTGAGGACTGTGGCCTTCCTGAAGGTGCAAGCCTGGTCTGAAGGAAAATTTTGGCATGTATTTTTTCCATTATTTAAAATAAACTGTTTCATTATTTATTTAGATTTTTTGTGTATTTATTGTCAACAATTAAAACTGTTTGAAAATATTGTGTCTGCTAACAAAGCCAGACACAGGTGGATTTTGCCCCAGGTGCTGCCAATTGAGATCTCTGAAGAAAATGATAATTTCTTGGTTTATGTAATTATTAGAAAATGAATCATTTTGGAAACTCAAGTCTTCTGGTTAGCTGAAGCATTCATGTTTAGGCATCAAGATATCAAAATTCCTAATGATTTTGAGGGGATATTTTTGGCCCCATTTCTTGACATGTCTGATGCTTATTCACCATCTTCCCAAACCTTGCTACGAACCATCCCACGTTGCTGCTCTCACATTCTCTGCCTTGCAAATGCCCAAGTGTTCCTGAAGACCTAATTGAAATCTGGACCATCTGTGAAAGGAATCTCCCAAATCTCTGAGGCACTTGAATTCTTTCTATATTCTATAAACAAACTATTTGGGCAGAGGCTGAAATAAAAAAATGTAGGAATTCTCTACTTTATTCAGTGAGTAAGTCTTGAGTACCTAGTATGTGCCAGGATTTATACTAAGATCTAAAAGAAAACTATGGGCAAAAACAAAACCTCAGCTTTCATAAAACATATATTTTAACTGGGTGAGAAAGATTAGCACAGGATAAGTAATAAATCACTGTTTTAATCATGATACATGCTGTGGAAAAATGGAATTAGAGAAAAAGGATAGAAAGTGTGGATAGGAATGGGTGTTTATTGTTAAGATGGCCAGAAAATGCCTCCCTTAGCACAAGAGTAAAAACTTGAAGGAAATAAGGAAGTAAACCTTGCAGATAGTTCAGGAGGAGCTCATCTGCCAAGGCCCTGGGTAAATGAGTATGCCTGGAAAGTCTGAGAAATATTGAGTAGACCAGTGTGGCTGGAAAATGATGAATTTTGTGGAAATGAAGTCAGAGAGGCAAGTAATGCTGGGCTCTTGGTTATCACAACAACTTCAAGAAAACAATTATACTGATTAGAAACTGATGTCAAGTAGAAGATAATTTGGGATTACCTGCTAAAAAGAAAACTATTTCTGGACAAAATTTTGCATCTTTTGTTTAGTTGGTTGTTATTCATCTATTTATTATATCAATTAGTAAGGAGATATATTTGAAGCCCTAGTGCATTGATATGCCATGCCAAAGTGTTATGAGATATCGAAGTCACATGTCGTTGGGAAAAAGTTATAAGAATTGAATTTTAGAAATAACTTATTGCATTATATTATCTTATTTATAATAGTCAATTTAGATAATTAATATTATCTAAAAGATACAGGCTAGAAACATAGTATCACAAATCATTAGAATCTTAAATTAAGCATACATCATATTTAAAAATACTAGAATCTCAGAGTTTCTTCAGATTAACCCATTTATTTTCTAGATGAAAATGATGGGATTTAAAGAAGATAAATGACTCCTTCACGTTAACATTTTAACATGTGCTAATTTTGAAGATAAATGATAAGAGAAAAATATCTTATATAGAAAGATTAAATATTCTATTTTTCTCAGTAAAATGCTTACATGTAATATCTTCTCTGTAATCATATTTCCATTGAAATAAAGCATAAACATTAGATAAATGTGAATAGTTCCTGTGAAGAAATATTGTCTTACCTCTTTGGATGAATCGTTAGCTTTTACAGAAGGAAAATTTATAACATGGTTGAGAATAAAATTACAGCTGACCTGTGCCCCCATTATGATTAAACATAGAATTAATACAGGTCATTAGGTAATTTGTATACAAAACTAGCCATTTTTATTTAAAGACTTATTATAAACTTAGTAGTGACCATAGATTAGAACAAAAATGTTTCCCAAGTTCAAGACACAAGAGTTTCAGAAATTCAAATATTTATTTTGCTGATAGGTTCATTGTTCTAGGTTTTTTTTTGTTTCTTTCCTTTTCTATTATGCTTCCCCCACCCCCTTTTTTATTCTGTAACATATAAGGTGGTAAACTCTGGTTTCATAACTAATTTGTGATTTTAAATGCAGTGTAGATCATATGTCAGTATTTGGAATGTTACCACTAATCATATGTGACTTTTCTAGTAACTAGATATAAGGAGTACTTGTGCTGGAAGGTCCTCGAGCTTTACCAGAAGTGAAAAAGAGGTCCAGAGAAGACACACGATGAGACTAAGAACACAGCTGGACTCAAGTCAGGAAATATTGACCCTTATTCCAGTGATTTTTACATTTAAGAGCAACCTGTCACCCCACTTATTTATAGAATAATTTTTCAATTTTGATTTTGAGCCAACTACATCTCAATGTGTTTGTGCATGTGAATGCGTGTGTGTGTGTGTGTGTGTGTGTGTGTGTGTGAAAGTATATTTGGTTGCCTTTAGGAAATTTTGTGAGCTAATGTAAGGAAAATATTTATGTGAAAAAGTATAATTTAATAAACAACATATAGATAGATACAAATGTAGTTTAGATCATAAATATATTAGATACTGTTGATGTAACCAGTAAGAATCTATCCTCTACATTTTCTCAATCACTTACAGACATGACAATCATGAGAATAAGAGAAATGATTAGAGGCTTGGTTTTATTTGGGTCCTGATAAAGTAGATATGATGTAGTAGTAACTCATTCATTCCTTAGTCAAATATATCTGTCATAACCTCTAAAATACATTGGTTTCATCTGATTTTGAACTTCATATAAATGGCATTATACAGTATATATTCTTCTGTGTTTGGTTTCTTTCACTTAGGTATGTGAGAGTGATCCATGTTACTGTACATAATGATGGTTTATTCACATTGCTGAGAAATAACCCATTGTACGAGTAAACTAAATTAACTGTTTTCCTGATGACAGACATTTGAGTCGTTTGCAGGGGTTTTTCCTTGCTTTTTATGAATAACACAGCAGTGAGCCCCCCTTGCACATGCCTCTTGGTGGGCACAAGCACTTATTTTGCTTAGTAAAAAATTTTAATTATCAAATACATGAAAAAGTAATAATGATTCATAAGTTGTTTTACTTGGTTCTTATCTTCACTTGCCCTCATTTACTTATGTTAAGAACATTGGGCATTATTAAGAATTTCTTAATGAAGTTTTTCAATGTACAAACACTGTGCAGAATTTTTAACTGTGTCATGATGCAAGAAAAGATACAAACAGCATTACTTTTCTCTGGAATTATACTTAAATTAGAATAAGGAAGAGGTCTAAAGAGAGTGATTTATTCCTGCCAAAAAAATTTTATTTTCTGGCTTTGGAAAAAGTTATCCAAAGGATACAATCAAACAATGGTATAAAAAAATGAAATTTTCCTTCTTTTTAAGCAATTAAGATGTTAAACACAATGACTGAATAAATTGGGATAGATAGTTGGTGTGGGCTATTAATTATGCAAAATAAACTTTTTGATGATGAAAAAATATAAAAGGGAAGCAAATATTAGATATGGGAATAAAATATCTTAGAAAAGCAAATGTCAAACTTTAAAACAATAAATAATTTTGCAAAAAGGCCATTTATGCTGGCCAAGAGGAAACATATGTGCAAGTTCAGAATTTGCCTTGAGGTTAAAAATATAATTATAACAAAATATATATTACACTTTCAGGAAATAAATAAGCTTCTAGGAACTCAGAGCATTAAATGAGTAACTCATCTTTCCCACTGGAAATTGTTAGTTTTCTTTGGATCATTAAAAAATAAGCATATTTGGTTGTGGCACCTACATAATTCAAATAAATTAATTTGGCATTTGATTTCTACATATTGCAGGACTGTAGGCTCCCTCTAGGTAATGATTGGATAAGTCTGCCTTTTAAAATATGCATTGCTAAATCATGTTCAAAGTTTATTCCAACATGTTTGATTATATTCTTTCCAGTTTTTCCTTCCTTCCTTCCTTATTCATTCTTTTTCTTCTTTTCTCCCTTTCTTCTTGTGTACCTTTCCCTATTCTTTTGAACAACAGTTATTAAACACTATTATCTTAGGCACTGAGGTCACTTTATTGAGTAGGTAAAAATCAGTATGTGGATAAAATGAATAGAAGGAATTTGGGATTAAAATACAAATGCTACAACTTAATATAAATGAAGCTTTTATAAACCAGACTGAAATTTAACACAACCTATATTTTAAGTTGAAACGCTACGTTGTTACTATTCATCAAGATATATTCAAGTTATAGTCAACAAGATAGGAAGCATATGGATTATATTTGATGTTCAGAAATAACAACTGCCAACTCTAAGAACAGGACTGGAATTCTTATCTATAATTTTATAATTTTTTCACCAATGAATGATATTAGAAAACTGATACATCAGAACTTGTATTGCTAACTTTGAAGGAAGGATGATTCATTTTCCTCCAACAAAATGCTGCACCCTTGGTAATGTCAAGAAGTTTCTTTTCAAACACATCTCAACAAAGATATACTGACATTTCGTAAGTGTGGTGTCTCAAGAATAAAATCCATAGCCAACTTTTATAATGCATTTTCCTGTTTTCTGTCTTTAAACCTCTTCCAAGGACAAGATGGTCTTTAACTATCCATCCATGCTAATGAGAAAAACTGAAGCAGGAGAGTCCCTGACAGATTCTTGAAGCACATTTTAAAATACTGTTTCATTCTACTGTAACATAGATGAGATGGTAACTTAGAAATAATTTTTGAGTGTAACTAGATGTAAGATATGGTTTTGGGTCCAGGAGACTCAAGTGAAAATATCCTGACACTGTCCAAAAGGTGCTTATATGTTAGTCTGAAAGACAAATATAAAGAGATATCTAGGAGAGCCCTTTTCTAGGTGATATAGAAAAGATTGTATATCTCTGAAGAAGACAAGTAGATAATTTAACTCAATAACTTTCACAAGAGGTTTCTAAATATTGTAGCTATAGAGGTACTTCCCCAGTGGACATAATCTCTATTACACCCTTTGTAACTCTTAGGTTAGTTATTAAAGAAAAATATTCTCTATACTAGTTTTTGAAATGCACTGCAAAAAAATTTGACTACATTCCTTTTCTCCCTTTCTTTTTCCCTACTTCCATCTTTCTTTCCTTTCTTGCTTTTTTCACTTATCCTACAAACAACAGTTACTAAGCCTGTAAACTGTATGGATTTCTGTCTTAAAATGTCACCTTACCATTACTAATTATCCTGCAAGACTTATTTCCACAGAATCTCTGTCCCTTAGTATTTTTTCTGTGCTAGTCCAGAATGCTCTTCGTATCTCTTTTCTAGAACTAAGCTCCCTGAGGGCAAAGAATGCATCTCTTTTCTGCTTCTACAACATCTCCTACTTTCTATGGTACACATAGTGAGTACCCAATCAAATGGCATGAAAGAATGAAAAATAGGTGAAATTCAAGGAAAATATTACTATTATGGGAGTATAATATTACCCCCAACTGTTGGGGTTAAAACATATTGGCAATTTTAGTTTTGAATTTTTCCTAGATAGATTATTTTGGAACATCAATTTCAGTTTAATGTGTTTTCCAACAAGAAACAATTGAGATTTTACTAAAAATTCTACTGAATAAATAGATTTTCCTACATTTCCTATAGGATATAAATAATCCCTGTGTCTTCAGAGGAATTTGGATGTAATTTATTTTTTAATAATTGCTTAGAGTATATTCTTGTCACTGCATGGATTTTATTTCATTCAAGAAGTTTAAAATGATAATTAATTTTACAAAAAGACCATTTATGCTATCCAAGTGATAACATATTTACAAATCCTCAATTTACCTTAAGAAATTGTAACAAAATATTGACTAAATTTTGACTACATTCCTTTTCTTTCTGGAAATTTCTGGCTTTCTGGAAATTAATAAGCTTGTAGGTACTGACAATAATAAATGACCAATTCATCCTCCTGTGTGGAAATTATCCCTTTTCTTGGAATCATAGAAGTCAGTAACTCTGGGGAGAAAATCCTGGGCAAACACCTTTGAAACCAAAATCAGTCAAAGAGAGAAATAAAGTGGGAGAAACCCATTTATTTCTTACAAGCAGTCATCCACTTCTGCCTGTCCATGTCTCTCGTGACCCTGCAGAAGAAGGGTCCCCACCCAGCCTCTATAGTCCAGCTATGCCCTTGATCGCCCTTGTAATTACCTATTGATATGGAGATGCACTAAGGCCAGGGGACAGATTCTGGAAATATTGCAATTTTACCCACAGTAAGTCAAGGTTTATTCTTACATCTTTGTTTATATTCTTTTTGCCTCAATTTTCTCTTCCTTCCTTCCTTTCTTTTCTTTCTTCCACCCTTCATTCCTTCTTGTATTTGTCACCCTGTTCTTTCAAACAACAGATGTGGATCACTATTATTGGCACTCAGGTCACTTTACTGAGTAGATAAAAAGCCGTATGTGGAAAAAGTGAATGTAAGGGGACTGGAATTAAATACAAATGATACTATTTTAATGTAAATGAGATGTTTATAAAACATCAGAATTTAACACACCTTGCATTTTAAGTTGGAACACAAACTTATTCTATATTAAAAAGATATATTCAAATTACAGTCAATAGGATAGAAGTGTGTGAAATACCGTTGATATTCAGAAAGAACAGCTGCCAACTCTAAACACAGGGGTGGCCTTCTTATTTTATCTAAAATCTTATATTCCATGGCCAGTGGATGACATTAGAAAACTGATAGATCAGAATTTGGATTGCTATTTTTAAATGAAGGAGGGATGATTCCTTTTCCTCCAACAAAATGCTGTGCCCTTGGAAATGTCAAGGTGTTTCCTTTAAAACACATCTCAAAAAAGAGATTGACATCTCCTTAAGTGTGGCGCACCAAAGATACATCCCATAGCCAACTTTTATAATGCACTTTCCTGTTTTCTGTTTTTGAATCTTCTCCAAGGACAGGATGATCTTTAACTATCAATCCATACTTATGAGAAACTGAAAGCTGAAGAGTTCTTGACAGATTCTCAAAGTTCGTTTTTTTAAGGCCCCACAGAGCCTAGGTGCACTTTATAATACTGTTTCACTTTACTGCAATATAGAAATATGAGATGACAAATTTGAAACAGCCTTTGGGTGTAACTAGTATGCTATAATGTCGAGTGCAGGGGATTCTAGAGAGAACATACCGACACTGCCCTCAACGTGCTTAACATGTTAATCTGGGAGACAAATATGTAGACAGGTCCAGGAGACAGCTGAGTGTATTTGGGAGTCATAGGATATAGGGAGTAATTCATGTGGGTAAGATGCTATAGGTAAAATTGTAGTATTTCCAGAATCTCTCACTTGCATCTCCATATCATAGGTGTTTCAAAAGGATGTAGAGAAGTAGTCCATCTGCAGATCAATAGGTAATTACATGGAAAGCAAGGGTATATGGGGACCAGAGAGGTTGGGAGGGATCTCTTCTTCTGTAGCTAGGTTGAGAGAAATGTGGGACAACGGCTTGTAAGAAATAAATGTGCTTCTCCCACTTTATTTCTCCCTTTGACTGATTTTGGTTTCAAAGGTGTTTTGCCCGACATTTTCCCCCAGGAGTTATATCTGGTGGTAGTCGGAAAGATCTATGAACCCAAAATCTGTCTACATGGGTACAACCCTTGGGCAGGCTGACTCTAGAGATGGTGGAAAGACCCCCAGAACCCCCACATGGATGGTGGGGAGGACCCTGTGACTGCAGTGGTAGAGGGTGCAGCTTCACTCAGGAGCCCCCTATTTTGTGGGGCTTTCAATTGGAGAACCCCTAGTGGGGAACTGGTCTAGGGTAATGCACCTCCTAGAGGGGTGGGGCCTTGCCTAGAATTGGGGAAGAGTGGACACACTGGAAACTTCAGAATTAGCCCTCAGTGAGAAAGAAGACTGCTTAGAGGCCATGAGTGGCCGTGTAGCAGCTGGGATTGTAGGATCTCTTTTCCTCAAGATAGTGGAAAGTATTTCTGAGGAGAGAGAAAGGGTTATAGAGAAGAGAGAGAGGCTTTGGCAGGAGAGAGAAACACTTCAGCATTGCTTGGAGGATGCTTTTAAGAAAGACAGTTATTGAGAAGATGGGTGGTGCTCCTCGAAGATGCGTTAGCAGTGAGGGAGAAGGCTGGAGAATCTGTGTTGCAGGAGGCCATGGGGAGGGGGAGGGAAGAGCAGTGCGTTCAGCCCCAGAGATGGCAGAGATGTTGGGAGAAGATAAGGGGGTGTGACCCGAGGGCTGATCTGTTGCCAAGTCCATCACCTGAGGAACAGCCTCTCCTGTATTAAAGGCCAACTCCGTTATAATTAAGAAAGTAAAAACGCAATAACCACAGGATCCTCAGGGGGAGGAGCCACCCTCTTCTCAGGTTGTGGAGCACTCCATGCTCTGCCCCTATACCCAACATCTCTCTGGCAGATGTTGCAAGGAGCCCATCACATCCCAGGGAATAAGACACTTCTGGATTGGCCGACAGCAGCCATCAGGGCAGTTTGGCCTAATCTGGGTGATTTACCATATTTACCATATTTACCCTGCAAGACTTCCTGGGGACACAGGCTGGACATGGGGCTTTGCCTCTGGCTTCCATGTCCTGGATCTCAGAGGCTGGAACCGCTGCTCTGGCTTAATTGGTGCCACAGTTCTAACAAGATTCTATTGGGCTATCCATCATGTTTTTCTTTCACTACCCCAGCTTTATCAAATCAACCTACAGCTGGGTCTTCGAGACCTTCACGGGGCTTTTGCACCTCTCCTTTCAGTCGTAGCCCATACTTACCTCTGTGCTCTTACTGTTTCAACCTCCCCCAGATCTGCTAAAGCACAAGAGCCTTACTTATGGGTTGCCCTATGTGGGGGGCAATAATAGTTACTAGGGACCCAAAGAGAGATAGGGGAGCTGTATGGAGCACCAGATTTCTCATTCCTACAGTGAACAACTCCTCATCAGGACCTGGGGGCCCACATTATAGATGATATTTTTCATACAATTCCCATAAAACCTGTTGGAGCTCTGCATACATTTTTCAGCTAGTGGGTAAGTATGGTAAATCACCCATATTAGGCTAAACTGTCCTGATGGCTGCTGTCAGCCAATCCAGAAGCACCCGATTCCCTGAGGTGTGACAGACACTTTGCAACCACTGCCAGAGAGAAGGGTGTGTGGTCAGGGAAACCAGTCTACTTATTTCAGAACCTGACATAACAATGTTCTCCACCCCCATATTCCAGAGACGCAAAAGTCATGTAGGCAGAGATTCTGATGGCTTCTGCCTGTACTGGATGCTCATGTCCACCAGCCCATCCTGGGTATAGGGGCGGAGCACAGAATGCTCCACAACCTGGGGTGGCGGTGGCTCCTCTCCCTCAGGAGCCCACGGTTGTTGTGTTTTTACTTTCTTAATTACAACAGGGTGGGCCTTCAGTACAGGAGAGGCTGGTGCCTTCAGTGGTGGCCTCAGCAACAGATAGGCGCTTGGCCCCACCCCCTCATATTCTCTCCGCACCTCTTCCACTATCTCCGGAGCTGAAGGCACCGCTCTTTCCTTCCCCTCCCGCCCTGACCTTCTGCAACGCAGACTCTACTGCTGCCTCCGCCTCACTGCTGCTAAGGAATTTTCCAGGAGTGTGACCCATCTTCTCAGTAACTGTCTCTCTCCCTTAAGGGCATCCCATAGGTCATCACCCAGCTCCTCCAAGCGATGCTGAAGTGTGTCTCTTTTCTGCCCAAGTCCTGTTATGCTTACATGCTTTGCCAGAGCAAGAACCAAAAGGCAGGTAAAGATGAAGACCTTCCTGGTTACTTGGTCCTGTGAAAACGTTTACAGAAAATCATTAATGGATTTTACTTTCTTAAAGTTACATATTCTGATGCTCATATATCTCTGATTACCTTTAGTGTGATAGTGGAGAAGGGACAGTGAAGATTAATCAAAGCAGAGGCTTTTAAGGTCGTGAGTATGGTTCTCTCAGTTTATTTTGAAAGAACAACCTTTATTGTTGTTCAACAGGATGTGATTTAAAGCCATACCTGCTAAAATGTGTAATCTTCACAGAGACATTGTCAGTTTGTAGGATTAATATCCACTAATAGGCATTTTGTCAAAAAGTACCATTGAAACATAAAATACCACAGGAACTCTCTTTTAAATCATATTTCAGGCGAAACAATTTAGTCTGGCTCCCTCCTAAGGAGGAGCTGGTGGAAATAACCAGGTTGGGCATCAGGCGTCCTACTAGCTAGCCCAGCTTGACCCTGGCTGGCTGCTGAAGCTTTAGAAGCCACTGAACATCACCCGGCCTCATTTAACACATGGAACAAATGCGACCTGACTGGCATGACTTGTCAGGCCCCTTCCATCCAGATCAATATCTAACTGCAAGGTTTTTTGACCATTTATTAATTCATTTTCCCCCCATGGTTATATTAATAAGTAAAAATTGAAATGTAGTTATTCTCATCCATTTTCCATATGCTTTAGCCATTATAGTGTACCTATATAAAATCCATTTTTGGAGACTAATACTCACTTTTAGCCAAACCATGTCAGAATAAGTTTGTGATCTACACATGTGTAAATTCAGAGATTGTATATATGCAGGTATTACATTATTTGTCTTAAAATTTGCTTTGTATAACTTTTAAATAATTTCCCAACCCTATAGTATAAAAAAACCTCAGCTTTACACTGAGCAATCATAGTATGTAACTTATGTTTTATGCATTTACTCTTCCAAGGTGTATATAATATTTCAGTCACATGATATGCACAGGCATTATTTCACAATGCAAAACTTTGTTTAAAATGGTAAGGTGTATATTATCGCCTTTTATTAAATAGCTGAAGTAAACACATCTTATGTAACTTATTCCAATCAATTTTTTTTAGAGATAGTATTTAGGATATGTGAAAGAAATTGAGCCATGTAAAACTGTTAGTTCTTTAATTAGACATATAATAAACATGTTAGGAATGGAAATTCAAAATAGTTTTAGTTACTAAGGAACTGCTATATTGCAAACACCATGTGGGAATTCTTATAAGATTATTTGTAGTCTTCAGAATAAGTATGTCATGTAAGCATTCTGGTCTCCAATTCCCAGGCAAATAAAGTGGTCCCAGACCCAAATACAAAGTAAGCACTGTTGGATTTCTGGAAGCCTGTTTGTCTTGGTTCTGCCTTCAGTATAAACCCTTGAAACATTATAAGACACAATGTCAGAGTAGAGTTTCCAGTGATTACATATCATTTTCATTGTTTTGAAACTAAAAAGAAGATATATCATGGTCTTCTATTAGTTAAAAGAAAATCCTTCCAAACTAGTTTTAGTAAGCTGGCATGGGTACTTTTACAAGTCTTTTGATTTTTATTGTGGAGAAGAATACTGGTAGGTTGTGAAATAATTTTTCACAAGTCCATGGTGTGAGAGAAAGAACATATGAAAACATTACCTTGTTTCCCAGATGGAAGACCAGAGGATGAGGCAGTGGATGATCTGAGACGGGTCATCTCAGTACTATTTAAATGATGCTCCCCCATGCTATGCTAATTCTGAGGTCAAAATACTGAAAAAGAGATTTGAATTCTACAAAATCCTTATGACTAGAAATTGTTTTTCTTCCTGATTTTAGTTCTACAGATTCTAGGGAGTAACTTAAGTGGTTTGACTTAGAACGTGATAACAGGAAAGGAGGTTGTATAATGTATAAATATTGTATGATTTTGTGTGGTGGCCTTCTCTGTCTTGAACTGGATTTTTGATTGAAGATAAGTTGTCGGGTTTTTTTTCCCTTCTCTCTTGGCATCTCTTTTTCCAAAGTAACGTGGACAAAAACAATTCTGTAATGAATTTCCTGTTGCAAAGTCTCCCAAATAAATATATGGAATAATTTTTTTATTATATTTTCTCTCAGGTTTTTGCCTCTGTTAAATTCATGTAATAAAAAATAATTATTAGTAATAATACTAAGTAATATATTATGTGTTGTAAAGTTGGCAGAAGGTAGACACATATCTCTATGGAGACTACTGAAGCCAAAGGTACAAATACAGAAAACTACATTGACCAAGTAGGTGATAAAAAGTATAAAGGAGGGCCAGGTGTGAGGGAATAAGATGGTGGGACCATGGCTTCCATAAGGGTGTGAGCCTATCCTCAGAGGAAAAGTCAATACTCAGCTGTAGTCAGTTTTGACCAACGCATTAATACTTCAGTGTAGGTACATCTTCTAATCTTTAGGAGTAGAACAAGAGTTTGAATATGTATGTGGATCTGCTTTTTATATGTTGTCTACTGATTTAAAATGTTTTAATATATTTTGTGGGCCATTCAAACACAAGATCCTAGGTTTTGACAAAGTGCCACTAGTAGGAGGTTTTGGCACAAAATATCTAGTTATGACTGTCTGTAATTTTTGAAGAATGGGTCATTTTGGAAAGCCAAAATTGCTTGCTTGACATACTTCCTCTTGTGGCTTCTCCCCAACCTCTGCAACCCACTGCACCAGCTCTAGGCATCTCTACCTCTTGAATGGATCATTGGGTCTAACTTCACAGTTGGTCTTAGAACCTTTCACCTGTCATTTCCACAATGTATTTTCTACATCACCACAAGATTAAAAAAAATAATAAATATGTAAGAGAACTGCTCAAAAACACTTCTCTGCCTTCTAATAATATCTAAGGTAATGTTGAAGATGTTAAACATGGTGTTCAAGGCCACTTGAGTTTTGCACAGTAGGTATTTGTGACCCTGTGTGTTACTACATTTTAAGTGTCATTCATACTGTTTGCTGAGAACACCATGAGTTCATGACTCTGTGACTTGGCATTTTGCCTCTAACCAAGAATACCCAACCCTCACATTTTCTTGGGGAGTACATATAAATTCCCATGTGTTCCTAAGATGGGTTGAAATTTGAGTGCAGTAGTGAAAATATCTGGCAAATATCATACAAACACAATTCCTTTAGTGCTTGTGTACAATTATATTTGTATTTCATAAAAACCATGTATAAAAATAAATATGTAGATAGGTGCTGGCAGTAACTGTAGTTTATTTAATATTTAATTATTGAATTCCAAAAATATGCCAGGAATTCATTCATGTACATAGACCAGATACATTAGCAAAGCAAAAATCTTTCTTTTTTTCATGAGAGCTGTGCTCTAAATGGAAGAAAGACTTAAAAAACATAATAATTAAGTCATGTGGTTGTTCTGAGTGTGATGTATACCAAGGAAAAACGGTATTGGAGAAATGGAGTGGGGAGTTTTGGCAAGGATTGGTTTTCAGTATTAGATTTTGTGGCCAGGAAATGTCTTCCTGATGAGAAGACTAAAAACTTGAATGAAATAAAGAAGCAAACTGTACAGAAGCTGGGAGAAGAGCAATCCAGTACAAGGCATGAGAAGGGAGCAGGCCTGCATGTTGACAAAAAGCAAGTGGGACAGGGTGGTTGGCCTTGAGGGCATGTGGTGAAACTGAGGTCAGAGAAGCAAAAAGAGCAAGAAATGCAGGGATTTTAGGACATTGTGATGACTTCCAAAGACTTTTACTCTGGAATTCAGCTCATGGCCATGATTATATCAGGAGCTAGGTATATATTCTCCTGCTTTAAATATCCAAAAAAGAGCAAAATAAATGATACTACTATTTTAAGACATCATGCAAACAGAAATGTAGGACTTGATCCTTGAGAGGAAAACAAGAAATGAAAATAGTCCTATGATTGCCCCAGCTCATTTCCTGGAAGAATTTACAAACTGCAGTGCAGGGACATGGGGCCTAAAAAGAGTAGGCTATTCCTCTGAGTTGAAGAGAAATAGTTGAGACTAGTGCTGGCAAGGGTCTACAATTAACACAACAGAAAACTAAAGAGGAGAAAATTCCAAAGACAGGAGAGAACTGAGGAGAGAAAGAATTCTGGAGAGATACAGGGGATTGTCCTTAATCTTTTGAGTTTTGCTCAAATAAATGTGAGGAATCCCCATGAGGCTGAGACAAAACTCTGAAAGGAGCATGTTGTACAAGCCCTAGAACTCAAAGAAGGCTGAGAACAAACCATGTGACTGCCACCCAGAGTGCAAACACCTTGTAATGCACATGACATTGTTAGATGCCTTAGTAGCAGTCACATAAAGTTCCTAATGAAGAAGTCTGGATTGCCTGAATGCCCTGGATTGCCTACTAGAGTTAAAAGAAAGCCCAGAAGTGAAGAATTGTTTACAAGCGCCTTCACTGTTACCCAGAACATGTTAGTAATATATAAAGGAATAAAAAAAGAATAATTACAACCCCCAAAAAGGTAAAATCACAGTGGCATCCAAACAAAAATACCAGGCCAGGAATAAAGAATGAAAATATGACTCACAATGAAGAGGAAACCTCAGTCAGTATAAACAGACTTATAAGTGATTAAGTGATATACATAATAGATTTAGTAAACAAATATATACTTACTGTAAATATATACTATATGTTCAAATTCAGAAAAGCATCAGCACATTTGAAAACTAAAATGTCTGAGATGATGTGTATATTGAATGTAGTTTATAGCATGTTTAGAAAGAAAAATAAGGGAACCTGAAAATAAAGTTCTAAAACTATTCAAATTAACATGGACCTAGAAACTGATGGAAACATTATTATACTGAGTGATTGAGTGTAGGGCAACTGTATGTTAATAAAAATGTAACTGTAGTGAGGTGAGGAGAAGATAGGATAAATACTTGAATCAATAAATGGTTAAATATTTTCCAAATGCTAGGAACATTGTCAGCTGTTCATCAAGGAACTCAACAAAGGGCAAGTGCAAGAGCATGAAAAACACTTAATTGAATACATCGTCATCAAACTGCTGGCAGGCAGTCATAAAGAGGATATTTAACAGTAGGTGGAAAAAGAAAGACATGTCACATACAGACTTTGAAAGACACTAATGGCAGGTGATTTGATTTTGCAATAAAAGCTAGCAGACAGTGGCACATTTCTTAAGTACTGAGAAAAAAACACCTGTCAAAAAAAGTATATAACCAGTAAAAACCTACATCTGAAATGAAAAGAAAATAACATTTGCTGACTATCAAAGCTGAAAGAATTAATGGTCTGCAAACTTGCCTTATAAGAAACAAGAAAGGAAACCCTTCAGGCTGAAGTGATACCACTTGGAAATCTGTACCCAAGGGAAGCACACTGCAAATGGCAAATATGAGGTAAATGTGAAACTTTATTTATGTTTTAAAATTCTTTACAAGGAAAATATTTTAAAACAAAAATAATAATATATGGTGCAGGTTTTAAGGTATGTAGAACTAAAATATCAGGCAACATCACCTGGAAAGGTTGGAGGGTGACATTGAAGGCTCTTCTTGTCAGATTCCCTGTCAGGATGACTGCTGTGGAAAATACAAAAGATAACAAGTGCTGGTGATGTTGTGCAGAGATGGGAGCCCTGGTGCACTGTTGTAACGCAAACCAGTGCAGCTGGTACAAAACACGAAGGAGGATGCTCAAAAAATTCACAATAGAACTACCATAAGGTCCTCTATCCTACTTCTGGGTATTTATTCTCAGGAACTGAAATCAGGATCTGGACGAGACAACTGCACACCATGTTCTTTGCAGCATTCTTCACAGCAGCAAGATGTAGAGCAACTTAAATGTGGTTTGATAAATTAATGGATAAATAAAATGTGAGATATACACAACATGGAATATTATTCAGCTTTAGAAAAGGAAATGGTGTTATTTGGGACAACAGAGATGGACCTCAAGGATATTATGTAAGTGAAATAAGCTACACTGAGTGATAAATATTGTATGATCTTACTTTTACATGGAATCTAATATAGTCATGCTCAAGGAATTATGAAATAGAATTCCTTTTGTAGGGGCTGGGATGAGGGCAAAACAGGAAACTGATGGTCATCTGTACAAAGTCTCAGCCATTCCATGTAAATAAGTTCTGGAGATCTACTGAGCAGCATAGTGTCCATAGATAACAATACTGTACTGTATGCTAAAGATTTGCTGAGAGAGTAGATTCTATGGTAAATGTTCTTACAAAACATACACAGAAAATATTAATAATAATAATAATAATAAAGGGAAAGGAGGAAATTGGGAGGTAATAAATCTGTCTAGGTGATGGTTTTGTAACAGAGGAGAACTAAATTTAATCTCTGGGATTTAAAATTTAGCACAAATATGAACTTGAGAATGAACTCAAGTAGCCCCCAAAACATTGTGACCACTAACAGATCCCAGTTTCCCTTTGTTCTCTCTGTTTTCTGAGTCTCAGGGTCAGAGATAATGCAGAAACCCAATTTTGCAGAACCCAAGCCATCCTGTCCCAGAGTCCGGAGAAGGAACTGATAAGGGAAACAAAAAGCAATTGAATCAGCGCAAGATGGTCTGCTTAGATCCTTGAAAGTTGCTACGTTACATAGTCTGTGAATACCATAACCTGTCTCCCACAGTTTTCCCTTTAAAAGCCCTAAGTGTTTGGCCTTCGGAGGCACAAGAGTTCTTTAAGGCATGAGCCTGCCACTCCCTCATTGGTTGGCAAATTAATAAACAATTCCTCTCCTTTCTTCAAAACCTTGTCATTGACTTTTGTGATTTGACTGTGGTGACAAGGACCAGTTTTCAGTAACAGTTTCATGCATATATATTTATCCCCAAAGTCATCACGTTGCATATACAAATAGTATCACCTTCTATATCAATCTCAACTCAGTAAAGTGATTCAAAAAATAAAAAACAAATTTTGGTTGTTTTAAGCCCCTAGGTGTCTGGTAATTTGTTACAGTAGCAATAGGAAACCAATATAGGCAGTGTGGGGATATTATAAGTAGTATGGCCTTTGGAACCTAATGACCAGGGATATTGACTTCTTTCCTCCTTTATTTTACTCATGATTGTGAGCAAGACACTTAATTCTGTTCAATGTTGGATTCTTTATGTGGATGTCACAATACCTGCTTCAACAGGATTGTACACAGATTTCATAAAACTCCTTATGGGAAAGCACTTAGTCCTCAAACATAGTAGGTAATAATTATTCTCTATGCGTTTTTTAAGTATTTGCTCAGGGTCAGGCATTGTACAGGTGCTGTCTGTTGGTTACGGCTTTACTTGTACCAGCGGCTCCTTTAGGGTCATCACACAAGAGTAGATGAGGTTCAGAGAGGCTAAGTTACTTGGCCAGAATCACACCACCAGAAAGGGAGAGAGTCATAGTTAAAACATTTGAAACAATATGTACATGTAAAGATACCTATTTGTTCGGCCATTGTTAGACATTTAAAAGCTGATAGTGAATCTAGCCTCTTCCAAAACATAACCATGAGCCAAAGTTGTTTCTCAGTACCTAATTCATGAACACTGCCTACTGACAGAATGTCTACATGACCTCTTGCCATCTTAAAGTCACATATATTTTGGAACTGCACTGTACTTAAACTCTTTTATGATTGAAACTTGCTGTGTTCACAAATAGTGAGCAATATAATGAGTATTTGTACACATAGGAAGATGTGTGTGTGTGTGTGTATATATATATATATATATATATGTTTATTAATATATGGGTACATGTTAGAGGTAGAGCCTGCCAGATATACATAGGTTAAATGTAAAAAGCCATGGGCAGAGGAGAAACAAAATCAGTGATTATTTTTCGGTTTTGAATCTGAGCGAGTGCACAGTGAAGTTAACAGAGACTGATGGTGGGCACAGTGGAGAGTTCTATTTCAGATTTCTTAAACAGCACAATTCTTTCTTGCCCAAGAGTGTAAATTAGAGGGTCAAAAGGCAGTTCAGAGGGGAGCACAAAGCCCAACATAACTCAGTGTTCTACCAGCTCCCCGTGGCTCTCTGATTCCTTCCTCAGCGTCCGAGCTCATCCCTCTCCTTATGTTCTCTTCGAATGTATTTGGTCCCAAAATTGGCCCTTTCGGCTATGCCACCCAATAAGGATTAGAAATTTGCCTTCAGTCTTGGTTGCTTTCTCAGGGAAATAAGCCTTGTGTCCTTGAATTTTGTTGAGTATAACGTTCTATCTTAGATAAATTGTAAATCAGTATAATTTGTAAATTTTTACAAGTCACTATTTGCAGCCATTGGATAGCTGAGACTTTATTTCCAGCTACTTGCTAAAAGTGCATCAGTTTTGCTTAAAAATATGACTAAAATCAAAGGCAGAATTTTAACCAGTATTCCAGGGATTTCATGCAAACTGCTTGAATTGGAATTTCTTCACTACAGATTATATCAAAATTAAAATGAGTTTGCCCTAAAGATTTTCTTTCCCTTGAATAACTTCCCAACTTAGATACAGACTGTATCTTCTACAATCATTGTACCATATGATTATAAAATAGCATTGCTTGTCTTTAGAAATATTGGCATATTGACAAAATGTGTGGATACTGGCATATCACAGTTAACAGAAAAATTTTAATGAGAATGAAGATGAAGATGGTGTCCTGTGTCTCTCTCCCAAAGATATGCTGAAATTGTGACCCCCGATACCTCAGACTGTAACCTGATTTAGAATACAGGTGTATTTAGTTAAGATGAGGTCAACTGGGGAATGGAGGACCCTTTACCCGATATGAATGGTGTCTTCATAAGAGACACAGAACTGGAAGGCAGCTTTGTGATAATAGAGACAGAGTTAGAAATGATGTATTCAAAACCATATAGTACCAAGAATGGCCAATCAATGCCTGAAACTAGGATGATGTAAAGAAGGGTTGTATCCTAGGGCTGTCAGATGAGAAACACTCTGCAGAGAGAACAAGGAGCGCATAAGTTTCTGTTATTCTTAGCCACCATTTGAGACTTTGTTACAGCTGCCCGAAAAAATGATACGATGGGATAACCATATATGCTTGATAAATCAATTTATAATGCAACCAGCTTTTTTTTTATTATTTTTATAATGCAGTTAACAGAGAACAAAGAAGGAGAAATCAAATAGTTCAGGGAATACCAGTACTATTGTTGTAACACTATTGATCATGGATTTCAGGTGTGTTGTTCATGTAACACTAGTTGACTGGATTTTCTTTTTCATTTTTGAAAGGCTGGAAATTTTTGATGGGTCAAATTATCTGAAAATTCCAATGTAATGCAGAACATAATACAAATAATACTGTATTCCTTTAAATTGTTTTGAAACATGATCTCAAAGTACTTTGGATGTGTTTATTATATGGAAGGCTAAAAAGGTGTTAGTAGGTGGGTTAAATCATTTTTGAGTAGGAAGATTCATCAGGAGAAAGAGAGCACGTAGGTCTTCCCGCCAAGCCTGTGAATAAAGAGAAAACATTCTTTGTATATTAAATATGAACTGTAGATTAAATCCAGCTAATAACTACGCTGTTCTTTACTGTGGCTGTTGAGTGATCTCTAGACGGATTCCTCAGTCCCCGACCAAGTGTTCACAGCTGCCCCTATTTGTTACCGTCTGCTTTGTGTTGACCAAGTATTCTTCTCTCGCCTCTGAACCTTGCTTGCCTCAAGCCTGAACAAGCACTAAAAATGGAATGTGCAGAAGCAGCTGAGCAGAGAGGACATTCTCTACATAAGACTCTCTTGGTCATTTCCCCCTCCAGCTCAGATATTGTTTAACGTTTCTGCCAGTCTTTGCTCAGGTATCATTACCCTTCTAAAGAAAAGCCTTTCCTGTTTCATGTTGAGAGACATGCAGTTTTTGGATCTCCCTTATACAATGGTGTGTGTTCTGAAAAAATGGCTTTCCTTTTCTAAATTTGAATACTTTTTAATTTGACATTTGAAAAAGATCCCTGACCAAAAACTGTGTGTTGCTTAGAACCATTCACTGAAAACACTTTATGAAAATGATTTTAAAGTAGTCAGGCAACCAGACTCCACTTGCTGCTCTCTATACTACTCCTTTCTTGGTTGCAGCTCTTATTTCTCATCCTAAATCATTTTGACGGTTTCCCAAAGAACTGCTTTGTCTGCACTCCCTGTCGCTTTACCTGCCATTCTCCTGCTTGCATAAAGGCTAAATAACCTATCCACTCACATCACTTCCTTACAAGGGACATTCTGCCTGACAATGGCTTGCTTTAACATCCATCTTTAAGACTAGCTAATAAGCCGTCAAGGGCACAGACCTGGCTTAGTGGCATTTATATCTGCAGTAGCTACGTCTCTGCAGGCTCACAATGTGGCCAAGAAATATCTAAAGGCTCAATGACTACAAAGTTCACTTGGGCCCTATTTCCTATAACAGGAACACAAGGAACTTTATTTCCAGTTATTTCTTCTCAAGTTTCAAGAACTCCTTTACTTCGAGGTCTACACATCTCATAGTCTAATTATATACCAAGGATTTTCTTTCCCTGATCACTCAGGGAGTTAAGAAATATGGAACACATATAGAAAATTTCATAGAATAAATTTCTTTGATATTTCTTTCTCCACTTGGCACCTCTCACAAGAGATTCAGTGGTTCAGTTCTGCATTTTAGCCTACTTGGCTTTTCAATTTGAATGCTCTTCTTTCAAATTTAATGTAGCCAAATTATCTTCTTAACATCCCCTACTCAAAACACACAAAACATGTGAACAAAGCAAAATTCTCTCTCTAAAAAAATAGAGAAACAGATAAACAGGGAGGCATCGTGGCATTGCTGAAAGGCTTATTACTTAGCTCTTTTAGCTGTCAATCCAGTTCTGACAACCTGAGTACACTTCTTTTCTGTGAGGCTTTGCCCATTTGGTCTTTCATTCAATCCATCATCAATCTCATGATCGCTTTTTCTCAGAGCCTCTTTCTCATAATTCTTTAACCCTTTCTATCACCAACTATTTCAGTGGCCTCACCCCTCCTCTGAGATCGAGCCTACACATTTCATCCTCATTAATGTCTCCCAAATAACATTTTAAATTTATCCTTCTTTGATTAAATATCTTCAACTGCTGCCCAATGCCTTGGTGGGGGTGGGCTGGGGTTCAAGTTCAGAAACTCTTAACCCTGTCACTAATGGCAACAGGAAATTCAATTTGAATGAATTCTCTATATACTTTTGAAAATAAATGAAATCTTTAGGAACTATTTCCACTTGGTACTCTAAGACAGTCTTCTTCTATCTCCAAAAATATTATTGTATTTTGTATCTAGATACTTAATCTTCATAAAATTTTAGGTGTTTTTATGATGTTTTAGATGACATTCACTTTCTAGAAGGAATTTGGGAATATTTCCTGATTTTTTTAGAACAGTGGTCCCTTCTCCTCAGAAACCCCAAGGAAAAGTTTTTGAAATTTTATATTCTCATGAATCATATGGGAGTCTTATTAAAATGTAGGTTCTGATGCAATAGGTCTGGGGGTAGACTCAGATGCGAAATTTGAGGCAGATTCCCATATGGCCCTTGTGCAGCTTCTCCAAAGATTACATTTTGGAAGGAAATGTTCAGAAATTATCCAGGTTCAGATTTAGTGTAGGGCAGTCTACAGTCAGTTATATATGATTCTCATCAAGGGCTTTTATGAACTATGTCTTTTATGGTCTTACCAATACTATAAAGTGTTAAGTATGATAATAACACCTTTTTTGTCCATGAGAAATTGGAAGTTTAGAAAAGTTTAGGCAGAGTTCAAGGTCATGAAATAGTAGTCAGGACCAGGATGCAAAAACAGCAACAAAAGCCCAAACGCCCAGAGACATTAGATGAGTAAGTACATTTGAGGAGAGCTCTCCCTGGTACATTTCTTCCATGGGGCTATTTTTCTTTTGAGAGCTTGCTTTTGTTTATTTTTGTTTATCTGTCACCATTGATACTTCTGTGGAATATAGAATGTCACTAGACCTGGCTTACCTCCGTCATCATGTCCTGTGGTTACTAAGCACTGAAGAAAGGAATTCGAAACATAGAGGATGGTTGGTTTTCAGTATATGATGAGTATGATGAATATTGCGCCCCTGGTGGATTGGGGAAGTAGTTGACCTATATTGCACAGCAACAGGAAAGAGAAAATCGCAGAGAAATGAGACAAGGACACAGCAAATACATCACAATAATTTCCATTTAAAATTAGGATATAAAAGTTTGTAGGATCTTCTATGTTCTCTCCATGATTGTTTTTCCAAAGCTTTTGCTTTAGCCCTTTATCACAGAGATGCCTCAGAGATAAGAATAGATTGTTCTTTTAGAATAAATATTCAAAGAAGAAAATACATTTCCACTATTCCTCATCATGAGAATGCTTACACAATCATACTCTACAACAACGATAAATCTATTCAAATAAGGAATGGATTAACATTGTAATACATGTTTAATTGTCAAGTTTTCAAATGAATGAAAGTGCCTTACCCCATCAAATGAGTCAGCACTCTTGGAAAAAAAGAAAAGAAGAGAATAATGAACATCTTAATTTTATAAATCCAGGTTGAATTTAAAAGTACAGTTAGAATTCACAATTATGTCTAAACTAAATGGATGCAAAATCTTAGGTAACCGATACACTAAACAAATGTTATTTGTTTAATGACATCTTTAAAATGACTAAAGGGTAGAGTATTGCTCAAAATAAATTGCTCCATTAAACTATCAGTTTGCACTGGCCCAAATTTTTTGTGTGTGAAAGGGGAGAAAACCTATCACGATAGAAAATGAAATGAAAAGCTAGCCTTTGATGTGCTGAACACAAATGATTTTATTTTGATATATTTTAAATAGTTTAAGGCTACATACTTTCAAATATTTATTGTGCTGATGTGATAAACTGTGATCCACAACCAAATTGTTTTTAAAACTCCCAGTAGAATTTGTTGTAGTTGATGATTATTTTTATTTAACTATTTTCCAATATTTAGCCACAAACAACACCAAAATAAAAGGAGCCATATGTTTAACACAAGAAGAAACAAAGAGGGAGGAGAAGGATGAGCCAGAAAGAGCTTCAGAGAGATCCAGTTTTACCTGGGACACACAGTAGAAAATGACATATAAGCTGGGAGTTCCTGACATTTGGTAGGTGTAGAGCCTTTAATATTTCAGTGTCTTTTATTACCCTCAGCCCCACATCTTTATGGTGCTCATCTGAAAATTGTCTAGCACATGAAGCTAATTAGACTTGAGCATCTGGATTCATTCTAAGTCCTTAATGACCTTATGCAGGTGAGTTCAAGGTAAATGCCCATCTAAACATCATTAACATTTATAAAGCCATATTCAGGTCAATGCATATATAAGCCACAAGAAATAGTATCTTCGGGCAATTACTGAGAACATGTTCTTCAATATTTCCTGTTATACTTACAATCATGGTAACCATGAGAGCCATGATGAGGGCAAAGATAAAGATCTTCATATTTGGCAGCGTCCTGTGAAGGCACGTGTGAAAAATCAGTAGCACACTCACTCCTGTGTTTACAAACCAAACACCTACTGATCAAACAGCTCTGGAACCTTGTGAAACATACTAGAAGTACGAAGACCATCAAAACACATTGCCTGACATCATGGAACTGAGAGACTAATAGGGGACATTGGAAAATAAAGAAAGTTAGGATAATGATTAGGGCAGAATTGAAAGAAATGTTTAGAAGATAGAATGACAAACTGTAGACACTGGTTTTATAATTGAGTTATTGAAAATGAGCCAGGTTTGTGGCTTGACAATTGTGTATATATGGTGTAACCCTGGTATGAGAAAATCAATGACAAGGAGTAGAGAAAATTCTAATTGAAAAGGAATTTCAGGAAAATTATTTGTAGAGACTTTGAGAAATTGAGTTGGTAAAGATGATTTAATATTCCAAATAATATTAATTAATAAAAGTGACTTAATCTTGGATTCCTTAATGTTTTTATAATTCTGTATATGCAAGTGAGCCCATTCTGTGGCTATTGAAAGAGAATCAGGCAGATTATTTCTGAATGATAGTCATCTAAATACAAAGATTTTGCCAAGTATAGAGTAAAAATTGGGTAAAGACATCTTTTCCTCATCTTTTTTAACCATCAGTTTGATAGAATATTACAGCAATAGCTTTTATCTATGGATAGAATAAACTATTCTGTTAAAGGATTAAGTCCCTAACACATGAAGCAGAACTTGGGAATGGTGATATTTCCCTTGTTCTTTATCTGCCAAAGTTGTCTCATTCATTTATATTTAGTACTGAGGTAGAAGACAAACTGTGAACATTGTATACTGCCTCATGAGTTTTTCTATTATTTACAAGTTAGACCAAATGGTAAGTCATGTTATGATAAAAAAAGATATAACTTAAAGGGTTGCTTATAACTGGAATGTCATTGAAAATAGAGGGCTGAGGGAAATTCACAGAAAATGGTCTTTTACAGAGATAAATAGATATACATATAGATACAGATAGATAATTTAATGGCGTTGAAAAAATATTTCCCAAAGGACCCAATGAAATAGTTGAAAGAGGAAAATCATTTTTTTCATCAAAATCACAAATGAAATGAAAATGTTTCAAATAAAGTGAATTATTAGCATAGTCTGTTACACACAATTATGCACAAAAACAATTTAAAGAATGAGACACCAAAGAGGTAATAGAAGGTGAATTACTGTTGGGAATTAAGTAATTTTGAAAATAGTTACTCAAATCTTCAAGAGTACACAAAATTCACCAGAAGAGAATTTATATTACTCAAGAAATTATTTTCTTATAAAATTTGTTTCATCTTGAAATCAGTAGCCAAAAAATATTATTAACAAAGTGGACGTCATATATTAAGTCAAGGAGGTAAAAAGGCATGTATGACTCACCAACAGAGAAGACAGAGCACATGCCCATTTGCTACATCATTTGTTTTGTGCTATGATTGCAGTCAACTAAGAGGCACTGAGATAATGACATATAGTTATTGATTCTTTAGTTTCTTTATGAGACATTATCAATAAATAATGTACATTTTGTATATTCAACTAATTTCTTCAAACATAAGATTAGAATAAGACAACATATTAGTCTGTACGCGAATATATTACCTTGTTCCCAAGATGAGACTCAAGAGTCAGAGAAGCCGAAATTCTGAAGCTTAAGCGATGATGTGTTCTTCTAGAGCACCGTCGTATTTATACAAACTGAAATCCTCCAGTTGTTTTTCTAAGTGTGAAGTATGAGATCATATTATGGAACTGAAAATAATGCCCCATATCTGTCCCCACAGACAGTAAGAGCAAACTTAACAGGGTGACTTTACAATAGAAGACTGTGAGGCAGAGTCACCAGGAAACAAACGGAGCCATCAAATGTTAATGCCAGTGTTAGTCCAGGCAGATGTGAATGAGACAAAGGGAAAAGTATGCTGGAGTAAACCAAGCATAGAAATGAATTGAAAGGGTAAAAATGTTTCTGTAGGACACCATCCACCCTGTTTCAACAAGTACATGTCCAACGTGGAGCAACTCAAAGCCAAAAATGATACCATCTTACCAAAATTTTGCCTGTGTTTGTCTAATAAATGGTAAGAGATGGCATAATAAAATTGGTCATCATTGACGTCAAAGATGTCCTACAAATTTTAAATTGTACTCTGATTCCATTAACTTCAGGATATTTGAAGTCTGAAGAATATTAAAATATTTGAGAAACCCAGTAAATCTGTGAATTTTATAAGATAAAGCAATTATTCTGATTTTTAATGTCAAATAACCATAGAAGCTCAGTACTCTGTATCTTGCATAAAACTGGATACTTATGTTTTGGAATTTAATATATTTCCTATGAGTCTTTAAGGGCTTTATTTCTTAATGGACGCTTTCTTTTGAACTTACTAACTAGAAAGAAGGAAGAGTTGGTTTTCACTAAGTCCCTAGGTAAATTGGTATATAAATTCACATCTTTGCTAGTGGTTACATAATTCAATATATCATTTTATAAGTATCAGAAATTCATTGTTGAAGTTTAGATAACTTTTATGTGGCAGTTCATTGTTCCTTAAAGTGTGGTACATTGGACCCTGAGAAACAGCGTCACCTGAAAGCCTGTTGGAAATGGAAATTTGTAGGCCCTCTTTCCAGACATGTTGAACCAGCATCTTTTAGGTGCAGTATGAATCCCATTCTAACGACATACTTAGTTGATTATTTGTGTGCCAAAGAGTTTGAAAAACCTTATAACTCATAAATGTATTATTACTCTATAGATGATCCTATAAATATAACTTAAGGTTTAATTTACTGTTAGGTAAAACATATGATTTATCAAACAAGTCCACTGATACTATTTTATTCTCTGGTTAATATACAAAACATAAATATTTTATAAAGACCAAAAAGAGTTAAAGTGAAGTCCAATTTATATCACACTTATTCTTTTTTCATTGATTTCTAAGCTTTGTAGATATATAGTCAATCTCAAATGTAAAACAAATCCATCTAGTATATTCCTGATGGAAAAAATACATAATAAGCACTGAAATAAGTCTGACTTTAAAAAATGTGCCCTGCTTATTCCATTGTGGAAAATCAAATGATTTCCCCTCCTTCTTCTTCTCTTTCCCTTCCTTCCCCACTATTTCATCCCCTCTTTCTCCCTCAATTATCTCTTCATGATTCATTTAAGCCAAGTGCTAGGCGTTATTCCAGCAGACCTGTGACAGGCAGGCTAGTGAACAAGTGAATCAAAGCTCCAAAGCTGCTCCCCAACTTCAGCCGCAACCAAAGCAAACTGCCAGCTAATAACACTTGATAGACACGGATACACACATTTAAGACCTACAACCAAGCTTAACTCACTCATATTTTGGGTGGGACACCAAAATGGAAGCCTTAATCCACCCATCATTTTCTGCTTCACCATGAAGGAAGTGTGGGGATTGCGTGTGACAGTGGGGATCCTGAATAGTGGACTCTGTCAAGGTTAGCCTTCCTGTGTCAGCTGTGGTTTTATCCTCCTGGAACTGTAGGTCACTTTAGAATATCGATGGACCAGAACACGTCCTGATACTTTATAATTAAGACAGATACCTCTTCCTCTATAGCCAACCACCATATTGTTTCAAAATGTCAGGTCTTTCATTTACAAGGGAAAAATCAATAAAGAGCTACTGCTATATCACAAGTGTGACATTAAATTGATGGCATGAGGATGTACCTGTGACAGGTATTTATGCTGGATTTTCTTTCTCCTCTTCCTTCACCTCTTGTTCTTTTTCCTTGCCCTCCTCCTTTCGTCCATCTCCTTCTCCTCTCATTGCTCCTCCTCCTCTTCCTTCTCCCTCATTTCTCCTAAGATAAAATCATGGTCTACAGTCTATGACAAGAATCCACAATGTTTATTTATTTGACAAAAATCATTTTGTGTTATATTCTTCTGAATTACTAAAATGAAAAACACTGCAATTGGTGAATATATAACAACATATGACTACATCATAGATAATGTGAAACCTCCTAGGCTTTGGGGTCACAAAGTGACTGTCTCCTATTCCTGCCCTAAAGGGCCATCTTGCCTGAGTGTTTCATCCCCAGGCAAGTTCACTATGAATTCAGTGAGACCAATGAATGACAATGGAACTTTCTTGAGGAAAAAGCATTTATAACTGGTATTATTCTCATGATGGTAGGTGGAGCACTAGAATCATATCTGCATCCAACAGTGTGCAGGTCTGTAATCCACCTCCATCTCTACCTCCATCCAGAGCTCTTTATATAGTGAGTCAGTCAATAATAGTTCATTGTCTGTGGGTATGGAAGCATTAGCCTAGCAGTGGGCCAGTCACATCATCAAGTAGTTTAGGGTCAGGTGAGGATCCTGGCCACAGGAACATCCATTTTCCCCACACTCCTCCCCTCCAGAACTCTTGCCTCACAATCTACCACCCTCAGTCCTCTGGGATGATCCCTGTGAGAGGAAGCTGGAGCACTGTAGCCAGATTCCACAACAGCAACAAATGATAACAAAAACATATAGATAATAACAAAATTATGATACAACAAAATTTTGATACAGGTAACAAAAATTACAATAATCCTTGAGCCTGAGGAGGTTATTCCAGCTGTTTTCAAAACCAGTTCTACTCAGATGAGTTCACAACTCACACTTTCCAGGGAAGGCCAGTAGTAGTACTGATAGGGAGCTCCATGCACCCCAGTGAGTAGCACTTTTTGCTAGGATAGGTGCCTAATCCACAAAGACCTTAAGGATGATAAGACACATGTTTTAATGACACCAACATAGGCAAATCTGGTCCACTAGGTAGGATGCATGCAAGAGAGTGGTCCCATGATAGGACTGTAGCAGGAAGGGGGTCCCATCCAGGTATAGTATACCATACCTTTACCCCTTTTTCTGTGGGAGTTACTGAGGGATATGTATATAGGGCTACTGAAGGTGCATGCACTGGCCTTAATGACAAAACAAAACTCCCCAATAAGATGCTCCTACACTTCTGGCAGTTTAGGATATACTACTGTGATCTTTGGGGGGTCATGCTGCGGTTACTACAGGAATACACAGGAAGCCAGATTCCAGGCCTTGTACCTAAGATGCCAGGAGGGCCAGCCATCATTGGTCCATGTGTCAAAATATCCAAGGTCATGTCCACTCAATGGAGTCTCCAAGGTTTAGTGCATTTGGTGCTGGCAGCCAAATATTCTGATGGCTAAACCTTGGCTTTAATGATTCCTCCTTAGTTTCTACTTGCAGTTGTACAGGGGAGGCAGCAATATGCATTAGCATGTCTATGGGGTTGAGTGCTCCCTTCTGGGGCTTCTCATTCAAATACTGTAGCACTGTCCATAAGCAGACTGACCAGCTCTGTAGACTATTAGTGTCTGACTTCTGGCCAGATTTCAACAAACCATTGTACCTGTCTTCATGCCTGCCATGGAGAGTTGTATTGTACATGAAGCTTCCATCTGATTCTTAACTGTTGCACCCATTCTTGTAGTGCATATCCAGTAAAGTGGCTCCTTTGATCACTCTTAATTACCTGTGGTCAACCATAGGGTGCAAAGAGATGCTCCAGGCCTCTTTTGGTTATTTATTGGTCTGCACAACATAAAGGAAAGGCAACCAACAGTCCAGTAGCTGTGTCCACACAAGCCATGGCATATTGGCATCCTTCTGACACAGGCAGAGGCCCAGTATAGTCTATCTGCCACCTGAGAGGGGGTATTGGCCCCTTAGCTTTGTCCCATGTTGCTGTGCAACTCAGTATAAGTTCCTTTTAGAGCATACAATGCACTCCTGCTGGCCTCTGCTGACTTCTTCAAAGGTCAAAGGCAGTCCCCACCAATAGGCTACAGCCCATATTGTCTTTTGCCCTGCATGCAACAAATGATGATGTAACCATTGGGGCACATCAGAGGCAGGCTTTCCTTCTAGCCAATGCACCTGGGCCAATTCATCTGCTTCATCATTTCCTGGGGATGCCAGTGGCAAATTACCTGTCACATGATATACTGTAACTGTTTTAATCTGACCACAGGCCCATAAGTCTTGCCACAACTCTTGCCCCTAAAGGGGTCAGTGACCAACCAGCCAGCTGGCATGGTACCAGGTTGGTAGCCGCAGGGTCAAGTCTCAAAAGATGGCCTAGCTGTCAGTGGAGACAACTGGGGAGGGCTCCTGGCTGATCACAAGCCACACTGCCCTCAACTCTTCCAAATGAATGCTCTTCCCCTCACCATCTTCCATCCATATTGTCTCAGTCTTAGGATGGAAATCCAAAGCCCTCCACTTTGGGGACTGCTCATGACAGGAGCCATCTGTGTACCATGCATTTTTGGGTACAGGGCTCTTCCCTCCTGATAAGGGCTCTTTGCTATTAATGACTCTAAAGCAAATTCTTCCTGCTTTTCACCAGTATATGTCACTGGTCCCAATAAGTGCTGGGAGTTCTTCACTCAAGGGTCTAGTAGAAAGGGTGCTACACTGCTATAGGTACATGCCCCACTTGGCCAGTGTAGGCATCTGTGCCATACCACTCTGTGACTTTTGGGTCCAGCCTCTTACCCACCCTGTGATCGGATAGGTGATTATTACCTTTATCAGAGTCATTCTGGTAATGGGTTCTGTGGCCAGCAAGGTGCGATATATGGAAGCCAGTTGTTTCTCTATGATGGTATACCATACCTCTTCTCCTTTCCAGAGTTGCAACCAGAATCCAATAGGCTGGCAAGTTCATTCAAGCCACTGCCAGAGACCCCAGACATAACCATCTTCAGTTACATGAACATCCAGTTTACAGGGCTTTGATGGGTCTATCACACTCAAGGCCTGCATGGACTTGACTGCCCATTTGCTGTGGTAAAGGCAGATGTATATGTCTTATCCCAGTCCCACCTGATGCCCCTTTATACCAAATATTATAAAGGCTTTAGAATTTGTTCCAAGTGTGGGATGAACACTCTTGAGTAGCCTAAAAGACCCCCAAACTCCTGTAACAATGCCACAGTTGTAGGGATAGCAAAAACCTGGACTTTCTCTATGACTGCTTCTGGTATAACTTCAGTTTTACCCAACCAGACAACCCCCAAGAATTTGACTGACAAACCATGTCCCTGAGCATTGGTGCTGTTCACAGCCCATCCTTTTCCTGTAGATGTTGCTGTACCTTCTAGATCTGAAAAAGAATCAGACGTGAGCATATCATCAGTATAATGGTACAGTCATACCATTGGTGGTTTCTCCCATGATTCCAATCTGGGCTACAAGTCCATAACAAATGGTGGGGCTATGGAGATACTCCTGTGGAAGGACAGTGAAAGTCCATTGCCATCCTTCCCACTTGAAGGCTAATTATTCTTGACTTTCCTGTTCTATGTCAATGGAAAATAAGGCATAGCAAGGTCTACAATATAATTATATGTTCCTAATTGATATCCATCAAGTCTGCAATAGAGGGGACAGCAGCATGCAAAGGGGGTGTGACTTTATTAAATTCTCTGTAATCCACAGTCACATGCCAGGAGCCATCCAGCTTTTTTACTGGCCACACTGGGAAATTGAAAGGACTATAGGTGGGCTTTATACCACCCACCTTTTCCAGTTCCTGGAGAATTTCTCCAATTTCTTTATGCCCTCCCAGGCAATTTGTATTGTTTGGTATTAGTTACCTGCTGAGGCACAGGCAAAGCTATGGGCGGGTGCTTGGCATGTCCCCTCAGAACTGCCTTCACTACACGTATCCTTAGTCTGAAATCACCTGCATTCATCTGCAACCATAGGCCCTGAAGGATATCTACCCCAAAAGTATACTTCAGGGATGGGAGAGATATCCACAGTATACTCCTCTGGGGGTATATGCCCTATTCCCAACAGAATTTGGGCTTGTTTCACTCTGATAACCTTACACCTGTACACATCTATAACAGTGGGGTTCTCAGGAAACCACTCAGGGTTGCCGCATATCAGTGAACTTTCAGCCCCTGTGTCTACCAGAGCCAGGACACATTGTACATTCACTGGGGACCAACTGATTGATATGTCAACATGTGGCCTCAGGTCCCCCCGGTCCCTTAGGGCAGGTTCCTCAACTCTTCCCTCAGTCAAGCTGGGTTCCCAAAGCATCTTCCTGCAGGTTTTGGCAAGGTTGGCTCACTCTCTGGCAGGAAGTCTTGCAAACACACAGGCCAGATATGTGGCTCTGTCTCCAGCCTCTGCTTTTCTGTCCTCAGTGGCCAGAATTGCTGCTCTGGTTTCAATTGTTGTCACAGCTCCTGAAAGATTCTATTTGACTTCCCATCTAATTTCCCTGTCTGCTCCTGCTCCTATTAAATCAACCCACAAATGGGTCCTAGTGAGCTTCATTGGGCCCTTTAAATTCTTCCTCTGGGAGGCAGACCTTATTTCCTTCCATACTGTCATTGCTTCAGCCTCTCCCAAGTCTGTTACCATATTTGTAACTTCACTTATGGGCTGCCCTAAACGAGGGGCAAGAATGGCCACTAGAGACCCAAAGATGGATGTGCACGTTTGAAGCACCATATTTGTCATCCCTGCAGTTAAAAGGTTCCTCCTCTGGGCCATAATTCTCTGGACTATAAAGGGCATTTTTCATGCCTAATTTCTGTAACACCTTTTGGAGCTCAAAATATGTCTGCCATCTAGTGGGAATGGAAGGTAAATCACCCTGATTGGGCCATACAGCATGAAGTGCGGCTATAACCCAATTGAGAAGGAAGTGATTTCCTGGGGTTTGATGTGCATTTTGTAATTGCTGCCTCAAGGCAGGATGAACTGTCAGGAAAGCCAGCTTTCCCATCTCTGATCCAGACAGAACAATTCCACCCACCCCTAAGTCCCACAGACGCAGGAGCCAAGCTGATATTGACTCCGAGGGCTTCTGCCTAAACCGGGGGCCCAAATCCACCAGCTCAGCCTGACTATAGGGGTGGAGCATAGAGTGCTCCACAACCTGGGGAGGGGGCTTCACCTCTCCCAGAGGAACCCATGGTTGCTGTGTCTTTATTTTCTTTACTATGACTGGGTGGGCTTTCAATAGAGGAGGGGTCATTGCCTCTGCCGCCACACCTTCATCCTTCCCCAGTTCCGTCTCCATTTCTGGGCTGATGGCATCTTTCTCTCCATTTCCCTAAGTGCCTCCTCTGCTACACCCTTTACCTTTTCTACAGTGCCTCACAATAACGCTAGCTCAGTCTTCAACAGCTCTCTTGCCTTTACCTCAATACCTCGCAGCTGGCATTCTCATGCTGCCTCTTCCTGCACTTCCTGCACTTTTCCTCTATGGCCTTTGCCTCCTTCACATCAACTGCAGTGCAGCTATCTCATTCTGAAAATAATCTTTTACCTCCTCCTCTGCACCTTGAAGCTCAGGTTTTCATGCTACCTCTTCTTGTGTTTTTCTCAGGGGTATGCCCTTCTCTTTCACGGCTTTTACTTTTTTCATTGTGACTCCCAGTAATGCCATTTCACTTTTTAACAAATCTTTTACTTCCTCCACAGCACTTTTAGCTTGCATTCTTGTGCTGCCTCCTCTTGTATCAATGCCATTTCATTCTTCAACAAATCCACAGCATTTTACAGCTCATGTTCTTATGCTGCTATTTCTCCTGTCTCTCACAGGAGCATGTTCTTCTTATCTGTAGACTTTTTAATACTGTGAGAAATAGCCAACCCACAGTTCCCACTGCCTCAGGGGCACTGTTTCTCAAAGGACCTCCTTATCATACCGAGGGCCACCTCTACTGCCTCAGGTGTCTCTTCCATCTCTTCCACCTGCCCCAAGTCCTCGGGAAGGGACCAGCCCTCTAGGAGGTAAGCCACCTCAGATCACATGCCCATTGGGGGACACTCAAATGTCTCCCTATTCATAGTGGCAGCCCGTTGAAGTATGCCTCCCATGAGGGCAGCCTGTTCCATTCTTCAGTCTATAATGAATCCTGCTGACTACACCAGTTGTATTGCCTGAAGGTTTCAGCCCTGGTAAAGTTCACTATGAATTCAGTGAGACCAAGGAATGACAACTGAACATTCTTGGGGTAAAATGGTTTATACCTGGCTTTATTCTCCTGCTGATAGGTTGAGCACTAGAATCACATCTGCATCCAACAGCCTGCCGGTCTGTAATTCTCCTCTGTCTCCACCTCCACCCAGAGTACGTGGAAGACCTCTTTATACAGTGACTCAGTCAATAATAGCCTTATTGCCTACCCATGTGGAAGCAGTAGCCTAGCAGTAGGTCAATTACATCATCAAGTAGTTTAGGGTCAGGTGAGGATCCTGGCCATAGGAACTTCCATTTTCCCTGCAGGGCCTGCCTTATGTTTGGACTGAATGTTTGTATCCACAAAATCCATATATAGAAGCTCTGCTACCCAAGGAGTTGTATTAAGGGGCAGGACCATTAGGAGGTAATTAAGTTAAAATGAAGTTCTGAGTCTGGAGGCCCCATGATGGTATTAATGCCCTCATAAAAGAGGAAACGCTGGAGCTTCCTCTCTCCATTATGTGAAGGTAAAGGAATTGGGCCGGTATCTGCAAGCCACGGAGAACTCTACCCCAGAACCCACCCACACTATCTCCCTGATCTTGAATTTCCCAGCCTCCAGAACTGAGAGAAACAAATTATTGTTTAAGACACCCTGTGTGCAGTGTTTTTTTATAGCAGCCTCAGCTGTCTAAGACATCTTATATTGTGTGAAACAAGCCAGGGTGAAAGGCAACTTCAGATAGAAAATCCAGGAAAAGATTAAATATCTGATTCTCAAGCAGAGAGGAAAAGGTCCAGATAGTAGGTGGAGATTTAGGAGTAATCAGTTTATTGATTGTAATGGAAACTATTATAACTGGAGAGATTCATTAAGGAAAGCAGCAGTCTCAGAGCAGCAGTGGACTGGGGACAGAACTCATATATAACAATGATGTCATGTGTGAGAGAAAATAGGTCCATGAGGATCTCCAGAAGGGAAAGAAGAGCAGAAGTGAAGAGTATTTCCAGGCAGTTTGTGAACTGTGGAAGCAAAAGGGTTGAAATTTCAAGAAGTTTCCATAATCACCATGAACAATGATACAATGACTGTGGAGATTGCTTCATCTCCTTAAACTACAATTTTCTTATCTGGAATAGTTACAATGATAGCTGGGACGGGATTAAAGGAACATGTTCACCAATAACTTTGCAAGAGGAAATTGTTGAAATATAAACATTCAGTTTCAATTTTCTTTGTTCACCATAATCTTCATTAGAAAGTACATCTTAATTTTAAAAAGTTATCTAAGGATGAAGGAGGAAATGAAAACCAGTACAGTGCTAAAGCATGTTTTGGGGGAAAATTGGGGTCACCTGAGCCTTAAGATGGGTGGGAGAAAGTTTGAAAGTTGATCAGATTTAGGTACTTTAAGGAAGAGTCAGGAGGGAAGTTGAAGGCCTTTATGCCCAAAGGACTCAGTTTTCTCTGCCTTACAGGTGATTGCTTAATGGGTAAGATGAGTTACATGCTTCAGAAAACTAATTCTGTTTTTGACAGTTTATTGAAGAGAAAGGGTGAGAACTATATGACCAACTAAAAGGGAAAGCGTTGGTAAGCAATGTGGTATTCTATGTTTAGAAAAAAATAAAAGAAGATTTTTTTTTTTCTGTAGGATTGAGTGTCCTAGTGTGGATAAAATGAGAGTTTCTGTGGCCAGGATTCTTGCCTGGCCCTGGTTGACTGGCTCACTGCACACCTGTGGACAATATATTGCTGTTGACTCTATATAAAGAGCTCCGCCCACTGCTCTGCACGTGTGACATGGTGGCGCGGCTGCAAGGCTGCAGGAGAGCAGAGCAGAGGTTTGAGTGGTGGCAGCGCCAAGGACAGAGGCCCAGAGGATGGCTGTGTGGGACGACTGTGCAGGCAGAGAGGCCCAGAGGACTGTGCGGACAGAGGGGCCCTGAGGCAGAGACTGGCTTTCTGTATGCAGACTCGCTCTGAGTGAACGGGATTTTAGTGATTGACCTGGCACCGTGGAAATAAAGTTGGGTAAAACCCTTTCACCCCAAGAACATTCTACTGTCATTTTCTTTGGTCACACTGAATCCATAGTGAACTTGCTGGGGGCTGAAACCCATTGGCAAGACACCTAGGTAGGACAGCAGTGTAAGTAAATTTAAGACTTTCCAGGACTGACATTTTTGCAAGTAGGGTTATTTAAGGCCAGAGGTTAGCAGGAGTTATTTGAGTTTTTGCAAGTAGACACTAAGTGATAAATGTGCAATCTTGAGTTAGAAGAAAATGAAGTAAAATTTAAAATGAGCTGAGACATAAGAGACATGTAAAGGACCTGGATGGATCAGAAAGTCTAGGTACAAGTATCTTGCAAGCTTCAGCTCTTGCATCCTTCACATTCTCTTCCAATGGCTTCCATCTCAAAACAAAGCTGAATCTGACTTGAAGAGCTTTAATGATTTGAACACCCTTTTCACTATCACTGGTTTCCTTCTCACCACTTCATGCATTCTTGACTCTTCAGGTGGATCCCCTGGCAGTTTCTCCAAACACAGCAACAATATTCATCTTACCATGAATTTCACTTGCTCTTTCTACACCTTGTTATTTTCTTTCTCCATGCTCACTCCCTTACTTAATTCATATCTTTTCTTAAATTTCACTCCAACAGAGAAGTTGTTCCTGACTTTCCTCTTTAAAATGGCCTCTGCCCTTGCCCTGCCTTTCATGTCATTAGAGCACTTACCACCACTTGAGACAGTATGTATAATTTCTTACTCCCTGTTTTCCATTCCCAACTATAATGTGAGCTCCACGAATGCAGGGCTTCTCTGTCTTTGTTCCCTGCTATGTCTTCAGCATCCAGAACAATGCTTGACGGCTTGGCACTCAATAAAATAGTCACTCAATTATTGGTTGAAAATGTACTGAGTCACTCAATAAGTATTTGTTGAATGAAAGTCATGGGTGACACCACTGATAGCAGGCATTAGAAGTCTGTGTTCTTGTTGTCTGCCAGCCATCATGGAGCAACATGAAGGTTATCATCCAGCCGCTAGGGACTCAGACTGGAAATGTGAGGACTCTGGAGAAGGTTTAGGATAGGTACTGTGGCAAATGGAACCAGCAACAAATCAGGCAATGTTAGAATAAGTAGTTCAAAAGAACCCAGCTGAGGTAGTGGAACTTAGATTTACAGGATATGAGATATGAGGAAATGAGTTAGGAATCATGGACCTCAAAGAGACTCTCATGTAAAGTGCTTCACTACCACCCAAACTACGAAAAGGAAGTGATTGAAGGAATGCTTATGTCAGTTTAGTCTGTCAGTATGAAAAGTGGAATTAGACTATACACATCAGATTGTGCCTCTTATTTATTTCCCTTAGAAATAAAAAAATGCATCTTTTTTACTCAGAAGCAGTGGGGGAAGGAGCTTAATAGTTAGAAGTTGGAATTATCTCATCAAACGTCAATAGGGAGGCAAGTGTCACAAAACATAAAGACTGCACGGCCTTGGCCTTTCTTTCTTCTGTGTTGTCGTTTGGATAATGCAGCCCAAACATGGTGGCAGTGAGGTTTGGTATGACAGATGAGAAAGCACAAGTAGAAATTGGCCTTTTCAGTCAAACATGTTTTAAAAAATCAGATTCTCTCTAAAATATATGATCCTGTAAGTTCTTATACATTCTGACCTGGTGCAGAATAAACATTGTGAACAATTTTCATTATTGATAACTAAACTTCTATATAAATAAGGTAAATTTAGTCATCAATAGTTAAATTTATACATAAACAAAGTTGAAATGTATATACTGAAAAAAATCTACTATTACACTATTAGTATCAGAATAGACAAATATTTATTGTGTATCTGAGTAAATAAAAGTTATCATACAGAATCTACAGTGTATAACATAATATAACATAAAAGAACTTCATATTTTCACTTCCAGTGAACAACTGGATGAAAATTTGTTAATCTTGTTTTGCCTGGTAGTTTAGTATGTATCAGAGGATGTTTTGCTTCCCACAATTAGAACAGGTGGCTGTAAATGCAATCTAGATCTACTCAATTTTCTTAGCAAAGTAGCTTTTGACAACTAAAGACCAACTTTCTTTAAAATTCGTTTTTAAACTGAATTCCTCAAAAATAGAACTGATGCTATTTTTTCTCCTCCAGAATGTTTCCTATTGGCCTCTACACTTTATATATTTCTGCCTTAAAATGTCATCCTACCATTTCTAATCATCTTGCAAGACTTAGTTCTGCAGAATCTCTGGCCCCTTAGCTTTTTCTCTGGGCTAGTCCAGAGTGCTGTTTAAAACTCTTTTCTGGTAATAAGCTCCTTGAAGGCAAGGAATGTATATCATTTTCATATCTATTGTATCTCCCACTTTGCATGGCGTGTAGTGAGTACCCAATAAGATGGAATGAATGCATGAAAAACAGGTCAAATTCAAGGTGTATATTTCTATTATGAGAGTATATTTTACTCTGAATGTTGACATATTAGCAATTACAGTTCTTAATTTTTCTCATGGTCATTGATTTTGAAATGTGCTTTTCCATTAAATGTGTTTCATAGGGAGAAACAGTTGAGTTTTCATGTAAATTCCCTTAGATAAATAGATTTTCCTATATTTCCTATAGAATATAAATATTCCCTTTGTCTCCAGAGAAATTTGGCTTTAACTTCTTTTTTAATTATTGCTTAGAATATATGGTTGCCCAACATGAATGGAGCTAGAGGGTGTTATGCTCAGTGAAATAAGCCAGGAAGAGAAAGACAAGCAAGTACCAAATGGTTTCACTCATTTGTGGAGTATAACAACAAAGCAAAACTGAAGGAACAAAACAGCAGCAGGCTGTCACAGACTCTAAGAATGGACTAGCAGTTACCAAAGGAAAGGGATTGGGGAGGGTAGGTGGGGAGGGAGGGAGAAGGGGATTAAAGGGCACTCTAATTAGCACTCACAATATAGGTAGGTCACAGGGAAGGCGGTATAGCACAGAGAAGACAAGTAATGACTCTACAGCATCTTACTATGGTGATGGATATTGATTGCAATGGGGTGGTGGTGGGGGACTTGATAATATGGATGAATGTTGATACCATAATGTTTCTCATGTGATACCTTCATAAGACTGTATATAAATGATACCTTAATGAAAAAAATAAAAAAAGAATATATGGTTGCCAATGCATAGTTATTTCATTAAAAAGTTTAGAACAATAATTAATTTTGCAAAGAGACCATTTGTTCTATCCAAATGATAACATATGGACAAATTCTGAATTTACCTTGACATGAAACAATAAATAATTACAACTTATATGAGACTTTCTGGCAATTAATAAGCTGGTAGGTACTAACAACAGTAAATGAGTAATCCATCCTCCTACTTGGAAATTAACCCTTTTCTTGGGATAAGAGTCAATATGTATATTTGACTGAGGAAGATAGATAATTCAAATAAATTATTTTAGCACTTAATTCCTAAATGTTTTGCTATGTAGGCTAAATAACTATGTCACTCTAAATAACTACTGGATTGGTCTGATTTAAAATATGCATTGGTAAGTCATGTTCAAGGGTTATTCCGACATCTTTGTTTATATTCTTTCTGCTTCCAGTTTTTCTTCTTTACTTTCTATATTCCTTCCTCCATTCCTTTTCATATTTCACATACTGTTCTTTCAAACAACAGATATTGATCACTATTATTCGCACTCAGGTCATATTACTGAGTAAATAAAAGCAGTATGTGGATAAAGTGATATTTTATCCTTACATTTTAGGTCGGAAGACAAACTTATAGTGTTCTGTATTCAAGAAGATATAGTCATATAATAGTCAAAAGAACATATGTGTGTGGAATACTTGTGATATTCAGAAGGAACAGCTGCCAGCTCTAAGCACAGGTGTGGCATTAGATCATCTACAATAAAATATTGCATGACAAGTCAATCACCTTGGAAAACAGACCAGAACTTGTATTGCTATCTTTAAGTGAAGGAGGGAAAATTCATTTTCCTCTATCAAAATACTGTGCCCTTGGTAATGTCAAGGTGTTTCCTTTAAAACACATCTCAACAAAGAGATATTGACATCTCATAAGCGTGGTGCCCCAAGGATACAACCCATAGCCAACTTTCATAATGTATTTTCCTGTTTTATGTTTTTAAACCTCTTCCAAGGACAGGATGATCTTTAATTATCCATCTGTACTCATGAGAGAAACCCAAAGCTGAGGAGTCCTTGACAGATTCTCAAAGTTCATTTCTTAAGGCCCTACAGAGTGGAGGTGTACATTGAATACTGTTTCATTTTACTGCAATATAAAAATATGAGATGAAAAATCTGAAAGAATCTTTGGGTGCAACTAGTTGTATGCTGTGGTTTTGAGTACAGGGGACTCTAGTGTGAGGATACCGACACTGTCCTCAAGGTGCTTACATGTTGATCTGGGAGACAAACAAATATATAGACAAGTCCAGGAGACAGCTGAGTGTATTTGGAAGTCAGAGCACTTAGAGAGTAGTTCATGTGGGTAAGATTCTATAGGAAAACAGTAAGATAGAAGTAGAGTGAGGCTAGAGACTTGGAGAATAATAGTATTATTTATGAAAGGAGAGGAATCCATGCAATATATCTGGAAGAAATAACCGAATGAAGAGATTTATAAGGATAATTACCAAGAAAAACATAACATAACAGAGTAAAATAGAGAGCTTCCAGACATGCTACTAAATCTTTTTCAGGTGCAATTTCTCATTTGCAGATGTCAGAGTAATAGTTTTGACAAAAAACACTGTGAATAATCACACCACACCATAAATCAGTGAGTTTCAAATTCCATGATTTGGGACTTCTAACTGTCATTCTCACTTTTACCCATTAATCTCATTAAGAAAGCAATTTTGTAGGAAAGCAAAAGAAGCCCACTTTCATCTAGAGGAGAGTCTGTGAATCTGGATGTCTCTGAGAATGGAGGAAGAGAGGACGTTCACTTTTGGACTGAGGTACAGAAGGGTCTGCATGGGAGGGTGATGGTCTCATGGACTCAGTATTTTCCACCAAGGAGGCCAACAAGGAAAACACAATTAGAAAAAAAATGTAGAAATGATTTGAAATGTCATATGCCATTCTACAGAAATATTTTCCTTTTTTATTTTAAAAAGCTCATGTCCAAGAGGAAATCCTTGTATCGAATGGAAAACCCACAATTTGTTAATATGTTTTCTCAGATGTTGAGATAAATGTAAATGTAAAATTGGAGTCTAACTTATTTTGACTCTGTCTTATAGAATTTAATACTCATATTTTGTGATTTCTTGTTCTCATTTTATAACTATAAAATAGACATAGCATCTGCCAAAATCCAATGTCCCACTAAATCTGATTTGATAAATTCATTCTCAACAAAACATATGCCTATTTCAAATGTTATTATTCATCTGTTAGCAAGTTGAACCTTCACTACATGCAATTTAATATGCTCGATGTGGGTCTTAGAGAAACTGTATATTTATAGCAGGACTATGTGGTGACATGGTTACATGTGGTAGAAAAATAACTCTTTAGATGTCTCTAATGAAATTCATTTACTTAATTTATTTCCTTTTGGTTGGTGAGTAAGGGTTGTCATGGCATTTTCTCCTTCATCACATGCTCAGCTCTTTGATGTTTTCCCTCTACTCTGTGCAGGCAGCCTCCTCAGGGAATTTGCTTTTACTGCTTCTGCTGGAACTGTGCTCCTCCAGCTAACTCTCACACTCTTTTCACCTCACTGGTGAACCTTCAGCTTGCCCCAATGGCCTTCCTGACCGCCCTACCTGAAATATTCTCCCACTACTCTGCCTTCTGCTTCTGCAGGGCAGGTATCACCACCTGGCATAGCCTGTATTGTTCGTCTTCTTGTTCCTAGGATTCCAATGTGAGCACCATGCAGCCCGGATCTTTGCTTTGTTTTCTGCTGTTCAACCACATCTGGAAAAGAAGTTTGGCATGTCTTAGGTGCGCAGTGTTTGTCGAAAGAAAGTCTCAACAGCTGATGGAAAGTCTTAGGAGGTTTAAGCTCTCAGTGCCTGCCTCACTTCTCTGGCGGGTCCTCATCTGGGCAAGCAGGGATGATGGTTTTAGAGGGAACATAATTGGTCCTAAGCATTTTTTGTACAAATGACTAAATAGTTGACAGTTAATACCCAGATTCTGCAATGGTTCTACTAAAAGCCTCCGTTAAATGAGAAATGTTTATATTTTTCAGGAAATTTGAAAGGAACATTTCATAATATTTAATTTCCAAGCATTTATGGTGCATATATGATGCTGTTACTTCTTTTAATGACTATTTCTTGATTTGCCTAGAATGTAGATTTGTCAAATAATTATATTTACCAAATGTATTTCCATAAAATTTAAGAACTCCCTTCATGAATAAATCCATCACAATTCATTTTGTTAGATACCATTTTATTTGTTGGTTTATTTTGTAAACATTCCATCAAGTTAATTAACTTCTGCCTTTGCACGTCCTTCTGACATTTCTTGCTTTGTCTCTTTCTGAGTTAACTAAAGGTCATTGCTCCATCCTTAATCTGATCTGTACATTTACCATTTCAACTATCATTCAATGATCATTTAAACATATAATGATGGTAATTCTAATTTTTCACTTAGTACTCTTTCCATAATATATTGCTATGTTCATTTTTCAATTGAAGATATGGTAACTGACAGGGATTCAGTACTTAAGAAGTATCACAGACATAAAAAGTGTTGCAGCTGGAGTTGGAATAAAAAATTCCTGCCTCCAAAGCCTGTGTCCTTTCACTGAGATACATGTGTCTGTCCATAAGGATTGGGTATAAGGACTCCTGTGATTTGAACATAGTCGCTAAAAGGCTAATTTTGAGAAGTCAAGTCATGACATACTGTCTAAGAGAAGTTGGAATATAGTTGCACTATGTGGACACTAACTAGATCATTTGAAACAAACAAAGAACATTTTCTGAGATCTGCAACTGTTGCAAAAGCAACCATATAAATGCTCAAATTCATTTTTCTTAAAAGATACATCCATATATAAATATATATAAATACATAAAATGGCAGTGGTTTTAACTACCACAACAGTAACATAAATAGGTTTTACTTTGAATGTGATTTGGAATTGAATTTGAAGGGATGATTTAGCAGGAAGAAGTCATTATTCTTATCTGTGAACTATAACTTTATTAAAAAACTACCAGCTATTTCAGGTAAATCCTTTATTCGTCATTCAGCTCAAGTTTCTGTTAAGAAACAAAATCAACTGTTACAAAAACACACAAGAAATATTAATTGTATTTCATTTTAATAAGTATGACTTACCTCTGGCACTATTTGAGTGGATTCCTAAGGAAAAGAAAATAAAACCAGCCCCACTGGGATGACACATAAGTGATTGCATCTTACAGGTCAGAGGTGACAGCTAAGGCTAATGAATAATGCCCAGCCAGCCCATTACTAATGAGAAATACAGTCCTAATGACTTATGTAGGATTAAAGTAGGAATAGGTACAGTAAAACATTCATATCAGAGCTCACACTTGGTGTGAACACACTAACACACTGCTGAAGGGAAGTTTTATTAGGAAGTCTCCTTCCACTCCTTCCACATATATAAAAACAATGAAAAAGAACCACACTGAGTACACATGGGACACGGTGGGCACATAGGCCTGAAGAGGTGTGGGCTAAAGAAAGCCTTCGTGTTGTCTCTGCAGGTGTTGTGGGCTCAGCTGGAGACTTGAGACTTGACACTGTGGGAAAGGGTGAGCACATTCTCTCAGGCACTTCCATGCCTTGGTCTGTGCCTCAGGCCACCAACCACTCTTGTGGGTAAAAACTGCATTATTTCCAGAACCTGTAGCCTGGCCTTAGTCATTTTACATAGCAATAGGTGTTACCTCTGCAGTCTTTCTGAGCCTCTGCGGACAAGGGGTGGAGAGAAACTGTTCTCTCCTTCCCTCTGTTGCATAATTGGCCTGGTGTCTGTCAGTTGCTGGGGATCTGCCTGCATTGTTTCTTCCGAAAGGTGAGAGGGGAGAGGATGGGAAGGGGTGAGCGTGTGCCAGGACAGGAGAGAAATGGGTGAGTGAGAGCGGAGGCTGAGGGGATGAACAGAGTCAGGCGTCCTGTAAGAAGTAAACGGGTTTCTTCCACTTTATCCTTTCTCTAGACTTTTTCGGCTTTATTGGTTTCACTAGTGTATTTGATTGGGCTGGGAACACTTTCCCCTGGGAACCATACCTGATGGTAGTCGGCATAATCTGTGAACCTGAAATCTGTCTTCATGGTGCCATATTTGGGTGGCCTGTCTTAGAGATGTTGGGAAGATACCCAGAAGATCCCCTGTGAATAAGGGTGACCTCCTGTGGATGGTGCAGGTAGGGACGCCCCTGTGGATGGTGTGGCTTTGCCGGGGAACCCCCATCTGTAGGGCTTCTGCTCAGGGAGCCCCTAGTGGGGAATTGCTCTAAGGTAAATCGCCTAGATGACTGGGCCTCTCCACAGAACTAGGGGAGATATCAGAAGCTGTGGAATTAGCCTTCCATGATATAATTATGTTTTAGTTTAAAAACATTTTCTGCACTCTCAATTTACTTATGTGATAGCCCAATGACAGCATTTTTGCAAATACCAACAGCAAAGCAGGAAGGAGCAATTGTATTTTTCCTCTGCACAGTTATCCTTACTTTCTTTCTCTCTTTGATTTTAAATGAAATCCATAGCAGGAGCACAGGGTATTTCTTTGGATGACATTAAAGGAGCTTAGGGCAACTGTTACGTACCCATGGGCAGAAGACATTTAGAAATTAGCACTTAATATGGACCCTTACTGCAGAAGTAGATAAAATGGAATCCTGTCACTGCATTCAGAAGCACACGGTGCTCCCCCTAACTCTTGTACTAGTGACACAATTATTGCGTGACTACTTGTGAAGCAAAGGAAATAATTAATAATAATATTAACTTATGTGGGTCATTCAAACACAAGATCCCAGGTTTTACCAAAGTGCCTCCAGTAGGAGGCTTCAGCACAAAATGTCTACTTATAATTATCTCTAATTTTTGGACAATGGGTCATTTTGGAAAGCCCAAATTGCTTTCTTGACATACTTCCTCTTGTGGCTTCTCCCCAATCTCCACAACCCACTTCCTCTGCTCTAGGCATCTGTACCTCTTGAATGGATCATTGGGTCTAACTTCACAGTTGGTCTTCCAACCTTTCACCTGTCATTTCCACAATGTATTTTCTACATCACCACAAAATTTTTAAAAATAATACATATATAAGATAACTGCTCAAAAACACTTCTCTGCCTTCTAATATTACCTAAGGTAATATTGAAGATGTTAAACATGGTGTTCAAGGCCACTTGAGTTTTGCACAGTAGGTATTTGTGACCCTGTGTGTTACTACATTTTAAGTGTCATTCACACTGTTTGCTGAGAACACCATGAGCTTCATGGCTCTGTGATTTGGCATTTTGCCTCTAACCAAGAATACCCAACCCTCACATTTTCTTGGAGAGTACATATAAATTCCCATGTGTTCCTAAGATGGGTTGAAATTTGAGTGCAGTAGTGAAAATATCTGGCAAATATCATACAAACACAATTCCTTTAGTGCTTGTGTACAATTATATTTGTATTTCATAAAAACCATGTATAAAAATAAATATGTAGATAGGTGCTGGCAGTAACTATAGTTTATTTAATATTTAATTATTGAATTCCAAAAATATGCCAGGAATTCACTCATGTACATAGACTAGATACATTAGGAAAGCAAAAATCTTTCTTTTTTTCATGAGAGTTGTGCTCTAAATGGAAGAAAGACTTAAAAAACATAATAATTAAGTCATGTGGTTGTTCTGAGTGTGATGTATACCAAGGAAAAACGGTATTGGAGAAATGGAGTGGGAGTTTTGGCAAGGATTGGTTTTCAGTATTAGATTTTGTGGCCAGGAAATGTCTTCCTGATGAGAAGACTAAAAACTTGAATGAAATAAAGAAGCAAACTGTACGGAAGCTGGGAGAAGAGCAATCCAGTGCAAGGCATGAGAAGGGAGCATGCCTGCATGTTGACAAAAAGCAAGTGGGACAGGGTGGTTGGCCTTGAGGGCATGTGGTGAAACTGAGGTCAGAGAAGCAAAAAGAGCAAGAAATGCAGGGATTTTAGGACATTGTGATGACTTCCAAAGACTTTTACTCTGGAATTCAGCTCATGGCCATGATTATGTCAGGAGCTAGGTATATATTCTCCTGCTTTAAATATCCAAAAAAGAACAAAATAAATGATACTCCTATTTTAAGACATCATGCAAACAGAAATGTAGGACTTGATCCTTGAGAGGAAAACAAGAAATGAAAATAGTCCTATGATTGCCCCAGCTCATTTCCTGGAAGGAATTTACAAACTGCAATGCAGGAAGGGGGGGGCCTAAAAAGAGTAGGCTATTCCGCTGAGTTGAAGAGAAATAGTTGAGACTAGTGCTGGCAAGGGTCTACAATTAACACAACAGAAAACTAAAGAAGAGAAAATTTCAAAGACAGGAGAGAACTGAAGAGAGAAAGGATTCTGGAGCAATACTGGGGTTTTCCTTAATCTTCTCCTGAGCTTTGATTTGCTCAAATAAATGTGAGGAATCCCCATGAGGCTGAGACAGAACTCTGAAAGGAGCATGTTGTACAAGCCCTAGAACTCAAAGGAGGCTGAGAATAAACCATGTGACTGCCACCCAGAGTGCAAACACCTTGTAATGCACATGACATTGTTAGATGCCTTAGTAGCAGTCACATAAAGCTCCTAATGAAGAAGTCTGGATTGCCTGAATGTCCTGGATTGCCTACTAGAGTTAAAAGAAAGCCCAGAAGTGAAGAATTGTTTACAAGCGCCTTCATTGTTACCCAGAACATAAGTTAGTAATATATAAAGGAATAAAAAAAGAATAATTACAACCCCCCAAAAGGTAAAATCACAGTGGCATCCAAACAAAAATACCAGGCCAGGAATAAAGAAGGAAAATATGACTCACAATGAAGAGGAAACCTCAGTCAGTATAAACAGACTTAGAAGTGATACATATGATAGATTTAGTAAACATATGTATATTTATTGTAAATATATACTATATGTTGAAGTTCAGAAAAGCATCAGCGTGTTTGAAAACTATAATGCCTGAGATGAAATGTATATTGAATGTAGTTTATAGCATGTTTAGAAGAAAAAATAAGGGAACCAGGAAATAAAGTTCTAAAACTATTCAAATTAACATGGACCAAGAAACTGATGGAAACAGCATTATACAGAGTGATTCAATGAGTGTAGGCAACTATTTGATAATAAAAATCTAAGTGTAGTGAGGTGAGGTTACGGTAGGACATATACGTGAATAAATAAATGGGTAAGTATTTTCCAAATACTAGGAATGCTGTTTAGACAGGGAAAGATGGGGTGAAAGGAGGACAGCCTCTGTCTAGTTAGAGCAGGATAAGAACCTCCAGAAAGAGGAAAACAGCTGCAGAAGAACGTCCTTGGTTTTTTCTTATTGTAGAAGGAATGTCCTCAGGTTTTTTGCGCAGTTAGAATCACATAAGCATGCCACATTTAGAAACATAGACAACTTTCAATGATACTAGTCAAAACACTGAACAGCATACCGGGGGGAACCAATAGAAATTAGACAACTCAGCAAAGCAACTCAGCTAAGTCTGAAATACAGACCCCTAGGCAAAGCCCAGAGACAGGCACTGTTGTCCCCCCCAGCGTGTGCTGGGAGTCTGTACTTTCTCTTTTTCTGAACAAGAAAAGGCCTTTTTCTCCTGCTTGCCTACCTCGAGCATTTGCAAAGTTCATTCGTTGACTCTGCGAACATGAACCCGGTATCATCTTTTGGAGGCTCGCCGGGGATTTTCTTTAGAGGTGAGTATCAGCATCCAGACTCCTCTTTTCCTTTCGCTGTCCTCATACTACCATGCCTTCTATGCTGTGAAATATTGGGTGCCCGACGGCCATTTAAATAGGACTAGGCTGGCCGCTGATCTCAAATTTCGGGCATTAGGTTCCTCTGAGTCTCCCTCAGTTGATCCCCTGTCTCCCTCAGGAGTCACTAATGTTGGTAGGGTGGGGACCAGAATTCTCTTTTCAAATCTCTCCATGGATGTGTGGGAAACAGAGATGGACCCAGGGATATTATATGACTGAAATAAGCTCCACTGAATGATGAAAATTGTATGGTCTCACTTATACGTGGAATCTAATATAGTCATGCTCAGGGAAGTATAATGGAGACTTCCTTTTCTAGGGGCTGGGATGAGGGCAAAATGGGAAACTGATGCTCCATGGATACAAAGCTTCAGCCATTCCATATACATAAGTTCTGGAGACCTACTGGACAGCATAGTGTCCATAGCTAACAATTCTGTACTGTATCCTTAAGATTTGCTGAGAGAGTAAATTCTATGGTAAATGTTCTTACAAAACATATACACAGAAAATAATAATAATAATAAAAGAGGCAGGAGGAAATTGAGAGGTAATAAATCTGTCTATGGCTTAGGGGGTGATGGTTTTGTAACAGAGGGGAACTGAATTTAATCTCTGGGATTTAAAATTTAGCACAAATATGAACTTGAGAATGAACTCAAGTAGCCCCCAAAACATTGTGACCACTAACAGATCCCAGTTTCTCTTTGTTCTCTCTGTTTTCTGAGTCTCAGGGTCAGAGATAATGCAGAAACCCAATTTTGAAGAACCTAAGCCATCCTGTCCCAGAGTCCAGAGGAGGAACTGATAAGAGAAACAAAAAGCAATTGAATCAGTGCAAGATGGTCTGCTTAGATCCTTGAAAGTTGCTACGTTACATAGTCTGTGAATACCATAACCTGTCTCCCACAGTTTTCCCTTTAAAAGCCCTAAGTGTTTGGCCTTCGGAGGCACAAGAGTTCTTTAAGGCATGAGCCTGCCACTCCCTCATTGGTTGGCAAATTAATAAACAATTCCTCTCCTTTCTTCAAAACCTTGTCATTGACTTTTGTGATTTGACTGTGGTGACAAGGACCAGTTTTCAGTAACAGTTTCATGCATATATATTTATCCCCAAAGTCATCAGGTTGCATATACAAATAGTATCAACTTCTATATCAATCTCAACTCAGTAAAGTGATTCAAAAAATAAAAACAAATTTTGGTTCTTTTAAGCCCCTCGGTGTCTGGTAATTTGTTACAGTAGCAATAGGAAACCAATACAGGCAGTGTGGGGGTATTATAAGTAGTATGGCCTTTGGAACCTAATGACCAGGGATATTGACTTCTTTCCTCCTACATTTTACTTATGATTGTGAACAAGACACTTAATTCTGTTCAATGTTGGATTCTTTATGTGGATGTCACAATACCTGATTCAACAGGATTGTACACAGATTTCATAAAACTCCTTATGGGAAAACACTTAGTCCTCAAACATAGTAGGTAGTAATGATTCTCTATGCGTTTTTAAGTATTTGCTCAGGGTCAGGCATTGTACAGGTGCTGTCTGTTGGTTACTGCTTTACTTGTACCAGTGGCTCCTTTAGGGTCATCACACAAGAGTAGATGAGGTTCAGAGAGGCTAAGTTACTTGGCCAGAATCACACCACCAGAAAGGGAGAGAGTCAGAGTTAAAACATTTGAAACAATATGTACATGTAAGGATACCTATTTGTTCGGCCATTGATTAGACATTTAAAGGCTGATAGTGAATCTAGCCTCTTCCAAAAGATAACCACGAGCCAAAGTTGTTTCTCAGTACCTAATTCATGAACACTGCCTACTGACAGAATGTCTACATGACCTCTTGCCATCTTAAAGACACATATATTTTGGGACTGCACTGTACTTAAACTCCTTTATGAATAAAACTTGCTGTGTTCACAAATAGTGAGCATGTATATTTGTACACATATGAAGATGAATGTGTATGTGTGTGTATCTATATGTTTATTAATATATGGTTACATGTGATAGGTACAGCCTGCCAGATATACATTGGTTAAATGTAAAAAACCATGAGCAGAGATGAAACAAAATCATTGATTATTCTTCGGTTTTGAATCTGAGCGAATGCACAGTGAAGTTAACAGAGATGTTGGCCACAGTGGAGAGTTCTATTTCAGATTTCTTAAATAGCACAATTCTTTCTTGCCCAAGTGTGTAAATTGGAGGGTCAAAATGCAGTTCAGAGGGAGGCACAAAGCCCAACATAATTCAGCATCCTCCCAGCTCCCCGTGTCTCTGATTCCTTCCTCAGCATCCAAGCCTCAGCCCTCTCCTTATGTTCTCTTCAAAAGGCTTTGGTCCCAACTCCCAACAGTGGCCCTTTTTTTGTGGGCCACCCTCTAGGGATTAGAAATTGACCTTTAATTTTGGTTGTATTTCCCAGGGAAAGAAGCCTTGTCTGCATAAATTTTATTATATAAAATTTCTATCATGGAAAAATTGTAAATCATCATAATTTGTAGATTTTTACCAGTCAGTATTTACAATGAATAGCTGATATTTTCTTCCAGCTACTTGCTAAAACTGCATCACTTTTCCTTATAAACATAACTAAAATCAAAGCCACGATTTTGATTAGTATTCCAGGGGTTTCATGCAAATTGCATTGATGGGAATTTCTTTCAGTACAGACTATTTCAAAATTTAAAATAAGTTTGCTGTGATGATTTTCTTGCCCTAAAATAACCTTCCAATTCTGTCATGAACTGCTTTCTTCCAGAAACATTGTAAAATATGACTAAAAATAACATTACTTGTCTTTTCTTTTGAAATATTGAAATACTGACAAAATGTGTGGGTATTGGCATATCATATTTGTAGAATAATGTTATTGAGAATGAAGATAAAGATGGTGACCAGTGTCCCTGTCCCAAAGGTATGCAGAAATCATGTCCCCTGAGACCTCAGACTGAGACCTGATTTGGACTATAGGTCATTGCAGTTGTAATTAGTTAAGATGAGGTCAACTGGAGTAGAGGGCACCCTTTGCCAATATGATTGGTGTCTTTATAAGAGATGGAACTAGAAGACAGCTTTGTGACAAAAGAGACAGAGAATTGATGCATACATTAGCCAAAGAATACTAAGAATGGCCAATCAATGCAAGAAGCTAGGAAGATGCAAAGAAGTGTCCTATCCTAGGGCTGTCAGAGAGAGAAAAAGAGAGGCTTTGCAGACAGAACAACAACGAGAGCATAGGTTTCTGTTGTTTTTAGCCACCAGTGAGATTTTGTTGTAGCAGCCTGAGGAAAATGATACGATGAGATAACCAAATATGCTTGATAGATCAGTTTATTTTGAAACAAGCTTTTTTTTTTAATTTTTATAATGCTGTTAACACAGAGAACAAAGAAGGAAAAATCAATTACTTCAGAGAATACCAGCACTATTGTTGCAACACTATTGATCATTGATTTCAGGTGTGTTGTTCATGTAACACTGTTTAATTGGATTTTCTTCTTCATTTTAGAAAAGCTGGAAATTTTTGATGGGTCAAATTATTTGAAAATTCCAATGTAATGCAGGACATAATACCAATAATACTGCACTCCTTTGAACTGTTTAAAACGTGCTTTTCATAGTACTTTGGAAGCATTCATTATAAGAAGGGCTAATAAATTGTTAGTAGGTGGGTTTAAGAATTTTCGAGTAGGAAGATTCGTCAGGAAAAAGAGAGCAAGTAGGACTTCCCGCCAAGCCTGTGGATAAAGAGAAAACATTCTTTGTATTAAATATGAACTATAGATGAAACCCAGCTAATAACTACGCTGTTCTTTGCTGTGGCTGTTGAGTGATCTCTAGACGGATTCCTGGGTCCCTGACCGAGTGGTGACAGCTGCCCATTTGTTGCCATCTGCTTTGGGTTGGCCAAGTGTTAGGATTCTCTCTCTCCTCCAAGCCTCTGAACCCTGCTTGCCCCAAGCCTGAACAAGCACTAAAAATGGAATGTGCAGAAGTAGCTCAGCAGAGAGGACACTTTTTGTGTCAGACCCTCCTGGTCATTTCCCCCTCCTTGCTCAGCTTCCTCTTAACTTTTCTGCCAATTTTTTGCTGAGTTCCCTTTATGCTTCTAAACACTTTATTAAAATAAATCTAAAGTAGTCAGGCAATCAGACTCCACTTGCTGCTCTCTATACTACTCCTTTTTCAGTTGCAGCTCTTATTTCTCATCCTAAATTATTTTGACAGTTTCCCAAAGAACTTTGTCATCTGTCTGCACTCCCTGTCACTTTACCTGCCTTTCTCCTGCTTGCATAAAGGCTAAATAACCTATCCACTCACATCACTTCCTTTCAAGGGACATTCTGCCTGACAATGGCTTGCTTTTACATCCATCTTTAAGACTAGCTAATAAGCCGTCAAGGGCACAGACCTGGCTTAGTGGCATTTATATCCGCAGTAGCTATGTTTCTGCAGGCTCACAATGTGGCCAAGAAATGTCTAAAGGCTCAATGACTACAAAGTTCACTTGGGCCCTATTTCCTATAACAGGAACACAAGGAACTTTATTTCCAGTTATTTCTTCTCAAGTTTCAAGAACTCCTTTACTTCGAGGTCTACACATCTCATAGTCTAATTATATACCAAGCATTTTCTTTCCCTGATCACTCAGGGAGTTAAGAAATATGGAACACATATAGAAAATTTCATTGAATGAATTTCTTTGATATTTCTTTCTCCACTTGGCACCTCTCACAAGAGGTTCAGTGGTTCAGTTCTGCATTTTAGCCTACTTGGCTTTTCAATTTGAATGCTCTTCTTTCGAATTTAATGTAGCCAAATTATCTTTTTTTTTCCAATTATCTTCTTAACATTCCTTACTCAAAACACACAGAACATGTGCACAAAGCAAAATTCTCTCTCTAAAAAATAGAGAAACAGATAAACAGGGAGGCATCCTGGCATTGCTGAAAGGCTTATTACAGCTGTTAGTCCAGTTCTGATAACCTGAGTACACTTCTTTTCTGTGAGGCTTTGCCCATTTGTTCTTTCATTCAGTCCATCATCAATCCAATTCAATCCATCTTCAATCTCTTGATTGCTTTTTCTCAGAGCCTCCTTCTCATAATCCTTTTAACCCTTTCTAACACCAACTATTTCAGTGGCCTCACCCCTCCTCTCAGATCAAGCCTACACGTTTCATCCTCATTAATGTCTCCTAAATAACATTTTTAATGTATCCATCTTTGATCAAATATCTTCAACTGCTGCCCAATGTCTTGGTGGGGGTGGGAGCGGGTTCAAGTTCAGTAACCCTTTACCCTGTCACTAATGGCAACAGGAAATTCTGTTTGAATGAATTCTCTATGTCCATTTGAAAATAATTGAAATGTTTTTGAATTAATTCAGCTTTGAACTATAGGACAGTCTTCTTCTATTTCCAAAATATTGTTGTATGTTGTATCTAAATACTTAATCTTCATAGAATTTGGGACATGTAAAGTTGTTTTAGATGACATGACTTTCTAAAAGGAATTTGGGACTATTTCCTGATTTTCTCATTGGTGGCATATTAGAAAATGGTCCCTATCCTCGCCGCTCATCAGAAGCCCCAAGGCAAAGTGTCTGAAATTTCATATTCCCATGAATCATTTGTGAGTCTTATTAAAATGCAGATTCTGATGCAATAGGTCTGGGGGTGGCCTCAGATGCTAAATTTGAGACAGATTCTCATATGGCCCTTGTGTAGTTTTTCCAAAGATTACATTTTAGGGGGAAATGTTCAGAAATTATCCAGATACAGATTTAGTGCAGGGCAGTCTGCAGTCACAGTTATATACAATTCTCATCAAGGGGTCTATGGACTATGTCTTTTATAGTCTTACCAATTCTACAAAGTATTAAGTATGAGTATAAGACATATTTTGTCCATGAAAAATTGGAAGTTTAGAAAAGTTTAGGATGAGTTCAAGGTTGTGAAATAGTAGTTGCCAGGCCTGGGATACAAACAAAGGTGTTGCTGACCCCAAAGTCCTGAGTTCTTTGGAGACATTAGATAAATAAGTACACTTTAGGAGAGCTTTCCCTGGCACATTTCTTCAATGGAACTACTTTGGTTTTGAGAGATGACTTTTGTCTTTTCTTGTGTTAACTGTCACCATTGACACTTTTGGAGAATATAGAATGTCACTAGGCCCGGCTTACCTTTGTCATGTTCTGTGGTTACTGAGCACCGGGAAAAGGACCTGGAAATAGCGCTGACGGATTACTTCCAGCAAATGATGCATACTGTGACGGATCTGTGAAATACTTTGTGTGTTACAAACAGACGAAAAGAGGAAATTGTGAGAATTGAGACCATGACATGGCAAATATTTCACAATAATTTCCATTTAAAAGTTAGGCCATTAAAGTTGGTAGGATCTTATATGTCATCTGCACGATTGTTTTCCCAAACCTTTAGTCTGGGGGGTATGGTTTTCACTTTTTGCAAGAAAAATACTTAAAAGAAGGTACAAGTGATAAGGTATTCACATTTTTAGTTTGTTGACAATTCTGTTGTGTTATAATACATGTGCAGCCATTGATTATAGGTTAACACTGTATATATAAACCACTGACAAAGTTTATATATTCCTTATAATATTTATTTTAAGCTCCTACTTTACCTATCCTTGAATATTCCAGTTAGGAGGAATTTCCTAATGTCAGGTTAGGGGAAGTGAAACTTCTCACTTCAATTTACAATGAGCTTACTGTCTCTGAAAACACCTCTCTTCTTTAATATTTGCTTCTGTTAACCAAGTATTCTCCATTTCTCCTTCTGCATCTTTTTTTTGATGCCATTTTAAACTCACCTATTTACTATATTAGTTAGCATTTTAGAAACCTTATCACATTGATATGACATGTTGAATAACATAACAAGGACAGCTTTCATTAAGAAAAATGTTAAGTAAATGAATTTTTTAAATCTATTTAATTGTCCATTTAAGTTAACCTAATGACTTCATCACATTCTGAAAGCATCAGAAGATGGAGAATAACCACATCATATATGTTTTTAGCACCCTCTATGCACCATGTTCCACTTAATAGAGAGAGAATTTCAACTGTTCTTTAGTACAAGGAAATTATTTACCAGACGAAGATACTTAAGTTCTGGGAGAATAATTGGCTCCTTCAGGGTGGCATTACGAGTTCCCATCTAAATGTTACTGGTATGCAAGACTTAGAGGTCTTTTATCAGTGTATCATAAATAACTAAAATCAGAGTATACTTTAGCCATTCATCATAGAGATGCCTCAGAGATAAGTATAGATACTTCTTTTAGAATAAATATTCAGGGAAGAAAATACTTTTCCACTATTCTTTATCAACATGAGAATGCTTACAAGGTCATAGTCTCTATACCAATGGTGACGCATTTCAAATAAAAACAGATTATCATTGTAATTAATGTTTAATTGCCAAGCCATTGAATGAAAGTGACCTACCTGCTCAAGTGAGCCAGCACTCTTGGGAAAAAAGAAAAGAAGAGAATAATGAACATTTTAATTTTATAAGTCCAAATTGAATGTAAAAATGCCCTTAGTCCCCACAATTGTGATTAAAATAAGTGCAAAGTCTTAGGTAACTGATACACTAAACTAGTTTTATTTAATGACATCTTCAAGAGAGTAAAGGAGAGAGTATTGGTCAAACTCATTTGCTACATTGAAAACACTTCTTTTGTGTGTGAGAGAGGAGAAAATCTATCATGGTGATAGAAGAATGAAACTGATAAGCTAGAGTTTGGATTTTCTGACCCAAACTATTTTACACGGATATCTTAAGTAGTTCAAAACCTACATATTTTCAAATATTTTTGAGCTGATTGTGGTTGGTATATTTTTCTCTGTTCTTCTTAGATTTTTTATTTTCCTACTTCCATCCTGTTTAAAAAAAAATGTGATAGACTTTGATGCCATAACCAATTTGTATTTGAAACACCCACTAGAACTTGGAATAGTTGATGAGTATTTTTATTTTTGACTTATTTCTCAGTATTTAGACACAAAGAATGCCAAAGTGTAAGGATCTACATGTTTAACAGAAGAAAAAAACAAAGGTAGAGGGAGGAGGAGGAGGGGAAGGCAGGGAGGGTTTCTGAGAGATCCACTTTAACCTGGACACACAGTTGTAAAGGACATACAAGCTGGGAGCTCTGGCATTTGGTATGTGTAGAGCTTTGAATATTTCAGTGTCTTTTATCACCCTCAGCCCCACATCCTTTTGAATTCATTTAAAAATTGCCTATTCACATTAAGCAAATTAGACTTGAGGTTCCCTGTGTGAATGTGGTGTGTACTCAGTATTTATTCTTAATCCTTAATGAATTTATGGAGGTGAGTTCAAGGAAAATGCCCTTCTAAAATCATTAAAATTTATAAAGCCATATTCAGGTCAACGCATATATAAGCCACAAGGAAATCTTTGAGCAATTACTGAGAACATATTCTTCAAACTTTCCTGTTATACTTACGATCATGGTAACCATGAGAGCCATAAGGAGGGCAAAGATAAAGATCTTCATATTTGGCAGCGTCCTGTGAAGGCACGTGTGAAAAATCAGTAGCACACTCATTCCTGCGTTTACAAACCAAACATCTACTGATCAAACAGCTCCAGAACCTTGTGAAACATACTGGAAGTACGAAGACCATCAAAACACATTTCCTGACATCGTGGAACTGAGAGACTAGTAGGGGACATTGATAAGTGAAGAAAAGTGATGTGATAAGGAAATGGTAAAGTGCTTCAAAAATACACAAAATGGACATCATAACCAGACCAAGAGAATGTGGGGTGTAAGTAGAGGGAAAACGTGTGGTATGTTATATAGGATAAATAAAGAGAGGTGCTGGGAGATAGCAAAAAAAACAACTGAGAGACAGGGAAGCATGCTGGAAATAGGTCATTATATGAGAAAGACAAAAATAGAGAAGGCTGACCACTTATTACTGGGAGATTACAGGGGCCTTACATAGTGAAATTAAGATAATGATTAGGGAAGAACTGAAAAAGGTAAAATGACAAGCTGTAGACACTTTTATAATCGAGTTAGTGAAAATGAGTTTCTGGCTTGTGTAGATGGTGTAACCCTGGTATGAGAAAATCAATGAGAGGGAGCAGAGAAAATTCAAATTGAAAAGGAATTTCAGGAAAAATATTTCTAGATACTTTGAGAAATTGAATTGATAAAAATAATGTAATCTTCCACATAATCTTATTCAAAAAAAGTAATCTGGGATTCTTTGATATATTTTTGTTATTTTGTATATGCAACTGAGCCCTTTCTGTTGCTATTGAAGAGAAGTCATCAGATTATTTATTCTGAATGGTAGACATCTGAATAAAACATTTTTCAAACTATAAGGTAAATAATGAATAAGAACACTTTTCCCTGATCTTCTCAAAGCATTAGTTGGATAGCATTACAGTAACAGCTTTCATCTAGGGGTGATAGAAACTATCCTTCTAAAGGACTCTAAGCCCTAACACATGAAGCAGAACACAGGAATGGTGATATTTCCCTTGTTGTTCATCTGCTATTTGCCTAATTGGTTGTTACTTAGGACTGTAGCATTAGACAAGCTATAAACATTATATAACACCTGGTGAAGTTTTTCTGTCATTTACTCCTTAGGCCAAATATTCAGTCATGATATAATAAAAAGGAATATAACTTATAGGGGTATTTATAACCAGAATTTCATTGAGCATAGAAGATTGAAGGGAAATTCACAGCATAGTGTTCTACAGAGATGATAGATGGATAACTAGATATAGATGTAGATAGATAGATAATGGCTTTGAAAAAATGTTTCTCAAAAACAGAATGATAGTAGTTTGAAATAGGAAAACCAGCTTTTAGTTTTTTCAGCACAATCACGAATGAAATGAAAATGTGTTGAATAAAATGAGGTATTAACATAATCTATTATATAATGATAATTAGGCAAAACCAAACCATTTTGATTGATGAATGAGACACCAAATGTCAAAGAGGTAACAGAAATGAATTAATGATGGGAAGAAAGTACTTCTGAAAAAGGTTACTCAAATGTTTGAAATAATACACAAATTTGCCAGGAGAGAGCTTATGCCACTCAAGACATCATTTTCTTATACAATTTAAATCTGATTGAAATTAATAGTAAAAGTTATTAAAAAGTGGACATATCGGTCAAGAAAGTAAAAAGCCTTCTAGAATGTTCCCACCAACAGGGATGCAGCACATCCTCCATTTGCTATATCATTCACTTTGTGCTATGATTGCTGTCAACTCGGAGGCAATGCAATCCTCAGCTTCAGATCCTGATATATAGCCATCATTTCTTTAAGTTTATTTATGAGAAATTACCAATAAAAAACATATATTTTATATGTGGTTTCAACTTATTCCAGCAAAATAGATTAGAATAAGACAGCATATACGGTTGTACGTGAATATATTACCTTGTTCCCGAGATGAGACTCAAGAGTCAGAGAAGCCGAAATTCTGAAGCTTAAGCGATGATGTGTTCTTCTAGAGCACCATCGTATTTATACAAACTGAAATCCTCCAGTTGTTTTTCTAAATGTGAAGTATGAGATCATATTACGGAACTGGAAAAAATGCCCCATATCTGTCCCCACAGACAGTAAGAGCAAACTTAACAGGGTGACTTTACAATAGAAGACTGTGAGGCAGAGTCACCAGGAAACAAACGGAGCCATCAAATGTTAATGCCAGTGTTAGTCCAGGCAGATGTGAATGAGACAAAGGGAAAAGTATGCTGGAGTAAACCAAGCATAGAAATGAATTGAAAGGGTAAAAATGTTTCTGTAGGACACCATCCACCCTGTTTCAACAAGTATGTGTCCAACGTGGAACACCTCAAAGCCAAAAATGATACCATCTTACCAAAATTTTACCTGTGTTTGTGTCATCAATGATAAGAAGTGGCATAACAAAATTGCCCATAATGATGTCAAATGTTTCCTACAAACTTTAAATTGTACTCTGATTCCATTGACTTTAGAATATTTGAAGTCTGAAAAATATTAAAGTATTGGGAAACACCTGCGAGTATTGTATGATAAAGCAATTCTTATTTTTAGTGCCAGATGACCGTAGAAGCTCAGTACTCTGTATCTTTCATAATTAGTGGATGCCTATGTTTTGAAATTTATTTAACTTCCTTTGAGTCTTTAGGGGCTCAATTTCTAAATGGAAGCCTTGTTTCAAGCCGATTACACTAGATAGAAGGGAAAATTAAATTTCAGTAAGTCCATAGGTAAATTGGTATACAAATATACATCTTTGCTAGTGTTTGGATAATTCAGTATACCCATTTGTGAATATCAGAAATTCATTTTTAAGGTTTAAGCATCTTTTATATTCTATGCCCATTGTTCCTCAAAGTGTGGTACTTGGGTCCCTCATAAACAGCATCACTGGAGAGCCTGCTGGAAAAGGAAATTCATAGGCTGTCTTCCCAGACATGTTGAATCAGAATCTCGGAGATTGAGGAGTGATCTCCTTTTAACAATATATCTAGATGACTATTTGTCTGCCAGAGAGTTAGAGAAACTATGTGATAGAGTCATAAATGTATTATTTGTCTATATACTTGACCCCATAAAAAGAAATTAAGTTTAATGTTGTATTAGGTATTTTAAGGAGAAGTTTAACAGGTGAATCTTATGTACTTTATTTGCTAATTCCATTAAAATTATTCTTATTCTCTGGCTAATACACAAAACATTATAAATGTTCTCTTAAGAAAAAAGAAAGAATTAAAAATCTATTTCAATTTATATCATTCTTGTACTTTTTCATTGATTTCTAAACCTTTTAATGTATAGTCATTTCTCAAATGTAAAACAAATTCTCAATGGAAAAAATACATATACACAGCTTAGGCACTGAATTAAGTCTGACTTTAAAAACTGAGTCCTGTTTATTCCATTGTGGAAAATCAAATGAATTCCCTGCTTCTTCTCTTTCCCTTCCTTCCCCACTATTTCATCCCCTCTTTCTCCCTCAATTATCTCTTCATGATTCATTTAAGCCAAGTGCTAGGCGTTATTCCAGCAGACCTGTGACAGGCAGGCTAGTGAACAAGTGAATCAAAGCTCCAAAGCTGCTCCCCAACTTCAGCCGCAACCAAAGCAAACTGCCAGCTAATAACACTTGATAGACACGGATACACACATTTAAGACCTACAACCAAGCTTAACTCACTCATATTTTGGGTGGGACACCAAAATGGAAGCCTTAATCCACCCATCATTTTCTGCTTCACCATGAAGGAAGTGTGGGGATTGCGTGTGACAGTGGGGATCCTGAATAGTGGACTCTGTCAAGGTTAGCCTTCCTGTGTCAGCTGTGGTTTTATCCTCCTGGAACTGTAGGTCACTTTAGAATATCGATGGACCAGAACACGTCCTGATACTTTATAATTAAGACAGATACCTCTTCCACTATAGCCAACCATCATACTGTTTCAAAATGTCAGGTCTTTCATTTGCAAGGGAAAAATCAATAAAGAGCTACTGCTATATCACAAGTGTGACATTAAATTGATGGCATGAGGATGTACCTGTGACAGGTATTTATGCTGGATTTTCTTTCTCCTCTTCCTTCACCTCTTGTTCTTTTTCCTCATCCTTCTCCTTTCTTCCTTCTCCTCCTCCTCTTCTTTCTCCTTCATTTAAGCATGGTCTCCTACAATGAAAGCATGGTCTACAGTCTACAGCATAATCCATGATGGTTATTTATTTAACTAAAAACACTTGGTGTCATATGTCTGTGGGTTATTAAAATGAAAAATACTGTAATTGATAAATATAAAGAAATATCTGGCTACATACCAGATAACATAAAACCTCCTAGGAATTGGGAATATAAAGTGGCAGCCTCTTATTCCTGCTCTTATGGGGCTTAATATTCTACGTTTGGACTGAATGTTTGTATCTCCAAATCCATACTGAAGCTCTACTGCACAAAGTGTTGTATCAGGAGGCAGGACATTAGGATATAATTAGGTTAACATGAGGTCCTGAGCTAGAGGCTCCATGACGGGACAAGTGCCCTTACAAGAGAGGAAACACTGGAGCTTCCTCTCTTCACTATGTGAAGGTGCAGGAATTGGACAAGCCAAGAAGGCTCCCCCCGGAACCCATTCACACTGTCTCCCTCATCTTGAACTTCCCAGACTCCAGAACTGTGAGAAACAAATTATTGTTTAAGCCACCCAGGCTGTGGTATTTTGTTATAGCAGCCTAAGCTGGCTAAGACATATTATAATGTGTGAAACAAGCCAGGGTGAAAGGCAACGGCAGACAGATAACCCAGGAAAGAACTGAGTATCTGATCCTCAAGCAGGGAGGAAAAGGTTCAGGCTGGCGGTGAAGACTTAGGAGAAATCAGTTTATCGATTATAATAAAAACTATGAAAACTGGAGAGATTCAAAAGGAAAGAGTGTGCAGTCTCAGAGGAGCAGTGGGGGGAGGACAAAACCCAAATATAACACCAATGTCCTGTGTGAGAGAAAATAGGTCCATGAGGATCTCTAGAAGGGAAAGAAGAGCAGAAGTGAAGAGTATTTCCAGGCAGTTTGTGAACCGTGGAAGCCAAAGGGTTGAAATTTCAAGAAGGTACCATAATCATCACGATCAATGATACAATGACCGTGGAGATTGCTTCATCTCTTTAAACTACAATTTTCTTATCTGGAACAGTTATAATGATAGCTGGGATGGGATTAAAGGAACATGTTTGTCAATGACTCTGCAACTGGAAATTGTTGAAATATGAACATTCAGTATTGATTTTCTTTTTCCACCACAATCTTCATTAGAAAGTACATCTTAATTTTGAAAAGTAATGTAAGAATGAGGGAGGAAATGAAATCCAGCACAGTGGTAAAACATGTTTGGGATAAATTGGAGTCACCTAGACTTAAGACGGGATGGAGAAAGTTTGAAATCTGATCAGATTGATGTACTATACAGAAAATTGGGAAGGGAAGTTGAAGGCATTTATGTTCAAAGGACTAATTTTCTCTACATTAAGTGATTGCCTAATGGGTGAGATGATTTAGATGCTTCAAAAAAATAACACTAATTTTGGACAGTTTAGAGCTATAACACCAAGTACAAGGGAAAACTTTGCTAAGCAATGTGGTGTTCTTTCTATGTTTAGAAAAAATAAAGGAAGGTTTTTTTCCAGTAGAATTGAGTGTCCTAGGTAGGATAGCAGTGTAAGTTAATTTAAGGACTCTTCAGGATTAACCTCTTTGCTAGTAGGCTTATTTAAGGCAGAATTTCCCAGGAGTTATTTGAGTTATTGCAAGTAGATATTATGTGATAAATATGAAATCTGAATTAGAAAGAAATTAAAAAAAATTAAAAATGAGCCGGATATCAAATCTATGTAAAGGACCTGGTTATTTTAGACAGTCAAGGTACAATTATCTGCTTCAACTCTTGCCTCCTTCCAAAATATAATTAAAGATCACAACCTCTTCCAATGGCTTCCATCTCAAAACAAAGCTGAATTTGACTTGTAGAGCTTTAACAATTTGAACACTCTTCACTGTGACCTGGTTTCCTCCTCACCACTTCATGCATTCTTGACTCTTCAGGTGGATCCCCTGGCAGTTTCCCCAAACACAGCAACAATATTCATCTTACTATGAATTTCGCTTGCTCTTTCTACACCTTGTTGTTTTCTTCCTCCATGCTCACTCCCTTACTTAATTCATATCTTTTCTTAAGTGTCACTCCAACAGAGAAGTTGTTCCTGACTTTCCTCTTTAAAATGGCCTCTGCCCTTGCCCTGCCTTTCATGTCATTAGAGCAGTGAGACAGTATGTATAATTTCTTACTCCCTGTTTTCCATTCCCAACTATAATGTGAGCTCCACGAATGCAGGGCTTCTCTGTCTTTGTTCCCTGCTATGTCTTCAGCATCCAGAACAATGCTTGACGGCTTGGCACTCAATAAAATAGTCACTCCATTATTGGTTGAAAATGTACTGAGTCACTCAATAAGTATTTGTTGAATGAAAGTCATGGGTGACACCACTGATAGCAGGTATTAGAAGTCTGTGTTCTTGTTGTCTGCCAGCCTCCACGGAGCGACATGAAGGGTTATCATCCAGTCTCTAGGGAAATGTGAGGACTCTGGAGAAGGTTTAGGATAGGTACTGTGGCAAATGGAACCAGCAACAAATCAGGCAATGTAAGAATAAATAGTTCAAAACTACCCAGCTGAGGTAGTGGACCTCAGATTTACAGGATATGAAATATGAGGAAATGAGTTAGGAATCATGGACCTCAAAGAAACTCTCACGTAAAGCTCCTCAATACCACCCAAACTATGAAAAGGAAGAGATTAAAGAAATGGTTATGTCAGCTTTTTCTGTCAGTATGAAAAGTGGAACTAGACTATACACATCAGACTGTGCCTCTTACTTATTTCCCTTAGAAAAAAATACATTTTTGTACTCAGAAGCAGTGGGGGAAGGAGCTTAATAGTAAGAAATTGGAATCATCTCATCAAATGTCAATAGGGAGGCAAGTGTCACAAAACATAAAGACTGCACGGCCTTGGCCTTTCTTTCTTCTGTGTTGTCGTTTGGATAATGCAGTCCAAACATGGTGGCAGTGAGGTGTGATGTGACAGATGAAAAAGCACAAGTAGAAATTGGCCTTTCCCGTCAAACATGTTTTAAAAAAATCAGATTATCTCTATAATATATGATCCTGTAAATTCTTATACATTCTGGCCTGGTGCAGAATAGACATTGTGTACAATTTTATTTATTGATATCAAATTTATATATAAAAAAGATATACTTAGTTATCAATAATTAAATATATACATATATAAAATTGTATATACTGTAAAAATCTACTACTATTAGTATCTGAATAGACAATTAAGTATTTGTTAAATGAGTATCTGAATAAATGTGAGTTATCTCATATTTTATAGTATATTACATAAAAAACTATCTTTTCACTTCCAGGGAAAAAGTAAATGGAAACTTATCAGTCTTCTTCTGCCTAGTAGTTTAGCAGGTATCAGAAGATGCTATTGCATCCCACAGTCAGAACAGGTAGCTCTAAATGCAATCTAGAGTTGCTCAATTTTCTTAGCAAAGTAGCTTTTGACAACTAAAGATCAACTTTCTTTAAAATTTGTTTTTCAACTGAATTCCTCAAAAATAGAACTTATGCTCTTTTTTCTCCTCCAGAATGCTTCCTATTGGCTTCTACACTTTATAGATTTTTGCCTTAAAATGTCATCCTACCATTTCTAATCATCTTGCAAAACTTAGTTCTGCAGAATCTCTGGATCCTTAGCTTTTTTTAGGTGTTAGTCCAGAATGCTGCGCATTTCTCTTTTCTGATAAGCTCCCTGAGGGCAAGGAATGTATATCATTTTTGTATCTATTGTATCTCCCACTTTGCATGGCATGTCAGTGAGTACCGAATAAGATGGCAGGAATGCATGAAAAACTGGTGAAATTCAGGGTGTATATTTCTATTATGAGAGTATAATTTTATACCAAATGTTAACATATAAGCAATTTTAGGGTTTAATTTTCTTATGGTCATTGATTTTGAAATGTGCTTTTCCCTGAAATGAGTTTCCCAAGGAGAAACAGTTGAGTTTTCCCTTGGATAGTTGTTGTAAATTCCCTTGGATAAATAGATTTTCCTATATTTTCTATAGGGTATTCCCTGTATTTCCAGGGGAATTTGACTTTAATTTCTTTTTAATTATTGCTTAGAATCCATGGTTATCACTGCATAGTCTTATTTCATTAAAAGTTTAGACCAGTAATTAATTTTGCAAAGAGACCATTTATGCTATTCAAATGATAACATATGGACAAATTCTGAAGTTACCATGACATGAAACAATAAGAAATTAGAATTTATATGAGACTTTCTGGCAATTAATGAGCTCACAGGTACTAAAAACAATAGATGAGTAATTCATCCCCCGTTTATCCCTTTTCTTGAGATCATAAAAGAGTTAGTACATATATTCAACTGAGGAAGTTAGTAATTCAAATGAATTATTTTGGTATTTGATTTTTAAGTGTTTTGCTATGTAAGCTAAAAAACTGTGTTGCTCTTAATAACTACTGGATTGGTATGACTATAAAGTATGCATTGGTAAGTTGTGTTCAAGGTTCATTTCTACAACTTTGTTTATATTCTTTTAGGTTCCAATTTTTCTTCCTTACTTTCTTATATTCCATCCTCCCTTCATTCCTTCTCGTATTTCTCACCCTGTTCTTTCAAATAACTCATATTGATCACTCTTATTGGCACTCAGGTCACATTATTGAGTAAATAAGAGCTCTTTGTGGATAAAGTGAATATAAGGGGAGTGGAATTAAACACAAATGATACTATTTTTATGTAAATGAGATGTTCATAGACCACATCAAAACTTAATACACCTCACATTTTAGGTCAGAACACAAGCTTACAGTGTTCCTTGTTCAACAAGATATATTCAAATTATAGTCAATAGGATAGATGCATGTGGAATACATATGATATTCAGAAAGAACAGCTGCCAACTCTAAGCACAGGGGTGGCCTTAGTCCACCTACAGTTGTGTATACCATGACAAGGTGATCACCTTGGAAAACTGATAGATCAGAACCTGAATTGCTATCTTTAAATGAAGAAGGGATGATTCATATTCCTACAACAAAATGTGGTGTCCTTGGAAATGTCAGGGTATTTCCTTTAAAACACATCTCAACAAAGAGATACTGACATCTCATAAGCATGGTGCCCCAAGGATACAACCCATAGCCAACTTTTATAATGCGCTTTCCTGTTTTATGTTTTTAAAACTCTTCCAAGGACAGGATGATCTTTAACTACCCATCCATACTCATGAGAGAAACCTAAAGTTGAGGAGTCCTTGACAGGTTCTCAAAGTTCATTTTTTAAGGCCTCACAGAGCTGAGGTGTACATTTAATACTGTTTCATCTTACTGCAATATTGAAATACGAGATGAAAAATTTGAAACAGTCTTTGTGTGCAATTAGTTGTATGCTGTGGTGTTGAGTGCAGGGACTCTAGGGAGAAGATACTGACACTGTCCTCAAGGTGCTTACATGTTAATCTGGGAGGCAAACAGATATATAGACAATTCCAGGAGACAGCTGAGTGTATTTGGGAAGCATAGGATAGAGAGAGTAATTCACGTGGGTAAGATGCTTTGGAAAAATGAAGATAGGAAGAACAGTGAGGTCAGGGACTTAGAGAATAATAGTGTTATTTATGACAAAAAGGAGAGAAGTCCATGCAATATACCTGGAAGAAGTAACCACGTGAAGGGATTTATAGGGATAATTACCAAGAACAAAAACATAATGACACGGCACAGTAAAATAGAGACCTTCGGGAAGTGTTATTTAGTCTATTTCAGGTGCGGTTCCTCATTTGCAAAAAGTAAGAGTAATAGTTTTGGGAAAAGAAATTGTGAAAAATGTATTTAAATCACACCGCACAGTAAATCAGTGAGCGCAGTTTGGGATTTATAACTGACATTCTCACTTTTACTACCATTATTTTCATTTAAGAAAGGGGTTTTGTAGGGAAACTAAAGAGGCTTGCTTTCATGTAGAGGAGAGGCCGTGAATCAGGATGTCTCTGAGAATGGAGGAAGAGTGGACCTTCACTTTTAGATTGAGTTGTAGAGGGCTCTGCATGGGAGGGTATTGGTCTAATGGTCTCAGTATTTTCCACAAAGGAGGCAAGAAGGAAATCACTAGTAATGAATTGAAATGCCATGTGCGTTTCTACGAAATATTTTCTTTTCTATTTTAAAAATCTCATGTCCAAGAGGAAATCCTTGTTTCGAATGGAAAACCCACAATTTGTTGACCTGTTTTCTCAGATGTGGAGATAAATGTCAAAATAAAATTGGAGACTTATTACTTATTTTGACTCTGTCTTACATAATTTAATATTCACATTTTGTGATTACTTGTTCTCTCAATATTTTATAACAGTAAAATAAATGTAACGCCTACCAAAATCCAATGTCCCACTAAATTTGATTTGAAAAATTCATCCTACACAAAACATATGCCTAATCCAAACTTTATTATTCATCTCTTAGCAAGCTGAACCGCCCCTACACATGGAATTGATAATAGTCAGTTTGGATTTTCGTGAACCAGTATCTTTCAAGCGAGGCTATGTCATGACATGTTTACATGCGACAGAAAAATAACTCCTTAGATGTCTCTCTCTATCGAAATTCATTCCCTTAATTTATTGCCTTTTGGTTGGTTAAGTATGTGTAGTCACGGCATTTACTCCTTCACCCTCTGATTATTCATGACATAACGACTCTGAGATGACTTTCCACCTCAAATCAATTGCTTAAGACCCATTGCCTGGCCATGCTGTTCCTATTCACCCCACCCTGAGGCACTTTCTTGAATGTTTCCCATCCCGTGGTTTCCTCAAGCCATGCTCAGCTCTTTGATGTTTTCCCTCTACTCTGTGCAGGCAGCCTCCTCAGGGAATTTGCTTTTACTGCTTCTGCTGGAACTGTGCTCCTCCAGCTAACTCTCACACTCTTTTCACCTCACTGGTGAACCTTCAGCTTGCCCCAATGGCCTTCCTGACCGCCCTACCTGAAATATTCTCCCACTACTCTGCCTTCTGCTTCTGCAGGGCAGGTATCACCACCTCGCACAGCCTGTGTTGTTCGTCTTCTTGTTCCTAGGATTCCAATGTGAGCACCATGCAGCCCGGATCTTTGCTTTGTTTTCTGCTGTTCAACCACATCTGGAAAAGAAGTTTGGCATGTCTTAGTGCGCAGTGTTTGTCGAAAGAAAATCTCAACCGCTGATGGAGAGTCTTAGGAGGTTTAAGCTCTCAGTGCCTGCCTCACTTCTCTGGCAGGTCCTCATCTGGGCGAGCAGGGCCTGTGATTGGCGGCTGGAGAGTTTGGTGAGAGTTGTCTGGCGTGAACAGAAGGAAGAGCAAACAAATCTGTGGGATGTCAAACCGAGGAGCAAACCACACAGATAATACAGCTGTCGTTGGTCCTACAAGTTTATAGCATCACATATATCAGGTGCAAGGGGCACTCCTGAGATTAAGGGCCTTTAGTGTAGACACAGTTTTCCTTCCATGCTGTCCATACTGGGCTGGTGTTAATTGTCATAAAACGGGTTATTGTAGTGACGGTGACCTGTTTTGTGTATGAGGAGTGGAAAAAAAAGGCCACACAGCTAAGATGCATTTCAAATTTTAATGTTTTGACAAGAGATCTGTGGATTTATATCTCAGAAATAGTGCTGAAAAGACTTCAATTAATCATTAAAATGGTGAATATGATAGGACAGTCCAGATCTGGTATATCCAGTGTGAACTGAAAGGAAGAATACAAATGATACAGAAAATGTCCCACACAATCTCCTTTTGGGTTCTTATTGTTGCCTTTTCAGCAAGCATGTCAAAATGTATTTAACATGAGGTTCTATGATAGGTTAGGAACCTATACAGAAATGATTTTTCCACTCAAACCTGTAAATACAAAGAAAATACTGGGTTAAATGTAAGTCTATATTCCAGAGTATACCTGTAGAACATGTGTATATATATTAAGTGCATTATTCATAAAGATGTGCAACTGTACGATCTGTGTAGCAGAAATATAGCTAGTTATATTTATGACTAATATTTGTCTAGTGGGAACATAATTGGCCCAAAGTAAGTATTTGTTGTACAAATGATGAAATAGTTGATAGTTAATATCCAGATCCTGCAATGTTTCTATTAAATGCCTCCCTTAAATGAGAAATGTTTATATTTTTCAGAAAATCTGAAAGGGACATTCTCTTTATTTTTAATTTCCAACTATTTAGGGGGAATATACTATGCTGTTACTTTTTATAATGACTATTTCTTGATTTGTTTGGAATGTGGATTTGTCAAATAATTGTATTTAGCAAACTGTCTCTCCACAAAATTTTAAAACTCTCTTCATGAATAACTCCATCACAGTTCAGTTTGTTAGCCACCATTTTATTTGTAGGTTTATTTTTTGAACATTCCATTATATAAATTAACTTCTTCCATTGCATATCCTTCTGACATTTCAAACTTTGTCTATTTGTGAGTTTCCTAAAGGTCATAGTTCAGTCCTTAATCTGAGCTACAAATTTACTTTTTCAACTACGATTTCAATTAACACTTCACCATTTCATGCTTTTAATTGTAATTTTGTACTTATTACACTTTCTTATAAATTTGTTTCTCCTTCTAAAACTGAGGTTAAGGATACCTGAGTCTTCATCTCATTACCATCTATCAAATCTCTCATTCACTGGGACTCATGGTAAACAATCCCCAAATTTCCAAAAATCCAAGTGCAACCGAGCTCTCATCCACATCAAACATGTTACACTTTCCTCACTTAAGGTGATTTGGAAAAGTTGTCTGATCCCTTCCACCATCAGGAGGACAAAACTGAAGAAGAGAATCAAGCTGTGGGGCCAATGCCATGAAAAGGTAGAAACCACTCCCTTCAGCTAGCGTCCAGTGGCATAAGTGTGCAGTGTAGCCTCAGGAGTCAAGTGTTTCAGGGGAAGGCCTCCAGTGCTGAGCATCTGGGGTGGAATCCTGCCTCTTCCACTAACTACATGCACTGTGATCCCGGGCATTTCCTTCAACCTCCCTGTGCATTGCTTGTACCATCATGGTGGTTAGTGTTAGCCTCACAGGTCTAGGTGAGCAGGAAACCAGCTATACTGCCAAAGGGCTTAGACCTGCAGCTGACACATCGGAAGGACTCAGTGCACAGCTATTGCTATTGGATTTGCTGTTGTGTACTTTGTTATGCTGGCCCTTTGTACTTATTACTTTATCTCACAGACACATAGGATTGGACCAACACTTCAAGTTTGGAGATGTGGCTTAAGAAAGTAGATCCCAAGAGTTTGCATCACAGAGAAAACTTTTTTTTTTATCATATCTACATGAGAGAAAGGACAATAGTAAACTTATTATAGTAATAATTTCACAATATGTATAAGTCAAGCCATTATGCTGTACACCTTAACGTTATACAGTGATGAATATCAGTTATATTTCAAAACTGACCAAATAGGTTTGGAGATATAAATAAAACAGAAGGCGATAAATCGAGGGAGATGTGTCTTTAAAATTACATGAAAATATAAATATGAGGGACAAAAGGAGGGGGCCATATAAAGACCACTTTCACAGTGGCTCACAGTTGACTTGGGACTGTGTCATGAGTCTCATCCTGTTAAGGAGGCAAATGTAATCTCGGCTGACATCTCAAAGGGAGGGACAGTAACTACAAGTAGAAAACTAGGCTTTATCTATTTCAAAAGGAAAAGTATATTAATGAGAATTTCTGTGGGAAAATTTGTCATAAAATAGGTCAAATTGTAAAGACAAGCCTTGAAATATACATGTGTACTCCAGAAGAAATGATGACTCTGAGCTTCCTACTCAAGGTAAAAATGAAACAAAATCATGTGAATGACTAGTGTGTCTATTTGCATGTGAAGATTTCTATTCAGAAGCCATTTTTTCTACCTTAAAGTATCCTTGTCCAATGAAGAAATTTTCTATTTTTAAAAAAAAATTAGTTACAAAAAGCATTTCTGTAGAAATTACACAGATAACTCTTCTGTAGATCACAATGTTTATAGCAAAAATTTAAATATTTTATGAGCCAAACTATGATTTAAATAAAATTTAAGTAAATCATTTAAAATGTGATTTCTCATTGATTCTCTATTCTTAAGTGAAGAGCCTATTTAAATTAGTGCTCAATGTCTAGTTTTATAAGCATTTACCTAAATTCAAATACCAGAAGTTATTTCAAAAGTCTTCAAAGTTTCTCTGAAAAAAATTAATTTTAATACATTTTAATTTAAAAAGTATCGTACGTCTCATGTTAAATATGTAGCACAATTTTTCAGCATCTAACATTCAAACAAAAGTTATGAAGTTGCCCTTTCTACAGTGACGAGGCTCTCAAATGCTATATGCCTGTCTAGGAAACTCAATTACTTGGGAAACATAAAACTTAAAAATATAGTCCAGAGAGTTGTCAGATCTGGGATTCAGTCATGAGGGTTCTGACGCCAAACCACTAACATTGATAATAAATTGTCACTTTTCTGGAATCAATTTTCTGCTCTTCTGTTTAAACCTCTCATACAAAAAAAAACTTCTTCAATGAAATGACTCATTAAATGAGATGAGCAAATAAATACCTTGGCGTATCCAAATGTGGAAATTCCACTCATTTATATTTCAGACATTGTATAATATATATTACTATTATCTATAGCTCCCTATCTCAGTGAATTGCTGTACAAGTCTAGCAAAATATATACACAAATGTTTTGGAAATTAAAATCAAGTTTAAATGAAATTCTTTATCATTATTGCTAAATTGTTAAATTTGAAACATACTTTTTAATTTTAATTTACATTTGATTTAATTTCTATCTGAGATCTTGGGTTGCTTTTCCTCATGTAGTATCTTTACATGGTCTTTTTCACAAACAACAATGATTATTTTGCTATTTAAAAAGAGCATATTATGTGTGTACAGTCCTGCAGTGAGATCCCCCATTCGGGTCAGGGAGCAAATCTATAGTACTTCTCTCCATTTGGCTCTCAAACATACAGGATGCCAATGACCATCTCTGGGGACTCCTAATGGATATTTACCTAATAAAAGGCTCTGAAAAGTCCTGCATTAAAAACTTTGTTTAACCAAGTGGAAAAAAAAAGCATATTATGAAAGTGGGAATAATTGGGTTGTTGTTTTCCTGAACGCCATTCCTGGGGTTCACAGCTACTTGCTGTGGATGAACAGCCTGGACATACTGAGGGCAACTGAGCTCCTGGTAGAACTGGCTGATTTTGACCTAGAAAGAAATAAAATAATGAAAAATTGCCCCTCATTTAATATCCTTCTGTGTTCAAAAAGGAGCCAGACAGAACCAAATGAATTAGAAATTTAATTACTTAGAGAATTTCTAAATATTATAAGTATCCCCAATGAAAGCAGCATTTTCTGTATGTAAATCACTGTAAATGCTTTTCCCTGTAGAACGAACTACAGATTGAAGAAATCCTCTAGCTAATTCAATTGCCCACACAAAAGTGTTTAAGAGAAAAGAGAAAACTTATATAAAGACAAGAAGATTTTTTGCATTACTGAATACCTCAGCTAATCATTTCCTTTTCCTTTTTGCTCTTTAGAGTCAAATGGGCTTCGCCCCATTTCTCATAAGTTAATCACTGGAATCTAAGACTCTGAACCAGTTGCTTAATCTCTCTGAGCATCACTTACATGTGGCACTGTGTGATTGGATATAAAGAAAGCATTTTACATAGTGTCAGTCACATATTTTAGGTAGATGTAACACTCCCTTCACCCAAAATTCTTTCTTGATGTGTGTTTCATAAGCCTTCTCATAGATTATTGTATGGAAAAAAGATTGAATGAAAATGACAATCTCCCACAGAATAATTCCCACTCTTATGAATGCAAAGCTATTTTCTTAATTGCTAGTGTACAAGTGTAGAGTAGATCCATGGTTGTAACATACACTTGAAGCACTGGGAGAATGCTGTTGGAACGTTTTCACTAAATATAAAGAAAGCCTTCATAGCGATTAGAACTAAAACCTATGGCTTTCAGTTCACAGGATTATGGGTTGAGAGCATTAAAGCAATTCATTCTTGGTTATAAAAGCTGTAGAAGAAATTTCTGCATTGTGCAGAGGATGATAAGAATAGTACGTAGTACAATTAGTGAACTAATTGTATCCCTAGTTGTCTATTATATAGTTTCCTTATATTACCTGAAGTGACCCTCACAAATTTCTCAGAGTCCACAGTGTACTGCTGTGTTCATTTTTTGGTTGAAGATATGGTAACTGACAGGGGTTCAGTACTTAAGCAGTATCACAGACATAAAAAGTGGTGGAGCTGGAGTTGGAATAAAAAATTCCTGCCTTCAAAGCCTGTGACCTTTCACTGAGATACATGTGTCTGTCCACAAAGATTGGTAATAAGGACTCCTGAAGATTGAAAATAGTCACTAAAAGGCTGTGAGAAGTAGGGTCATGACATGCTGTCTAAGAGAAGTTGGAGTGCAGTTGCACTATGTGGATACTGACCTGGTCATCTGAAAACAAACAAACAAAGCATATTTTCTGAGATCTGTAACTGTTCCCAAATCAATTGCATAAGTGTTCAAATTCATTTTTCTTAAAAGATAGATTCATATATATACATACATACATATATATATATATATATATATATATACGTATATATACACACACACACACACACATATATATATATATATATATACATGTATATATATAGTATGACTTACCTCTGGGACTACTTGAGTGGATTTGTAAGGAAAAGAAAATAAAACCAGCCCCACTGGGATGACATGCAAGTGGTTGCATCCTACAGGTCAGAGGTGACAGCTAAGGCTAATGAATAATGCCAAGCCAGTGCGCTACTAGTGAGAAATACAGTCCTAATGACTGAATGTAGGATTCACTTAAGAATGGATGCAGTAAAACATTCATATCGGAACTCACACTCGGTGTGAACATACTAACACACTGCTGAAGGGAAGTTTTATTAGGGCATCTCCTTCCACGTATGTAAAATAATGAAAAAGGACCATACAGAGTAGACATGGAACACAGTGATCACATGGGCCTGGTGAGGTGTGAGGCCTAAGAAAGCCTGTGTGTCATCTCTGTAGGTGGTGTGGGTGCAGCTGGAGACTGAGACGACCTTGAGAGAAAGGGTGAGCATGTTTGCTAGGGCGCTGCTGAGGGCCAGCTCCGTCTGAGCCTCAGGCCACCATGCACCCTGCACTACCTCCCAGACCCCTCCCCCTTTGTGCTCACCGTGATAGCTCTTTCTGTCACAATAGCTGCTTGTTGTACCTGTCACTTGCACAACTTTCATAACTCAACTCTCGTATTCAATTCCCCGGTGAATACTGGGAGAGGAGAGCTGTAGGGAAATCAATTCACAGGCTCCTGATTACATTTGTGACTGTTTTAAAAAAATACCCAAAGAATCGGAATAAGATAATCATTACCAAGAATACAGAGAAACGCAGTTAATGTTGGCTAAGTGACAGTTAATGTCGTATCCAAAATAACTCTGAGTTTAGTGTATTTATTGCAGCTCTTCTTTTATTTCTGTTTGTTTATTTTGAGGTTATGTTGTTAAAAAATTAGCAGCTTCTAATTTACTATAAGTAATACAATAGCGAAAATATATGCTATTCAGTGGTTTCTTTGACTTTAAATGAAAATAGCACTCGTCTCATTAGACAAGCTGCTAATAATGTACTTAAGAAATTAAAAACTTGAGAAAAAAGAATCAAAATCTGACCACTAGGAAGAGTTGAATCTGCAGCATTACCATTTTCTTATGGCCCTAGTATGATAGAGATTTATGTATGACTCCCGTGATCACTACTATGGTAGGGTAATTTAGGTGAATGAAACAATCTTTCAAGAACTTGTAAAATCAGTGCTATTTTTAAAAGCAGTGTAAATCATGAAAAAGATAATTAGATATAAAAGGAAATGTCTTAACTGAGAGAATTAAGAACCGTTAAAGTAAACACAATCTGTGGGCTGAATAAAAATTGCACTTTTATGCAATTAAAATGATCATGTTTTAGTCTGTGATAGAAGAAATTTGCTGCACCACATTGTCTCTTGGGACAGTAGAGAGTTCTCTTTCAGATTTGTTAAATTACAGAAGTCTTTCACACCCAAGTGTGGAAATTGGAGGGTCAAAAGGCAGTTCAGAGGGGAGCACAAAGCCCAACATAACTCAGTGTGCTTCCAGCTCCCCGTGGCTCTGATTCCTTCCTCAGCATCTGAGCCTCAGCCCTCTCCTTATGTTCTCTTCAAACGGCTTTGGTCCCAAACCAAAGTGGCTCTTTCTGTTGTGGGCCACCATCTAGGGATTAGAAATTGGCCTTTAGTTTTGGTTACTTTTCTCAGGGAAAGAAGCCTTGTCTCCATGATTTGTTAAAGACAACATTCAATCTTAGAAAAATTATAAATCAGCATAATTTGTAGATTTTTACTGGTTGCTATTTGCAACCATTGCATAATTGAGATATCCTTTCCAGCTACTTGCTAAAGATGCAACAGTTTTCTTTAAAGATGTGACTAAAATCAAAGGCACAATTTTGATTAGTAGTCCAGGGATTTCATGCAAATTACATGGATGAGAATTTCTTCAGGACAGAGTATTTCGAAATAAAAAAAAAGTTTGCCCTGATGATTTTCTTGTCCTTTGAATAACTTTGCAACTATGACACAAACTGCATGCTTCCAGAATCATTGTCCCATAAGATGATAAAATAGCATTGCTTATCTTTTCATTAGAAATATTGACATTTTGATGAAGTGTATGAGTACTGGCATATCATAGATGCAGAAACACTTTATTAAGAATGAAGATAAAGATGGTGTCCTCTGTCTCTCCAATATATGCTGAAATCATGACCCCTGATACCTCAGAATGTGACCTGATTTGGAATATGGGTTATTGTAATTATATTTAGTTAAGATGAGGTGAACTGGAGTAGAGGGGACCCTTTTCCCAATATGACTGGTGTCTTTGTAAGAGACACAGAACTAGAAGACAGCTTTGTGATAATAGAGACAGAATTAGAAGTGATGCATCCATTACCCAAAGAATACAAAGAACGGCCAATCAATGCAAGAAACTAGAAAGAGGAAAAAAATGTATACTAGGGCTGCCAGAGAGAGGCTCAGAAGATGGAACGCAGAGTGCAGGTTCCTGTTGTTTCTAGCCATCAGTTTAAGTATCTGTTATAGCAGCCTGAGAAAAGTGATATGATGGGATAACCAAATATGCTTGATAGATCAGTTTATTTTGAAACAAGCTTTTTTTTTTAATTTTTATAATGCTGTTAACACAGAGAACAAAGAAGGAAAAATCAATTACTTCAGAGAATACCAGCACTATTGTTGCAACACTATTGATCATTGATTTCAGGTGTGTTGTTCATGTAACACTGTTTAATTGGATTTTCTTCTTCATTTTAGAAAAGCTGGAAATTTTTGATGGGTCAAATTATTTGAAAATTCCAATGTAATGCAGGACATAATACCAATAATACTGCACTCCTTTGAACTGTTTAAAACGTGCTTTTCATAGTACTTTGGAAGCATTCATTATAAGAAGGGCTAATAAATTGTTAGTAGGTGGGTTTAAGAATTTTCGAGTAGGAAGATTCGTCAGGAAAAAGAGAGCAAGTAGGACTTCCCGCCAAGCCTGTGGATAAAGAGAAAACATTCTTTGTATTAAATATGAACTATAGATGAAACCCAGCTAATAACTACGCTGTTCTTTGCTGTGGCTGTTGAGTGATCTCTAGACGGATTCCTGGGTCCCTGACCGAGTGGTGACAGCTGCCCATTTGTTGCCATCTGCTTTGGGTTGGCCAAGTGTTAGGATTCTCTCTCTCCTCCAAGCCTCTGAACCCTGCTTGCCCCAAGCCTGAACAAGCACTAAAAATGGAATGTGCAGAAGTAGCTGAGCAGAGAGGACACTTTTTGTGTCAGACCCTCCTGGTCATTTCCCCCTCCTTGCTCAGCTTCCTCTTAACTTTTCTGCCAATTTTTTGCTGAGTTCCCTTTATGCTTCTAAACACTTTATTAAAATAAATCTAAAGTAGTCAGGCAGTCAGACTCCACTTGCTGCTCTCTATACTACTCCTTTTTCAGTTGCAGCTCTTATTTCTCATCCTAAATTATTTTGACAGTTTCCCAAAGAACTTTGTCATCTGTCTGCACTCCCTGTCACTTTACCTGCCTTTCTCCTGCTTGCATAAAGGCTAAATAACCTATCCACTCACATCACTTCCTTTCAAGGGACATTCTGCCTGACAATGGCTTGCTTTTACATCCATCTTTAAGACTAGCTAATAAGCCGTCAAGGGCACAGACCTGGCTTAGTGGCATTTATATCCGCAGTAGCTATGTTTCTGCAGGCTCACAATGTGGCCAAGAAATGTCTAAAGGCTCAATGACTACAAAGTTCACTTGGGCCCTATTTCCTATAACAGGAACACAAGGAACTTTATTTCCAGTTATTTCTTCTCAAGTTTCAAGAACTCCTTTACTTCGAGGTCTACACATCTCATAGTCTAATTATATACCAAGCATTTTCTTTCCCTGATCACTCAGGGAGTTAAGAAATATGGAACACATATAGAAAATTTCATTGAATGAATTTCTTTGATATTTCTTTCTCCACTTGGCACCTCTCACAAGAGGTTCAGTGGTTCAGTTCTGCATTTTAGCCTACTTGGCTTTTCAATTTGAATGCTCTTCTTTCGAATTTAATGTAGCCAAATTATCTTTTTTTTTCCAATTATCTTCTTAACATTCCTTACTCAAAACACACAGAACATGTGCACAAAGCAAAATTCTCTCTCTAAAAAATAGAGAAACAGATAAACAGGGAGGCATCCTGGCATTGCTGAAAGGCTTATTACAGCTGTTAGTCCAGTTCTGATAACCTGAGTACACTTCTTTTCTGTGAGGCTTTGCCCATTTGTTCTTTCATTCAGTCCATCATCAATCCAATTCAATCCATCTTCAATCTCTTGATTGCTTTTTCTCAGAGCCTCCTTCTCATAATCCTTTTAACCCTTTCTAACACCAACTATTTCAGTGGCCTCACCCCTCCTCTGAGATCAAGCCTACACGTTTCATCCTCATTAATGTCTCCTAAATAACATTTTTAATGTATCCATCTTTGATCAAATATCTTCAACTGCTGCCCAATGTCTTGGTGGGGGTGGGAGCGGGTTCAAGTTCAGTAACCCTTTACCCTGTCACTAATGGCAACAGGAAATTCTGTTTGAATGAATTCTCTATGTCCATTTGAAAATAATTGAAATGTTTTTGAATTAATTCAGCTTTGAACTATAGGACAGTCTTCTTCTATTTCCAAAATATTGTTGTATGTTGTATCTAAATACTTAATCTTCATAGAATTTGGGACATGTAAAGTTGTTTTAGATGACATGACTTTCTAAAAGGAATTTGGGACTATTTCCTGATTTTCTCATTGGTGGCATATTAGAAAATGGTCCCTATCCTCGCCGCTCATCAGAAGCCCCAAGGCAAAGTGTCTGAAATTTCATATTCCCATGAATCATTTGTGAGTCTTATTAAAATGCAGATTCTGATGCAATAGGTCTGGGGGTGGCCTCAGATGCTAAATTTGAGACAGATTCTCATATGGCCCTTGTGTAGTTTTTCCAAAGATTACATTTTAGGGGGAAATGTTCAGAAATTATCCAGATACAGATTTAGTGCAGGGCAGTCTGCAGTCACAGTTATATACAATTCTCATCAAGGGGTCTATGGACTATGTCTTTTATAGTCTTACCAATTCTACAAAGTATTAAGTATGAGTATAAGACATATTTTGTCCATGAAAAATTGGAAGTTTAGAAAAGTTTAGGATGAGTTCAAGGTTGTGAAATAGTAGTTGCCAGGCCTGGGATACAAACAAAGGTGTTGCTGACCCCAAAGTCCTGAGTTCTTTGGAGACATTAGATAAATAAGTACACTTTAGGAGAGCTTTCCCTGGCACATTTCTTCAATGGAACTACTTTGGTTTTGAGAGATGACTTTTGTCTTTTCTTGTGTTAACTGTCACCATTGACACTTTTGGAGAATATAGAATGTCACTAGGCCCGGCTTACCTTTGTCATGTTCTGTGGTTACTGAGCACCGGGAAAAGGACCTGGAAATAGCGCTGACGGATTACTTCCAGCAAATGATGCATACTGTGACGGATCTGTGAAATACTTTGTGTGTTACAAACAGACGAAAAGAGGAAATTGTGAGAATTGAGACCATGACATGGCAAATATTTCACAATAATTTCCATTTAAAAGTTAGGCCATTAAAGTTGGTAGGATCTTATATGTCATCTGCACGATTGTTTTCCCAAACCTTTAGTCTGGGGGGTATGGTTTTCACTTTTTGCAAGAAAAATACTTAAAAGAAGGTACAAGTGATAAGGTATTCACATTTTTAGTTTGTTGACAATTCTGTTGTGTTATAATACATGTGCAGCCATTGATTATAGGTTAACACTGTATATATAAACCACTGACAAAGTTTATATATTCCTTATAATATTTATTTTAAGCTCCTACTTTACCTATCCTTGAATATTCCAGTTAGGAGGAATTTCCTAATGTCAGGTTAGGGGAAGTGAAACTTCTCACTTCAATTTACAATGAGCTTACTGTCTCTGAAAACACCTCTCTTCTTTAATATTTGCTTCTGTTAACCAAGTATTCTCCATTTCTCCTTCTGCATCTTTTTTTTGATGCCATTTTAAACTCACCTATTTACTATATTAGTTAGCATTTTAGAAACCTTATCACATTGATATGACATGTTGAATAACATAACAAGGACAGCTTTCATTAAGAAAAATGTTAAGTAAATGAATTTTTTAAATCTATTTAATTGTCCATTTAAGTTAACCTAATGACTTCATCACATTCTGAAAGCATCAGAAGATGGAGAATAACCACATCATATATGTTTTTAGCACCCTCTATGCACCATGTTCCACTTAATAGAGAGAGAATTTCAACTGTTCTTTAGTACAAGGAAATTATTTACCAGACGAAGATACTTAAGTTCTGGGAGAATAATTGGCTCCTTCAGGGTGGCATTACGAGTTCCCATCTAAATGTTACTGGTATGCAAGACTTAGAGGTCTTTTATCAGTGTATCATAAATAACTAAAATCAGAGTATACTTTAGCCATTCATCATAGAGATGCCTCAGAGATAAGTATAGATACTTCTTTTAGAATAAATATTCAGGGAAGAAAATACTTTTCCACTATTCTTTATCAACATGAGAATGCTTACAAGGTCATAGTCTCTATACCAATGGTGACGCATTTCAAATAAAAACAGATTATCATTGTAATTAATGTTTAATTGCCAAGCCATTGAATGAAAGTGACCTACCTGCTCAAGTGAGACAGCACTCTTGGGAAAAAAGAAAAGAAGAGAATAATGAACATTTTAATTTTATAAGTCCAAATTGAATGTAAAAATGCCCTTAGTCCCCACAATTGTGATTAAAATAAGTGCAAAGTCTTAGGTAACTGATACACTAAACTAGTTTTATTTAATGACATCTTCAAGAGAGTAAAGGAGAGAGTATTGGTCAAACTCATTTGCTACATTGAAAACACTTCTTTTGTGTGTGAGAGAGGAGAAAATCTATCATGGTGATAGAAGAATGAAACTGATAAGCTAGAGTTTGGATTTTCTGACCCAAACTATTTTACACGGATATCTTAAGTAGTTCAAAACCTACATATTTTCAAATATTTTTGAGCTGATTGTGGTTG